>VWZP01008814.1:206425-227256 GCA_013396995.1 Dicaeum eximium | reverse complement strand
CAGCCCCTTCCCAGCTCCCTCAGGAATTCTCCAGCCCCTTCCCAGCTCCCTCAGGAATTCTCCAGCCCCTTCCCAGCTCCCTCAGGAATTCTCCAGCCCCTTCCCAGCTCCCTCAGAAATTCTCCAGCCCCTTCCCAGCTCCCTCAGCCGCTCCTCCTATGCTTTAATCCCCACTGACCATCTCAGGGGTTGCTGGCAGTGTCCTGGCTCAGCACCCCAGGCTGACCAAACCCCCCTGAACACAAACCTTGAGGCACAGGGAACAAATCCCAAAGCCCTCGTGTCCCCTGGAGCTGGTGGCACTTGCCCCTAAATCAGGGCAGGTCACCCCAGCCCCAGCTCTGGCTGTGGCACACATTTTCCTCACGTGCCACGTTTTTGCAAAACCCCAAAGAGGAGATAAATAAACCCCTGTTACTGGCAGGATGAGCCCGTGGATGGGCACAGGTTGAAGTGCCCGAGTTCTGAGGAGATAACAATTACCAGCAAGTCATTACTCACAAACAGGATAATTTTTCAAGCAAGCCTGAATGAATCTGCACATTCCCAGCTAGCAAATAGCTTTGAAAACCCTCTGAGCTGGAAAAAACCATTGTGAATCCCGAGCATCTGCTTTGCTCCAAGTGTATTTTAAAAAATATTTGTTTAGGCCGATAATCTGGAGAGGGAACCACGGCTCTGAGTGTGGCTGAGATGTTTAGCCCGTGGCTAAACAGGATTTTCCTGTTCACAGTTATGATTCCGTGTTTGGCCATAATAAAAAGCCTTGATGAAAAATATAGATGTTCCCAGCGTGAGCACTGTCACATCACTGGTTTATAAATAAACATGGATTACGTTCAAAAAACCTCCCTAAGCACGGTGACCTCGCAGTGCAACGCCTCCCCCAGCCAGCCCCGTGCTCCCAGGGGATGCTGCAGCTGCTCCAGGGAATTCCAGGGCTCCCTGCCCACAGCAGGGGGTTGGAGCTGCGGGGTCTTTATGGTCCCTTCAACCCCAAACCCTCCTGGGATTCGGCTGTGGAGGGGAGCAGCTCCTCTTCCCAAAGCTCAGGAAGAAGTTCTGGAAATAAAACTTGGGGGGTTTGGGAGGGTTTGGGAATGACAAAACACCAGGGGTGGTGGAGCTGGCCCAGACTCTGCAGCCTTTAATGTGGCCCCACAGAAATAAAAAATGGGGCTTGAGAGAAGCAGGGGGAGTGACTTTTTATATGGGCAGAGAGGGATGGGATGAGGGGCAATGGAAGAGGGCAGGGATGGAGGGGATATTGGGAATTGGGAATTCCTGGCTGGGCTGGAATTCCCAGAGCAGCTGTGGCTGCCCCTGGATCCCTGGAATGTCCCAGACCAGGCTGGACAGGGCTGGGAGCAGCCTGGGACAGTGGCAGTGTCCCTGCCATGGCAGGGGTGGCACTGGGTGGGATTGAAGGTCCCTCCCACCCCAAACCCTTCTGCAGTCCCTGAGCAAAAAGGGTTTTGTTGCTTCACAGCCCAGGGAACACAGCAGAGCATCCCCATCGCCCCTGGGTGAGAAATCCCAGCTTTTCCTCGCACTCCTTCCTCCCTCCCCTCTCCCACAGCTGCCTTTGCCCAGCTCTCTCCTCCTGGCACTGCAACCCCGACAGGGCTAATTCCCACATTTCCCACTTCCAAGCCCAAATCCCGCCTCCCAGCCCATCTCCCCTCCTCCTTCGGGGTGGCTGCTCTTTGCTTGTCACTTCTTTTGCTGGGACGTGTCATTTGTTTACCTTTTTTCCCCCCCTCAGTGCTGTGAAATGATGGCTGCAGCACCAAGGTGCTGGTAAATGACAACCTAATGGCCAAGCTGAGTGTGCTCTAACAGTAAAAGAAAGAAATCACTAATCAAAGTCTCTCAAATTATATGGAATACTGACAGCTTTTTATGCTGTTTTAATTAAGTACACTGTAATTTAAACCACTGAACCATAACAACCCAACGTTTAGTGTTATATCCCTGGGAGAACTTTAAAAATATGCATAATTCTGCCTGCGAGGTAATTGAGGGATATTTTTGGGGTGGTGGGGGTAATTAAAGGTTATACAGGAGAGTAATAGGAATTTTACTTGGGTACTGATGGTGTCAGCACCTGTGCTAAAAGCTCCTCGGGAAGGTGATTCCCGTGCCCAGCTGAGGTTCTCCGGGTGTTTTTGGAGGTTTGGGAAGGGTCCTGGCAGCTCCTGGATCCCGGGGAGGGGAATTTTCCTGGCCTGGTCACTCCTCCCTGGCCCCAAGAGCAGAGGCAGCAGGGGCAGGAATGGATTTGTCCCCACGGGCAGGTCAGGGATGGCTCTGTCCCAGCTCAGGGCCCTGTGCTGGGCACAGAGGGAGGGACACTGGGGTTGGGGTGATGATGATGGAGGAGATGGGGAGGAAGGCAGATCCCGATGATCCCAGAGCAGGATGGGTCTCCCAAGCCCTGGTAGGGTGTGCTGAGGGATCCCAGACCCACAGGGGGATCCCAAATGGTGCAGAGGAGCCAGCCCAGCCCTGCTCCTGTGGGGAGGAGGGGACAGCAGGGCTGGGGCGATGAGGGTGGGCGAGGGCAGAAAACCAGCCCCAGTTATCCCAAAGGAGAAAAGGCTGTTCCAGGTAATGCCAGGGAGTCCTGGGAGATCCCAGACCCACAGGGGGATCCCAAATGGTGCAGAGGAGCCAGCCCAGCCCTGCTCCTGTGGGGAGGAGGGGACAGCAGGGCTGGGGCGATGAGGGTGGGCGAGGGCAGAAAACCAGCCCCAGTTATCCCAAAGGCTGTTCCAGGGAGTCCTGGGAGATTCCAGACCCACGTGGGAATCCCTCCTGGTGCAGAGGAGCCAGCCCAGCCCTGCTCCTGTGGGGAGGAGGGGACAGCAGGGCTGGGATGATGAGGGTGGGCGAGGGGAGAACACCAGCCCCACTTATCCCAAGGGCTGTTCCAGGGACTCCTGGAGATCCCAGACCCACAGGGGGATCCTGCCTGGCTCAGAGGAGCCAGCCTAGCCCTGCTCCCTCCGGATGAGGCGTTCACAGCCTGTCCCATCCAGCGTCTCCCACGACATCCTTGGAGGGCCAACGCTGCCCCAGACGGAGCAGGAGAGGGGCTGGCAGCCCCCAGAGCTGCCGGGCTGCAGAGCTGCAGCTGCCACGGGATGTACAGGCAGATCCAATGTGAAAAGTGGAAGATAATGTGCTCACACACTAATGGGCACTGAACTAGACACAGGCTCATTTTTCACATCATGTCATCTCTAAGGTTTGAATAAAAAGTAATGGCGAGAATGAGCCTGGATCTATCTCAGACATTATCATTTGCCTCCTCAGTTTTATTTGTGTTGACTTGTACAGTCTCAGGAGCTGACAGTGCGCGGGCCCCCGGATCAGTGTGAGTGATAATACACAGCACATTACACTGCTGGTGACAGCTCCTGTTCCCCGCGCTGGCATCTGAGCGCCGCGCATCTCCCTCCGTCAGCTCAAACGCTGCCAGCTGACAGCAGACAGCAGCTCACCGAGGGGACATCACAAACCCTGTCTGTTATCATTTCACCACATAAACTGGAGTTTCCAGGGTATCTTGTTCGGGAAATTAGTGTCAGTCAAACTTTGGGGGATTTTTTTTTTTCTCTCTCTCTTTTCTTTCCCCCTCCTTTTTTTTTTTTCTTTCTTTTTTTTCTTTTTTTTTTTCTTTTATTTTTTTCTCTCAGAAGATAAATAGCTCCAGCAGAGGGGCTCTGTTTGTGCTGCTGCACAATCAAAGCCCAATTTGAAATTGTGGAGAGGGGGGTGGAAAAAAAAAAAATCACCATTTTAAAAATAATAATCCTCTTCTCATGGCGAGGATAAAGGCAACGCTTCAGCCTTCATCTGAGCATGACTAAACAGCCCCGTGGCTCACAGCACTTTTAACACAGCAATACAATAATTTTTTTACATCAGATCAGTAATTTCTCCTCTCAAAACATCTTAGATTTCCTCACCAGCCAACAGCCTGAATCCAAAAAGTTGCTGAAGCCGTAGCATTCAGCTATAAATTCCTATAACCTGAGACTCCTCAGCTGAACCCTGCACGCTCGGCCCCACAGGCACAATGCTTAATTAAGTGTAATATCCTTATTTAAGGCAGGCAGTGTCTGTAAGCCTGGTAAGTGTTCCAGAAATTATTTCCAGAGATTTCTTAGCTACAGGAATGTACAGGGGAGGAAAAAATATTACCAAGATAATCTACGGTCTCCAGAGGATCCCTACCTTCCAGAGATATGCAAAAAGCCACAATTCTTTTGTTTAACCTGGGGGATAATTCGAAACCTGCAGCTAATGAATCCCAGGGGGTGACAGGGGCTTTGGATTAAGCTGCAATTTGCTAATCCTGCTGCTGGAGGTGGGGGAGGACCCTGGCAGCCCCTCCACCCCTGGGCCGGAGCACTCCAGGAGCTGCTGCTGCTGCTGGGGGGGAGGGGAGGGTCCTGCCCGGCCCCTCGGGATGGGACAGCAGCAGGGCAGCTCCAGTGACATCCCAGTACAGCCCAGTGCCACCCCAGTGGCAGCCCAGTTCCTTTCCAGTGTCACCCCAGTGCCAGCCCAGTGCCACCCCAGTGCCAGGGATGGAGTGGCCATGTCCCCACCTGGCTGGCACCACCCAGCCCTGAGGTTCCCAAGGGTCCTGCAGTTCCCAAACCCAGCGAGGCGCTTTCCTTACCCCTCCCAAAAATGCACCCGCACACAATCTGCCAACTGGCAGCTGCTTCCCCTGGAATTTCGGCTGCTCCTGCTGTCAGGAACGTGCCTCAGTCGGCTGAAGCTGCTGGGAGGGTTCAACCCCGAGGGTCCAGCTCTGGATTCCCTCTGCTCCCTGCCTGAGAAGATGCCACGAGCCATGAAAAACGGGAAAGACATCCAGGATTCACTCCTGGCTCTGCCTGAGTGGGATTTCTCCTCCAAAGCTCCCTCAGCCCACGCTCCTGTTCAGAGCTCCACGTGTTTTATAGGAACGGGAATGAAACCCCTAACAAAAGTAAATCCCAGTGAGTACAGGTGGAGGAATGGGAGCAGCTGGAAGCCTGGGATGCACTGGGAATGCTCCCCACACAGGGCAAGAAAAAACCAGGATGAATCCTGCACCCCACACCAAAGATTCTGCTGGAGCAGGGTCCTGCTGGTTCGGGGGGTTTCTAATAAATCTCGGAATCTTTGTGTTGTTAATTCATTGGGGAAACAAACAGTCATACAAATATTNGGATGGGATGGGATGGGATGGGATGGGATGGGATGGGATGGGATGGGACGGGATTTAAGGTCCCATCCAGCCCGATTCATTCCAGGATTCCATGACTGTGAGTGTTTGGATGAGCTGTCACAATCTGTGCCCGCACAGGGACACCGTGACAGACAGGACAAGGACATGGAATCCCAATAACTCAGGAGCACTTGCTCTGCTGTTGGCTTCCCTCACTCAGCTCCTCAGCCCACCCTGCCTCCGGCTCCTCTTTCCCTCCAGGCTCACCCAGACAAAGAGGGAGAAGCCCCAAACAACCCGGAGTGGGATTCCACGAGTCCCCGTCCCTGGGGGAAGCTCTGCTGCTATTTAGCTGATTGCAATTTCTCATCACAGCAATTCTCCCCATCATCATTATCAGCACAGCAATCAAACACAAACAGGAGCTGCGGCTAAATGAGACGGGGCTGGGTAATGAAATAATTGCAGTGCTCGGCAGCCCAGGGACACTCCCAGCCCCCAGATCCCGCCCTGCTCCCGGCGTGCCAGGGACACGGAGCTTCCCGTGTTTTACACCAGCCTGGACACGCTGCAGCCGCCCGTCCTGCCCTGCCCAAGGCACGGGGGAGACCCCGGCTCATCCCGCAGGGAATTTCCTTTTGGAGTTGTCAGTTTGGAAATATGTACCAGCCAAAACTTATTATTATTATTATTATTATTATTATTATTATTATTATTATNTGTGTATTATTATTATTATTATTATTATTATTATTATTATTATTATTATTATTATTATTATTGCTATTCTCTGCCTCACCTGAGCAGGGATTTCCTTTCCCCCTGAGGGCTCAGCCCTCCCTGACAATGCTCATACCCAAATGTCTTAGAAGTGGGATAAATGTGGAAAAAAAATGGTTCATATTTCTGGAGGGTTTCAGGCAATACAGGATTCAGCATTGCAGCTGGTTTTTAATTCAATATATTTGTATATATATAAGTATATGTATTTTATATATTTAAATTTCCAGTGGTCCCTGTGTTCATTCCCTGCTCTTCTCAAGGAGTTTGTGTCTCCCAGTCTTCTGGGGTGTTCAGCGCCCACATAAACTTATTTTTTTAATTAAATGTCTGACCAAAGTGGGGTCCACTGGGATCTCTGGAACCTCCCTAGTGCTGCTTATCCTGGTGCATCCCAACATTTCCATCCCCATCCCTACCCCAAACACCCCACAGCCCCCTGAGGCTCCCAGGACGAGGGATTAAGGTGGAATTCAGGCTCTGATCAACAAAGCACTCGAGGAAATTCTTCCCTTCCCTGAGGGGGGATCCGTCTGCTCCTTCCACGGCACCGCTGAGGAGCCCTGCGGAGCTGGGGCCCTGCTCCCAAACACTTCTGCTCCACACCGAGCTGGAATTCCGGCTGTGCCAATGCCCGAGGCTGGGAACATCGGGAAACTCCGGGGGTTTGGCTTTTTGGGGTGCTGGGAACCATCGAGTGGTTCCGTGTGTGTGCATCCACAGAGATACCTGGGGACAGATAATTCATGGAGATGAGAGGCAGTTGAGAGGCTGATGAGAGATAATTGACAGATTGATGAGAGTTAATTGATACATTGATGATAGAATACTGATAGATCATCAGCTGTCTATCAATTGTGCATCAATTGGTCGATAGACAATCGATCCACGATTGATAGATGGATAATCTTCCCTCACACTGCGTGATTTTTCTCCCACCTCTGAGAAGAAATTCCCCAAATTCAGAGTGAACTCTCAAACCCACATCCCAGTTTAACAAAGAGAAAAGGTCCCTATTTCCAGAATTCCCGTTTTGCCGCCAGGTCGGATCCTGCCCCCCCAGCACATCACAGCACAGCCCCTCAAGGAGGTGGCTCTGGGGGCAAAGCCACCCTGGTGTTTCTCTGACCCACCCAGGCAAAGGTCAGCATGAATTCCTCGGGGGCTGGGACACAGATGGATCAGGAGTGGAGGCCCCCGGAGAGCCCCTGGACTGTGCTGATCCAGAGGCTGCACCTCTGGACACGGGCAGGGACACGTGGGATGCTCACGGCACGGGTGGTGCCCTGGGAACGGGGTGACTGAGCAATGAAAACATCCCAAGCACAAATACAGGCACACATCCACATCCCGGAGCACAGAGCACGGTGGCACCTTGGACACAACCGGAATCACCAACCCGCCAGCGACCCGTCCCTCCCACCATCCCGCTGGGAATTCTCCAGCCCCAGATCCGCTGGGAACACCCAGCCCTCGGAAATAAAGGCAGGGTTGAAGGCAGAACATCCCACGCAGAGGGGCCCCAGCCCTTTCCCCCCCGGGCAGCCCCACGCGGGCGGGCACGGAGCGCTGCCGGCGGCGTTCCGGTGTTGACAGCGCTATTTCCAAAGGCAGCGCGGCTTAATCAAACCCCCCGCTCCGGCAGCGCCGCGCCGAGCTCCGCCGTAAACCCCCAAAATTATATAACACACATGTTTTTATGCTTTGCCAATTACAGCTGGAATAGGGACTGTTTGTTTCAGCCCCTCTCAAAATGAGGCGAGGATGGGAAAACAACCTATTTTCCTTATTAGGTTCAGGAGTCAAAGGACTCAGCCAGGAGCCGCAGGCTTCAAGAGCATAGAAGATTAAGACATATATTGGATTCATGATGGAGGGCACAAAGTTCATTTTCAAAATAAAACAGAATTTTATTCATATTCCTTTTAAAATTCAGATTGCCATTTGCCAGCTGACCTGTGACATGGCAGCAGTGTATTACATTTTCAATGAGCAGCCTGTCTGGAGCTGGCAGGAGAGGAAACTGCTTCCTGGTGGAGTTTTTTCACCACCCTTAAATAGTAAGAATTTGTCGGGATTGTTGTCAGTAATGGGAGACGGTGCAAACAGGGACAGGGCAGCATATTTATTTTTAATAAGGCAACATGCAGAATAGCAAAGTCCCTGGCATTATGCACCGAATAGGGCTGAGAAAATAGAAAGAAAGGAGAAACCAGAGCTCGGTTGCAATTTGTATGTGGAAATCAGGGGTGGAAATACTTGGCAGATACATTGAAAATCAAAACAAAAGCAGAGCAGGGGGAAAAAAATCCGCATCTATATTAAAAACTGAAATGCAAACGCAGTCGGCAGCGAGTTTGCGGAGAGCGCGAGTCAAGCCAAGGGTTTCTCTAGCGAGGAGCGAGATTTATGGAGCTCACCATCTGTCAAAATTAGATTACAAAAGGCACATATGCAAAGATACACCACGCCTGATTTTCATATATATTAAACCCTGCAACTCCCGCGGAAAAATGAGGCTCCGCACGCGGCGGCGCCCGAAAGCTCCTGCGGCCAACTTCGGGGCTTTGCTGGGATTGTGCCAGCACAGGGACAGAGGGGGACGTCCTGCAGGGTGGGCCTGGGCGTGCAGCTCCGTGGAACACCCGAAAAGCAGCACCTGGGCTGGAAGGTGCTCACGTGGAGGGAGGGACGGCGCCGGTGGAAAGGGGACGTGAGCACACTCAGCCCAGCCGGGCGGTGACGCTGCTTTGGGCTGTGAGCCAGCGGAGAGAAGGATGACACAGAACCCTCTTCCAACCCCATTTTCCCTCGTGGCAGGCTCCAACCATTTCTGGGTGGCACAGCGGGATTCCCAGTCCCTGCCCGTCCCAGTCCCACACCAATTATTTGTGTATGAGGTGCCTTTTGTCCCCGCAATCAAAGCCCGAGTACAAACCACGCCGCTCTCCTGATAACTTAATCAAGGACTCTCTGCTCCAATCTACCTGTAGATAAAACCCAGGGTGTATTTTGACACGGAGAAACAAATCCACTTAGGGCAGGTGAATTAGCTAATCATGGTCTCGGCACCGGCGCGGCTCGCGCTTGGCGCGGGGATGCTGCTGAATATCAATTCTGCCCGCGCTGGATCGCAGCCCGGCCCTGCCCCGGCTCTCTCATGTGAGCCATGTTAACCCGCACCAGGGAAATCCTCTCCTGTTGACAATGGAAGAGCAGGAGAAGCAATTTTGTTGGCAATCTATTTTACTTTGGGAACAGCTGAGCTCCGAGGCGGAGCGCTCCGCAGAGGGCCGGGGTGCAGGGCAGGGAAGGGAGGCTCAGCCCTGCTCCCCGGTGCTGGCAGAGCTGGCATCGGTGCCCGAGCCATGCCAGGATGCTCAGAGGGCCTTTTCCATCAGGGATGACACATTTCCCATCGATTTTACCTCAATATCTATTTTTACCCAGCTCAAGGGGGTTTAACTGACCACAGCGTCATCTCACAGCTGTCCATGAGCTCCACTAACAGGTAGAAAAAGAGTTCTAAATATGCCAAAAATATAAAAAGATAAAGCTCTATTTCTCTTCTTCCGCAGGATCGTTGCATTTCAGATCCTAATATTTTTTAATTCTGGATGGTTCTTGTTTCACATTTAGTCTCAATTTAGAACATAAAACATTTTGAAACACCAACCTGCAAAGCCGTGCGTTTACTTTGTACCTTAATTTATGAAACTGCCTGCTGCAAGGTGCTGAGGCCGGTTGGGTATTAAAATAATAATTAATATTAACAGTGTTACACCACTGCTCGATGCCATGGCCACTTTTTGCATTAATCATAAGAAGAAATCCAGGCTGCTCGGGCCATTCCCAGCATTTCAATGGGTAATGCTGGGCAGGAAGGGCCGTGGGTGGGCACCGTGGGTGATGCCAGCACCGTGCCTGCTCCTCCTGGGAGGAGCCACACCTTGGGAAAGTGGAGGAGAGGAACCCAAAGCGGGGAGAGGAGCCCGGAGCAGCCACAAGGACTGAGCCAGGCGCGGAGCCGCCGCTCGCTCGGCTCTTCCTCCCAAACCCCGCTCCTCGTTGGGCATAAAATACAGGCTCCTTAATTGGTGTGTGCTTCTCCAACATGTTTTTAATGAAAAGGCGGCACATAACTCTCGGTTTGTTGGCTGGCAGAGCCCAATTTACAAAAGTGGGAGTGCGAGATAAGAACAGAGTACATCTGCAGCGCAGGCTGTGCAATGAATCACGCCGTGCCAGAGTTGAGCAGAATATAATTGAGTCCAACATCTCTGAGCACTTTCACCATAATTAATGATAATCTGTAACAGAGGAATCTGAGATTCCAGTTCAGAGAACTGTTTAATTAGGCCAAGTAATGAAAGCAGCAGCAGTACAAGAATATGGCCTGCCTCATGATTAATGATTCATGCTACCGAACACAAAAGTGCCGCGCCGTTAACTCCAGCGGGGCTGCAGCGCCCTGGCATTTACAGAACGGGGAAATGCAGCATTGCTAGGCCTGGGATGGAGCTGGCAGCAGCCCTGCCCCGGCCATTTACATCAGAAATAAGGCTGCAAAGGGAACAGTCTCCCTCTCCAAAGGCCGCCTTTGTTCTGGGGGGCTGGTGCAGAAATATGGGCTCAGCCTGGACGTCGGTATTAAGGAAGATCTCCCTGCTCAATAATTGATATCCTCACTTCCAAAGTTAGGCACGCAGCGCTGCTCTCCCTCTCCACGTGGCTCACACTGAGAAGCCCTGGCCAGAGGATGTGCTCTGGGTGCAGCTCCAGACACACTCACGGATTCATACAGGGACACGCTCGGCTCGCGGGGAGGAAAAATGGTTCAGTTCACAAAGTATGAAATGTGAAAAGGAAAGAAAAAAAAAAAGATGAAGAGTGGAAAGTTTTTTTTTGCAGGCTCCCACTTTTGCTGGGTCAGGGTGCAAAATGTAGAGCAATTTGACACGGAATTGCCCTGGAAGTGTAAGGGACATGACAAAAGAAGTGATAAGACTGCCTGGGGCTTTAACTTACAAGCCAGCAAATTATATGGGTTTTATGTGACTATTTACTGCTGCTTTCAATGAAACAAGGAGTCCCACTTATCGTGGGCCCTGCAGAAGGCCCGGTACATATGCAAGGTGAGATAAGACCATTTTCCAGAGGGCCGTGTTCCCTAATGTCTCCATTCCCCCCCAGATTAGGGCTCCTTGGGTGCCTCTTCAGCGCTGCCACGGCTCAGCACCCACCGTGACAAATGCCCGTGCAGGGACATTATCTGCTCTCTGCCGTAATGGGCCGGCATTTCCAGCATCCTCCCTGCCTGGGGGACCCCCTGCCCTGCACCTCAGCTTCCCCTCTCCTCCTCCCTGGCACACAGAGGCTCCTTCAGCTCCGTCCTCGGCCGGAGCTCGGGGACATCACGGCTCCAGGGGAGGCTCTAAAGGGAGTGTGAGACTGCTGGGGGAATCAGGATTGGAACCACAACGTCCTGAGCTGGAAGGGGCTCACAGGATCATGGATCCAGCTCCTGGGGCCCTGCACAGACACCCCAAATCCCACCCTGAGCGTCCCTGTGTCAGGAAAATTAATCCACAAACATCAGAGGTTTATGTCCAAAAGGGAGACAGAGGAGTCCCTTTTACTTTATTCGAATAAAGGGAGAGGCCATGGGCCATTCCCCTGGAGTGTCTCAAATTTTTGGAGGATGCAGCCTCCTTTTTATCCCAATTTCCTCCTTTTTATCCCAATTTCCTCCTTTTTATCCCAATTTCCTCCTTTTTATCCCAATTTCCTCCTTTTTATCCCAATTTCCTCCTTTTTATCCCAATTTCCTCCTTTTTATCCCAATTTCCTCCTTTTTATCCCAATTTCCTCCTTTTTATCCCAATTTCCTCCTTTTTATCCCAATTTCCTCCTTTTTATCCCAATTTCCTCCTTTTTATCCCAATTTCCTCCTTTTTATCCCAATTTCCTCCTTTTTATCCCAATTTCCTCCTTTTTATCCCAATTTCCTCCTTTTTATCCCAATTTCCTCCTTTTTATCCCAATTTCCTCCTTTTTATCCCAATTTCCTCCTTTTTATCCCAATTTCCTCCTTTTTATCCCAATTTCCTCCTTTTTATCCCAATTTCCTCCTTTTTATCCCAATTTCCTCCTTTTTATCCCAATTTCCTCCTTTTTATCCCAATTTCCTCCTTTTTATCCCAATTTCCTCCTTTTTATCCCAATTTCCTCCTTTTTATCCCAATTTCCTCCTTTTTATCCCAATTTCCTCCTTTTTATCCCAATTTCCTCCTTTTTATCCCAATTTCCCAGCCCCATTTCCCTTCTCTCTTTCCCCACTGGCTGAGGCACTTGAGAGGCACAGACTGCCCAGAACACCTGATCCCCTCTAATGTATAACCCCACTTTTTAATTCTCATGGAATTTTAGGAGTTTTTCCCCATTGTACCTTTCATCTTCCAACATCCAATTTTATTTATCAGCAAACCTACAGTTTGTTTGTAAAGGCAAATATCTTTATTTCCATTCATCAATCAGTGGAATCCTTCCCATTGTTCCTTTTATCTCTCAGTGCTGGTTCTGTCTACCAGCAGACCCAGGGTTTGTTTATAAAGACATATCTGTCATTCCTCTCACCTGGCAGCGCTGTCCAAACACTCCTGGAGCTCTGGCAGCCTCAGGAATGTGCCCTGGACACATTCAGGAATTCCCTGGGGAGCCTGGGCAGTGCCAGCACCCTCCAGAGAAAAACCTTCCCCTGATCTCCAGCCTGAGCCTGCCCTGGCACAACTTCACACCAGCAGTGAGAAACCAGTGATCACTGCAAGATTTTATCAGCACACTTCCCTGAAGAAAAAAAGCTTAAAGAAAACCTAAAATGGAGGAGAACAGAGGTGCTTAAATTATAACGTCAAATGATGAGCATGGCAACTTGTGAATCTTTAATGGACATTTTAAAGAGCTCATAAAATTTTGGGTGAGATTCCAGAGGCTCTGAAGCTGTCAAACACCCCTCAGTTGCTTCACAAAGATGCACTGGGAACCTCAGAGCAGGGAGTTTGTGGAAGGAAATCCTGAGGGAGGCAGGGGGAGGAGGAGGAGGCTGTGACTGGGGACAGCAGCGTGGCTGGGTCCTGCTTAACTGACCCCTGGTGTCCTCTGAAGATGTTGCTGCCACAGCAGAGAAGGGAAATTCAGTAGATGTTAAACTCAAATTTCCCAAAAGACATTTGAGGAGGTTTCACCGAGCAGAAATCTGCAGACGCCTCCAGGGCCAGCCCGACCTGGAAAATTCTGGTGATGTCAAGCAGAGCAGCTCTGGATGCCAGAGGAGCAGTGAGGGGCTTTGGGGCAGCTCCCAAATTCCAGAGGCGCTTCCTGCAGACCCAGCGAGGGCACGGGGACACCAGGAAGGGTCCCAGCGAGGGGACAGTGCCAGAAACACCAGGGAAGGTCCCATCAGAAGGGCCCTGGATGGCACAGGCTGCTCAGGGCACCTCCCACATTCCTGCTGCAGCACAAGGGGATTTTTAAGGAATCTCTCTCCTTTCCCATTCCGTACTCCAGGGACAGGGAATGCAGCCCATTTGGTGGCTCCTGCTTCCCTGCTGCTAACTAAAGCAGGGATCAGCAGCACAAGAGATCAGAAAGGAAGCAGCAGCAGCATCCTGGAATGTTCAGAGCTGCCACGATCTCCCCTCTTCTATAACCTCCCCTGCATTTCATTAGCAAGTGATTTTAATATTTAAATTAGAGGGGGCTCTGCCACCTCATGGAAGGCTCTCTGTGCTCGTCAGCACCAATCCCTGCACTCTGCAAGTTTGCCATGGGCATTTCTGCAGATGAAACTCAGCTGCTTGAGGGTTCAACAGGGAAACATTGAGATGATATCGCTGCAGGAAGATTTTTCAGCTAAAGTTAGCATCCCTAATTTTTTCCCATCATCAGCCCAAGAAAAATTAGCTCGGTGACGTCTGGCCCTGCTGAGAAAATAAACAGAGAAGGAAGTGTTGAAATCAGCCGGTGCTTTCCATGCCCTGAGCCAAACACTGACTTATTTTAGGGCTCTTCCAGAAGTCTAAAGCAGAGTGTGAGGCTTAGGCCACTGGGAGATGGGGACAGGGAACCTGGCTCAGCTCTTGCTGGAATTCCAAACATGGCCAGGGGTTTTTTCTTTGAAGTTCCTTTAAAAGTTCTGCAGAGAGGGAAAAACTCCACAAAACCTAATGGCTGGAAATGTTTCCCCAAAGCTTTTGAGGAGGGAAGGAATGAGATCCTGCTCTCTCTAAATACCAGCAAGGGCTGCTCCAGAAATGGGAATTACAGCAGAGGCCAGGCAGAGAGAGGCTGAGGAGCATTAAAATGCTGAGCAAACCCTGAGGCTGCACCCGAAACCTGGGACAAGAGGGACCCTGAGGGGCTGGAGCGTGTCCAGGGAAGGGAACGGAGCTGGGAAGGGGCTGGAGAATTCCTGAGGGAGCTGGGAAGGGGCTGGAGAATTCCTGAGGGAGCTGGGAAGGGGCTGAGCCTGGAGAAAAGGAGGATGCAGAGGGATCTTTTCCCTCTCTGGAATTGCTGCCAGGAGGGGACAGCCGGGGGGGTCGGGCTCTGCTCCCAGGGAACAGGGACAGGAGGAGAGGGAACGGCCTCAGGCTGGCCCAGGGGAGCTCAGGGTGGATTTTGGGACAATTCCTTCCCTGAAAGGGCTGCCCAGGGCAGTTGGAATCCCCATCCCTGAGGGATTTCATCCCTGTGGATGTGGCCCTGGGGCCATGGGGCAGTGGTGGCTGAAGGAACTCGGGGGTCTGAGCAGACTTTTCCAAGCCAAGCCATTCCATGGTTTCACTCTGAGCACTCTTCCCCGGAGTGTTTCTCCAGCCTGTCCCACCTGAGCCCCACCAGCAGCTCCAGGAGTGCCCAGCCACGGGAATTCTGCACTTGGCCCAGCCCAAGGGAGACCCTGTGAGTCGGAATTCTGAGATTCCATCAGGGCTGGTGGGAATCCTGACCCAGGGAGGGACCCAGGGCAGCTCCTCCTCTCCTGCCTGGCTGGGGAGCAGCAGATCCATCTGAGGAGCCAAACAAACTCCAGCAGTGCCTGGGACTGACTAATGCCACCCTCGAACAGCTGGATTTATTGACTTTGCAGAATCAATAGCTATTTTTATTAATCATCTTTAGATAGCAGGATGCTCCTACTATATCTCTTTCAGTGACTAATACAATAAATTTCCCCTTTTGATGTTCCCTGACATTTGAGCAAATTAAATGGAGCATTAAATATGATCCTCTTTGGGACAAAAGTGGGCAGAATCATTTGTGACTACTTTATTAACTGTTCTGAGAGCACTGGCAGCACCTTCCAAAGTGCTGTTCAGCGTGCCATGTTTATTATTATTTAAATTTTCCCCAGCATTGCTATATTACTATGGATCAAATGGTTTTAGTCGGGTGAAATGGAAATATTTCCATATTTCCTTTTATTTTGAACGTGGTACCAGCTGAAGAACCAGAGCCCATCTTCGCCTGGTGCATTACAGGCAATATTTGGGGTATTTTTGCTCTCAAAGTGGATGATAACCCGTGACAAGTTCACAGTTAAGTAATTTTGTTGCGAAATAGTGAAAATAATCTTTTAAAGAGGTGATTGCATAAGAATTATTGTTTTATTGTGATGCTTCGTCATGCTTAGTTAAATTATCAATTAAATACTCCAGCTTGGAAAACTGAACAGGAGGAATTCCCCAGAGTGGGGGGTCCCTGAGCCCCACCCAGACCCCAGCAAGGCCCAGCTTGGTTCCTGGGGCGTTTTCAATGTACAGCCACTGCCAAAGCAGTTTATATCAGCCATTCCTGCATTTAAATCCCCAAATAACAGCACCACTGAACCAATCCGACGGCCCCACCTGGATATTCCCTTTATCCACTTTCCAGGGGAGGCTGTGCAGGAGGAGGGGCGGGGAGGAGGCAGCCACGGAGCCCTGGGTCACCCCTGTCCCTGCACTGCTCCTCAGATCCTGCCCAGAGCATCCCTGGATTGCCTGGATCCTGCCTCATCCCCGATGGATCCTGCCAGAGCACCCCTGGATTGCCTGGATCCTGCCCAGAGCACCCCTGGATTGCCTGGATCCTGCCTCATCCCCGATGGATCCTGCCCAGAGCACCCCTGCATTGCCTGGATCATGCCCGATGGATCCTGCCCAGAGCGTCCCTGGATTGCCTGGATCATCCNGAGCACCCCTGCATTGCCTGGATCATGCCCGATGGATCCTGCCCAGAGCGTCCCTGGATTGCCTGGATCATCCCCGATGGATCCTGCCAGAGCACCCCTGGATTGCCTGGATCCTGCCTCATCCCCGATGGATCCTGCCAGAGCACCCCTGGATTGCCTGGATCCTGCCTCATCCCCGATGGATCCTGCCAGAGCACCCCTGGATTGCCTGGATCCTGCCTCATCCCCGATGGATCCTGCCAGAGCACCCCTGGATTGCCTGGATCCTGCCTCATCCCCGATGGATCCTGCCAGAGCACCCCTGGATTGCCTGGATCCTGCCTCATCCCCGATGGATCCTGCCAGAGCACCCCTGGATTGCCTGGATCCTGCCTCATCCCCGATGGATCCTGCCAGAGCACCCCTGGATTGCCTGGATCCTGCCTCATCCCCGATGGATCCTGCCCAGCTCTCCCCTGCCTCCCAGGCTGGAAGCAGAATTCCATCATCTCCGCCAGGCCTCTCGGAGCCCCTGCGGGCAAACATTGGAGTTTCAGATTAAGGAGATAAGAACCAATTGACACAAGATAAGAACCACCCGGAATTTCATAGCCAGGCCCAGGAGCTTGGATTGGAGCTGGAATACAGAAGGAATTGCAGTCCCCATCTCTCCGAGCGATGCAGGTGAGTTAGCGCAGAGCTCAGCTCCTAATTAGCCCTGCAAAGGAACTAATTAACCCGGGCTGAGCATGGTCTCAACACAACTCTGCCTTTCCCAGCATCCCAGAGGAGCAAGATGGGACCGGGCAGTGCTGGGGGTGGATGGGTGCCCCTGGAAGGCTCAGCTGGGGCAGCTCGGGTGGCACAGGACACTCCTGGCACTGTCCCAACCTCCCAAGCCTCTGGATCTGGGGAGCACCCAGGGCATTTCTGGGAAGAGATGTCCCACAGCAGAATCCCAGCATCCCTGAGGCTGGAAAAGCCCTCCCAGCCCATGGAGTCCCAGCTGTGCCTGATGCCCACCCTGTCCCCAGAGCCCCGAGTGCCCCCTCCAGGAATTGCTGGGACACCTCCAGGGATGGGCACTCCAACCCTCCCTGGGCAGTTCCAGTGCCTGAGCTCCCTTTCCATGGGGAAATTCCTGCTGTCCCCCCCCTGAGCTCCCCTGGGCCAGCCTGAGGCCGTTCCCTCTCCTCCTGTCCCTGGCCACAGCAGGCCACAAACCAGCTTTTCTACACATTCCCCACTGATGAAACGTTATTGCAGGAAACAGGAAAAATAATTTGCCAATATTTATTCATTATTGGGAAAAAATACTGAGGGGAAAAAGTCCCAGGTTAATGGGAATTAGCTGTGCAGGTCCTCTTTCATTAATAAAGCAATGCTACTTTTCCCAAATATTTCCTTTTATTATTGCCTTCATAATGTAATTTAAAATAAAAGAATCAGAAATTTGGATAATAAAACAACTCACTGAAATCTCTACTCCTGCCTGCTGTGGTTTCCTTCCTTAGGACAGACCCTGAGCCAAGTGGTCCCAAGGATGCTCTGAACTGGTCCCTACCCTGGTGAGGAGAGCACCAGCCACACCCAGCACCTTGAGGAGATAAAAGTGCTTAGGCACCCCAGTATTTTTCCTTTCTATGTAATTTTTTGTATTTTAGCATTGGGAAGGGGAAGAAAAAAAGAGGAAGAACTCGTTTCTGCCTCTTGGAAGAGGACAGGGAGGAGGACCCGAGCTCTTCCCAATATCAGCGAGTGCCTGAAATGAGCTTTGTGCAATAAGCCCAGCCATGTCACCAGGCTCCTCTCAGACGATCTAAAGATTAAAGGCTCTATTCCTGGAGGGTTCCCGTGGCATTTACTCAGGGATTTTGATCAAGCTTTATGTGATGGGCTACCTAACACACCTCTCCCAACCTTAAGAGCTAACAGGAATTTGGTATCTCTCAACATGGATTTCTTGCTGTACTGGGGGATATTTGGCAAACATCTCGAGACTGTAGCCAGGCACAGGCAGGAGGGAAAATGAAAGAAGGGGAGAAAAGTGGCCAAAGAGTCAGAGCAAACACTGAGATTTGGAGGCAAAGTCTGTATGAATACAGAGGAAGGGTGGGTGCTAAATCCCCAGTTTAACCGAGGGGGTGGAATTTTCCAGGCAGGGGAAGATTTTCCATGGCCCATGTCCATGGTGTGCCCGACCTGGGCACCAAAACAGCTCCAGAGGCACTGCAGGGATGGGATCTGCAGTGGATGGCAAGGGTAGGATGTGGTGCAGCCAGAGGAAACCCAGCAGTGTGCCCAGAGACTCCTGTGCCACAAAACTCCACAGACATTTCCCAGGGAACAGAGGCGGGACAAAGAGCTGAGGTTACCAGAACATCAGGGGCTTGTTACAGCCTCACCCAGCCCTACCCAGAGCCCACAGCAGCCACAGGAACTCCTCTTCATGCTGGGGTGATAAAACCCAGCCCAAACCCCAAAACCACAGCAGGTGTCCCTGCCCTCAGCAGGGCTTTGCTCTCCAAGGTCCTTCCCAATCCAAACCATTCCGTGGTTCTATGATCCCCCCAACCCCCTCAAAACAATAAAAAACCCCAAACCAAAACAACACAAACCCCACAACAACAAGAAGAACCATGTGACACTTGGCACTGTGCATAAGGAGGACAATCCAAAGGATGTTGAATAAAGAACCAGCAGCTTTGGCAGCAGGACAGGAGATTTCCTGGCCGTGTGACAGGAGCCACCCACAGCCCCTGTGCCACCAGCTAAAACCTGAGGCACCAACAGCAGGGACATTTATCTGCCATCCCCAACAGACTGGGCTCACTGGGGTGCTTTGGAGAGTGAACTGCTCTGTCTCCAGGAAAAGGCAGCTGAGGAACTTTTCCGTTCTCACCTGGAAGCGCAGCAGGGGAGCCGGGGCTGGGCTCACCTGCAGCTCCAGGAGGCAGAGATGGAGCAGCTCCTGCTGCTGGAAAAGCCCTGGGAAGGGGAGCACCAGCACCAAACACCCCAAAGGGTGGGGAGGGATGAGAGGGAGGAATATCAGAGCTCAGCAGAGGGAATTCAGGGGCAGGTGATCCCTGTGAGGGTGGAGACAGAGAAATCTCCCCAAATTGTGACTGAGAAATGCTCTGGGATCACCCCAGCTGGAGAGGGGGAAAGGAGAAGGGGGAAGGGAGAAGGGAGAAGGGAGAAGGGAGAAGGGGGAAAGGGGGAAAGGGGAAAGGGGAAAGGGGGAAAGGCTGCAGGAAGCAATTTGTTGGGTGCAAAGGGTTAGGGGAGAGCTCCAGGCAGAGAAAAAGAGAGGAGAAAGGGATGAAAAAGGATGGGAGAGAGCAGGGGAAGAGCTGGGCCACATCAAAGAGAAGCACGTGCCCTTGGGGACTTGTGTGAGGTTTTATTCAAGTCCCTACTAAAAAGAAAAAAAAATCAATTAAATTAACAAAATGGTTTACATTAGAATTAATCAAAAATACCCTGCAAAGAGCAAAACAAGCTTTGAGCAGGGTGATATTTCTGTAACTCTGCTGCCATACCCGAGGCCCTCCCAGCTCCTGTGCCCGGCTCTGCCCCAGCACGGGGGACAAGGATTGACCCCATCCCCAGGGAAAACTCCCTGCCATCCTCTGGGAGACTTTGGAATTCACAGGGAATGCTATCCAGCCCTGTAATCCCTCCTCCCCTGCACTCACATCCCCCTTTTTTTTAACCACCCCAGAGGAAGTTGAAGCCTCATTTTGTAAAATTCTAATTTATTATTGCAAATACAGTTTTCCATGGCAAAAAACCTTGTTTTTTGGTTTTTTTTTTTTTTTTTTTTTTTTTTTTTTTTTTTTTTTTTGTTTGTTTGTTTTTTTTGCCTCAGAAATTTTCAGCTTCAGGACAGGCTTAAACTGAGGGGCAGCTTCCCAAAATGTGTGTCCTTATGGAATCCCAGAATTTGGGTTGGGAGGAACCTTAAAGATCCTCTTGTTCCCGCTGTGTCCTTGTACACCCTGGTTGGGGATTGGAGAGAGAGGAGAAACCCCCCTGTTCCCATCAGAGAGAGCTTTCCACTGCCTTTTTTATTAATGCAGGTGTTAAACGAGCCCACACATTCCTGACAATTTACATTCCCCTGCCTGAGCTGCACGGACAGGCGGACAGGGAACAGGGAATTAAACCAGAGGACACCGTGGTTGAACATGCAGCGGCGTTTGTGTCCACGTGTGCCTAAAATACAGCTCTGGCAGCTAAAAATACCCAGGCAAGAGTTCCCTCACAGCCCAGGCTGGTATTTCATGGCAGAAATGTGAGAAAATAGATTTATTTTTTATTGACTTGGAAGGAAGTTGTCTATTTAAAACCTGTCTGTCTAGGGGTCAGCACAATCTGTGCACAGCCGTGATTCCCTCTGGGATCACCTTCCTCCAGTGGGTGCCTCTGGATCTGGGGAGCACCCAGGGCATTTCTGGGAAGAGATGTCCCACAGCAGAATCCCAGCATCCCTGAGGCTGGAAAAGCCCTCCCAGCCCATGGAGTCCCAGCTGTGCCCCATCCCCACCCTGTCCCCAGAGCCCTGAGTGCCACCTCCAGGAATTGCTGGGACACCTCCAGGGATGG
>VWZP01008814.1:190275-205783 GCA_013396995.1 Dicaeum eximium | reverse complement strand
GAGAGAGATCCTGGATGAAGAGAGAGATCCTGGATGAGGAGAGGGATCCTGGATGAAGAGAGAGATCCTGGATGAGGAGAGGGATCCTGGATGAAGAGAGAGATCCTGGATGAAGAGAGAGATCCTGGATGAGGAGAGGGATCCTGGATAAGGAGAGGGATCCTGGATGAAGAGCAGCATCCCAGACGAAGAGGCCGAGGACCAGCAGGAACATCTTCCCATGTCCATGTGCTGCGATATCCAAACCCACAGACTGATGACCCCCCAAGGAACCCTTCCTCAGGATTCACACGGGTGCTGGGAAGTGGCAGCTGCCTAAAACCCCTGAAATAACCCCGCTTTTATCCTTCCCTCTCTCCTGACCTGGATCCGGCCGCCGCCGCGCACGAAGGGAATCGGAGGCCGCTCGGTGGCTGCGGCTCGGGCTGCTCAGCACCGCAGCATTTGTCATTGCCAGAGCAGCAGAGTTTAATTAAGTGTTGTGAGCAGCCTAGTGAGAAACGCACTTTAAATTAAACTCTGCACAGGCGGCTCCGGCTCTGTCTCTCCCTGCGGAACGGTCGGGGCTGGGCAGAAATCCCCGGTGCCGAGGGAGCGGCACTGCCGGGCCGGAGCTCTGCCTGCCCCACCCGGGCTGCTCACAGCACCTTTCATTATCCCTTCCTCGCAATTACGGTCCTAATTAATGTGCCCAGCACTCAGCATTGCATTTACTCTCCGTGTGTTGATGTATCACCGGGAAAACGCCCCACGGTTCTGGGTTTAACCAAATCACCCGGCAAATCCTCCTTGGGTGCATCAAGAACTCGTTAGGATAATGGGAGAAATTATTTTAACGCCTCCCTGGTAACCAGTGGGCACAGGTGCATAAAGATTTGGGTTTTCAAAATGTTTGTACAAATTGTTTTTACAGTCTTAGATTACGGGAGGTATTTAAATTAATGACGCAGGAGAGAGGAATAAGGTGGAAAAATATCCCAAGCTAAAAAGGGTTTAACTGTGGGTTTTCTGTGGGAAAGAACTATTTCAACCTACCTGGTCTTTCTAGGAGGAAAGATCCTGCTGCAAAATGATCCCCCCAAAAGTCAGAATTGTGAGTAGCAGGTAAGAAATATCCCGGTGAGATTCGGGCGTTTTTCCTGCCAGCTGCAAACACTGATTTATTTCCTGGAAATTCAAACTGGGACTGAGGCTTCTGAGGATAAACCCATGTTTTCCTCACAAGTGTTGCGTTTCTAAATGTGGTGGAGAGGGAAAACATTTGAGCCTGTGGGTACCATGGAATGATGCTCCAAAGATGTCCAGGGGGTGACCCTGACCCTGTCCCTGAACGGAGCCACCCCAGGCAGGGCTGCCCAGGGACCCTTTTGTGCTCAAACCCGGCCTTTCAAGAAAGGAAAACTGATGCCTTTTTTTCACTGCACACAGTATTGTCAGAGATATTTTTATCATCCCCCTATGATGCCTTTTTCTGTGCAATGAAAGCGCAATTTCCCACCAAAATGAAGTTTTTGGAATTATTATTATTATTATTATTATTATTTGGAATTATTGATATTATTATTATTGGAATTACCCCAGTAAATAAGCCAGGGGCATTTTGTTATAGTAATTCATGTGAATCCTGAGATTTGAAAGTCAAAATAAGGATTTTGGCTTTTCTGGGTACGGGGGAAGAGACCCAGACTGGGACACGGGTGCAGAGTGAAGATCAGCCCTTGGTGCTGGTCCTGGGCAGGATGGGAGATTTGGGGTGGGCAGAGCTGAGCCTGGCAGAGCCCACCCTGAGCCCTCTGCCCTTGTCCCTCCCCTGCTCAGCCCAGGGCGTCCCCAGAATGTGACAACTCATTTGGAAGTGCCACTCAGAGCCTTGACTCCGGGATTGTTCCAGGATGTCCCGAGCTCGGGCAGCAGAGCCGCAGCGTCTCTGACCCACGGCTTCCATCTGCAAACAAAAATACTCCTGGTCACACATTTTCTGGGTATTCCAGGCAATCTGGAGATCAGTGTCCAAGCTGGGCTGGCCCTGGATCCCTGGAGGTGTCTGAGGCCAGGATGGGATGGGATTCAAGGTCCCTTCCACCCAAACCAGGCTGGGATCGATGTGCACAAAGGGTGCTCTGGTTCTGGGGTGTTCTCCCAGTTCCAGGCACATCCCAGGGATCCCTGTCCCTCATTTCGGCCCTTGTGTTCCCTGGAGCCTCAGGAACATCAGAGAGGAAAACAATGAACCAATTTTATTCTTCAAGGGCTGGGTGGGGAGGGGTTTGTCTAACAGATAAGGCCCAGGGAGAGCAAAACAGAGGGAAACAAAGTACTTTCAACAATGGAAAGACTCAAAGGGAGCAGTGCAGGGGCAGGACTCCATCCCTGGATCATAAAATAAACAAATAAATAAAATAAAATAAAATAAAATAAAATAAAATAAAATAAAATAAAATAAAATAAAATCTTNAAAATAAAAACTTTAGATCCTAAAATAAAATTTAAAATAAAATCAAATCTTTGGATCCTAAAATAAATAAATAAACAAACAAATAATTAAATAAATAAATAAATAAATAAAATCTCCACTCTGCAGCGCCAGCCGAGCCAGCACTCGAGCAAAATGCTATTTTAAAAAGCACTGAAGCATTTTCTAACTTATCCCCAGGGATTCACACTTTAAAAAAAAAAAATCACATAATTCACTGGTTTCCTTCGGATGCTCGGAGCAAATCCCAGCTCTGTGAAAAGACAGGGCCAGGAGGAGAACCCTGGGCTCTGCCTGCCCCCAGGACAGGCTCCCAGCTTCTCCTCTCTCAGCAGCAGAGGAACAGCACCTGCATGGGTTTGATATTATGGCATATTTGATATTATTGAAGGGGAAAGTAGCTCTGGTAGATGGAGAAAATAAAAGTGATCATTTGATTCCCTGAGGATTTGCATGAAGAGGGGGTGATTTCTGTCTGCTGGCCACTTTGTTTGGGCACTTATATCTATATTTCCTCTTATTGTGGCTCTGTCAAGTGTTTGATAGACTAAGATGGAGGCATTAATTGAATTCAAGTGTAGACACCTGAAGTATTTTTATTATTATTTTTAGTTCTCTCACCTTTTATTTCCATTAGCACAGCAACATGGTCGCGGTGGGGATTTCTGCCTGAAGGACACAAACAGAGCTGCTTGCAGTTATTAAAATAAAACTACTTTACCTGAAAAAAAAAATTCAAAAAAATAGAACAAAACCTCTGTATTTTCCCAGATTTCAGAGGTCTAAGTTTTCCCATTGTGTCCTGCCGTGTTGTGCCAGACAAAATTCCAGCCCTGCAGGTGTCCAAGGAATCCCTGGATGTGGCATTCAGGGCTGACAAAGGGAATTAGTCACAGATTGGATCCAGTGGTCCTGGAGGGCTTTTCCAGCCTCGGTGATCCTGAGATTTGGTGATCAGGGCCTGGGGTTCAGGCAGGTTTGGCTTTCAGGGATTGAATTCCTCCATCGGGGAGGGAAAGGGGAGGCACAAAGGGTTAATCTGCCCCACAACCTTCTGCCCCCCACACAGCCAGAGGGGGACAGAGACTCTGGAATTCCATCTTTCCATGCTTGAAACAGAACTCAGCTCTCTGAGAGGATGAGCAGGACAAGGGACTGTCAGTGGGAAAAAGGGAAAGATGGAATAAATGTGGAAAAAAAGGGAAAGATGGATTAAATGTGGAAAAAATGGAAAGATTGAATAAATGTGGAAAAAAGGGAAAGATGGAATAAATGTGGAAAAAAGGGAAGGATGGAATAAATGTGGAAAAAAGGGAAGGATGAAATAAATGTGGGAAAAAAGGGAAAGATGGAATAAATGTGGGAAAAAAGGGAAAGATGGAATAAATGTGTGCGTCCCTGTGCAGGGCAGGGCTGCACCCAGAATCCTGACACCAGACACTTCTACTCTGGCTTGGGGCATCAGGAAAGGGAGAAAACCAGCAGGGAAAATCTGGAGAGGGAAATTGCAGGCAGAAAAGGGAGGAAGATTTAAGGGAACTTAGAATCAAGTACTTGGAACCCCACAGCTTGTCAGATTTAAACATGAACCCGTTATTATGTGACAGATCAGATGAGTGACCAAGAACCCTCTGCCCTGCTGTGGGATCCCATTTTCTGACGCTCAGGCCCGGCTTTGGAAATGCTCTGTGTTCTAAAACCTCAGGCAATTGAGCAATATGTCACACACATGAAAATATAAATATAAAAATCATGGGACGAGAGCCCCATGTCCCCTCTGAAGAGAACAAAGGGGGCAGCTCTCCTAAATATAAAAGTTCTACACCTCCAGCCAGACATTCCATGCATTTCTGCAGAGTGTTCCTCATTTGATCATTTTTCCCTATCCCAAATCTCCTAAATGACATCACCCTGGATGCTCCAAACAGGAGAGATCCTGAACATCCCACAGCTCCATGAGCTCTCTGCAGAGCAAAGCTGCCACACCTGGGGCTGGGCACCACAACCCTCCCAGCACCAGCAGAAAATCCAGGATGTGCCCCTGGAATGGGATCTCAGGTTCCTCCACCCTCACCCACGGCATCACCTCCAGAACGAGCTCCGTGCAAATCTGTCAAGGTTTTGGTGGAAGAAAAGAAAAGAAAAGATAAGAAAAGAAAAGAAAAGATAAGAAAAGAAAAGAAAAGATAAGAAAAGAAAAGAAAAGATAAGAAAAGAAAAGAAAAGATAAGAAAAGAAAAGAAAAGATAAGAAAAGAAAAGAAAAGAACAAAAACCCCAACAACAAAAACAACAACAACAAAAAAAAACCAAAACAAAAAAACCCCACCTAAATAACCACACTAAGCCTCTGTTCTATATTCAGAAATAAGCAAATAATGGGAGGATTTGATCTAAAATTCTGGTTTTTTCCCAGGTTGGTGCCAGGTTGCAGGGCAGGGGTGGGAATTGGAGCACCACGAGCAAAAGGCAGCGACGGACACTGAAAAATCCCGAGCGCAATTCCTGCTGCACACGCTGCACCCTCAGCCTGGGATCTGAACGTGACCCACTGGGAGGGGTTTCACATCAAAATGCACAAACATATGGCGTGTGGGGAGAGAGGAAATTCCGGAGGAGTTCTGAGCTCCTGCGAGATTTCCAAGGAAAAAGACACGAGGAGCGCATTTTCCAGCCCAACACCCAAGTGCAGCCCTTGTGCTGATCTCAGTTCAGGGATTCAGGGAGCAGGCAGGAGCCTCCAGAGGGCCATTCCCAGAATCCAAACCAGAAGCCCCCAGCCTGGCTGCTTAGAGGATGGGAATCCACGGCACAGGAAGGAAAATTCCAGTGCCTGTGTGAATTCTGTTCCTTAGCTGGAAAATTATTTATTCTCCTCCTACATTTCTATTATTTTGCATTAATAACTTCCCTCAGCCTCTGTTTTTCTGTGAGTTTAGGATTTAACCAAGAGGTTGTTCGGATTTTTATTTTCTTGAGATTTTTTTTCACCTCTTGGGATGAGCTTTGAACCCTTTCCTGGGCTGAATAAGTGGCCAATTTAAAACTACTTAAGCTTTTAGCAAAAAATGCTTGATTGGCAGCTTCACTACAAGGCATTTTCAGTTACAGCTCCTGAAACAGGATTTATTTATGGAGACTTTATCAAAAAGAGAAAAATAAAAGTGTTTGGGACGGGAGGGGGGAAAGGAGTCGAACAGCAAGAATTAGGGCCTGATTATGGCCATAGTTAAGGCTGGCTACATCCCAATAATACAGATCTAGAAAAGACTTGGGGTTGTAGGAGAGCCCTGAATTCTTCCTACCAGAAAAAGCCAAATTTTGCTGCACTGACAGGAAAATATCCCAAGTCCTGGGTGGCTGGGATGGGCTGGGGGTGAGAGGAACACCAGGCACAACAGCTGGGAGTGGAAAAGCTGTAGAGCTCAATCACAGAATTCCAGACTGCTTAGGGTTGGAAGGGATCTTAAAGTTCATCTCATTCCACCTCTTTCCGTGGGCAGGACACCTCCCTGTCCCAGGCTGCTCAAATGTTAGGGATGAGTTCAGGTGAGGGAAATAAACCCCATCCTCTCTGGCTCCTGTCCCGGCCCTGCTCTGCCCTGTGGGGATGCTGCTGACTGCAGGCCCCAAGGCCCAGAACCATTTCCTGAGCCACACACTTCATTTCTGGAGGTTACTGAGGGGTAATTCCACCCCTTCTCACCTTCCCTCAAGGAAACAAACTGGGGATGAAATAAAAATATAGGTAAAAGACTTCCATGTAAATGGAGAGAAATAATCCAGCAGGGACCAGCTGGCCCTGGCATTTCCCTCCATGTGCATGGGAAGGGTGTGCTGGACATCTCCCATCCCACAGGACACAGCTGTGGGTTGAACAACACCAGAAATGACAAATTACAGGGTGTCCCCCACCTCCCTCCTCGCATCCAAACCCTTCCTGTGCTTTTCCACAGGGCAAGAACCTCCCAGCTCTGAGCCCAGATGGGCTCCCTCAGACTTGTACAGCTCCAAAGCGAGATGCCCAGGTGGCCGCTCCAGCCCCTCAGCCCTGTCCTTTCCCCGCTCCCACATTCAGGGATGCTCCATCACAACCTGCAGGAGCAGCAGGAGGGCTGGGAGGTGTCCCAGGTGAGGCGTGCAGAGCGCAGGTTCTGCTGAAGCAAATCCAGGGAGCTCAGCCTCGGCTCCGAGCCCAGGGCGCCTCGAGGCCCCTCAAGGCCGCGCTTCTCCCACACGTTCATCCGTGCAGCGGCTGAGCCCCTCTGCACAGGCCACTCTCTCTCCCTTCCTTCCTTCCTTCCTTCCTTCCTTCCTTCCTTCCTTCCTTCCTTCCTTCCTTAAGTTCCAAAATTAAGAGTACTGGTAGGAAGAATGCCCTCTATAATGTCAGCAGAGTCTAAGTATCATAGCACAGGTCTTAGGAGCCTACATAACTGATGGAGTTCCATGCTATAATTGTTCAGNCCTTCCTCCCTTCCTCCCTTCCTCCCTTCCTCCCTTCCTCCCTTCCTCCCTTCCTCCCTCCCTTCCTCCCTCCCTTCCTTCTTTCCTCTCTCTCATTAATGTGCCAGCACTGTTAATTACTGCTGCTGCGGCCCAGTCCATATTGCCAGCCCGATTATCCCGGCCGCCCTTCCCTTCCCCGCGATGAGTTGTGCCACGGCACTTAAGAAGTCGCGAGCGCTCGGCCTCCGCGGTGGCGTTTGGCAAATGTGAAGTGACACCCGACTTTGCTCGCCGGGAGAGGGGAGGACAAGGCCACCAGGAGGACAGGGAGGGACGGGCAGAGCCTTTATCGCGGCCGACAAAGCCAACCCCAGCCCACCCAGTGCTGCCGGGTCCGCGGCAGAGCCAGGGTTAACGCGGGAGCGCAGCCGTGGCCGTGAACCTTAAACAAACTTCCAGCAGCATTTTCCTCGCAGCCGCCTGACATTTTTCTTTATGTTTCGTCAGTCATATCTGAGCGATCAGACAGCCGCCACACGTGGTACACCCACCAGGATTATTATCTCGAGCAGAGGCCCAGAGCTCATTGTAGCAGGCATGTAATTCTTTACAATGTATGCCACGTTAAGTGTGTTGGGTTATCTATTCAACAGCTGACTGAGCCGGGCTCTCAGCTCTCCTCAACAACCATGTAAGAAGCGATGACAATTGTACTACTTCATAAGGGCTGCATGCAACTCTGACACACACTTCACAGCAACCAGTCATCTATATAAACCAATTTCAAGAGCAAAATTGCATGGTGCCTCCACTCTGTTATAAACACAATGATATCCACTCAGAGCTGATAAATGCGCTGCATTTCTCCCGAGCTTTAAAGAACCGCTTCCCTCCGCGCCACCCGCGGCTCAGGCGGCACGAGGGGACAGCGGGATGGGGACACCGGCACAGGGACGTTCCCCCTCCTCAGAGCCTGCCTCTGACGAGCTGGGAGAGAAAACAAGGTTAGGCCTAATTAAGGTTTTAAATACTTCTCGACTCCGAAGCAATTTTCAAATTAATTACGGTATCTTTTTGTAGGATTAATGCAATGTAATCCTTGTTACGGAGTAAAATATCTATAGCAACCACCAAGTCCTTGAGAAAATACTTCAACACCAAATACTCCAACAAAGGGGGAGATTAAAGACTGTCAGACAAATTAAGCCCATTCTTCCTGGCTATCACGGCTGGGTAAAAGGGTGTGTGGAACCAGCAATCCTGGTTACGGATGTGCTGGCAACACGTGAGGATCTAATTTTGGGAATTCTGCAAGTTCCCATCAGTTTGAGGTGGCAAATGTCATTTCTGGACTACAAGCAACAACTCAGCCTTCTGCACTGAGCATGGAACCCCCCCAGTGTCACAGTGCAGTGAGAAGATGAAATATGGCTACAGCGATCTTGATTTAATGAACCCTGTAATTGAATACCCAACCAAATAGACATCCTGATAGAGCACAACAAGGAGTGTTGTTTTTTTAACTCAGATAAAGAATAGGATCCATCTCTGTTTGTTTGCATTGTTCAGCAGTCCTACAGGAGAGTTAAAAAAGTGATGGAGAACCACCCAGAGGTGGTCCCGCCTCGCTGTGTGCTGTAGAATAATTTGAACAGAATAAAAACTAACAAAAACATTTTAACATTAACATTTTTGTTTTGCTATCCCCCTGCCTTTTTTTTTTTTTTTTTGTCCTGACCACTGAAAAACAGCCCAAGGTTCATCCCAAACCTGTAGCGCTGACTCCAAAGGGTGTTGAAGCTGAGTCCCAGCCAAGTTGTCCCTCGGAGCTGGGATGCTCTGGGACAAATTCCCAGCACTGTGCCTGGGAAGTGGTGGCTGGGGAACAGTGGCAGCGTGGGGAAACGGGCCCAGAGGAGCCCCTGGGGCTGTGACCACGGGCACAGGACAGTGACACACAGGGAACACAGGACAGTGACAAACAGGGGGACAGGTACAGGACAGTGACATACAGGGACACAGAACAGTGACACACAGGGACACAGGACAGTGACAGGGGGACAGGCATGGGACAGAGACACACGGGACAACTGGCACAGGCTGAAGGTCCAGGAGGCTGCTCAGAATGTCCCTCGGTCCCTTTGCTCCCTCTGCTCTGCCCCACTCAGAGCCCTCCCAACGTTTGTTCCCGTTGCTTTCTGAACCCCCCCCAAACCTTCCTGCACCGCTCAGAAAATAAAGTTTTGTGCAAGCCTCGCACTGTCCTCCCTGAGAGTTCCCAGCCCTGACTCATCTTTCGACACTCGAATTTATTTTTAAGGAAACAATTAACGCCGATCCCCATGGAAAAGCTTCCCAATCCCGAGCTCTCCGTGCAGTTACGGCTGAGAACAGCGGGCAGAACAGGCACCGGCTCAGAACTGACTTTGCTTCCTCGATTGGTCTACAATCCTCATTTTACTCTAATTTAACCTTTCCTAGTTAATTTATATCGGTTCAGCTTGCCAGCCTGTACCTGCCAGAGCGATCATCTCCCATCAAGGGGCTGGGCGTGGACAGGGCTGCTCTCTGTCGGCTCCGTAACCACCACACCTAATTAAAGTCCTTAAAAACCTTTAATGTGACAAGACGAGACAGGAACGGGCAGGGAAAATAAGAGAGGATCTTTCAATTACTTTAATCACGCTGACTTTCAAATCCCTATCAAAACACGGCGCGGGCTGAAACTTTGCGCAGTTTTCCCTTTTCCAGGAGGCTCCCGGTGCCCGTCCCGGCGCGGCCGAATCCCTTTTCCCTCTCCCTTAATGAGAGGGAAAGGGAAAGTAAATATAGCGAGTGCCTGTAATAAATGATTAAATTGTCCTCCAGGCACGTTTTGCATATGAATATAAAAGTTGTGATTAATGGGTTATCTCGCACGCTACCAAAGGCTCCAGCAAACACCGGGCAGCGTGGCGGGCTTTGCCAGCCCTTTCTGCTTTCAAAGGAGCTGCGGAGAAGTGTTCGCTGGAGTCCCAAATTCCGGCCAACAAGGCCATCAAAGCCGGGCAGATTGCGGCTTTTCCCCCCCGTGGGGCTCCATGCCCATTGTGAGCCTCAATGCCCCCACCGGGCTGGCGATTAAGAGCGATTTCAACCAAAAAAAGCGACGCGGAAAACAAGGGCCCGTGCCAGGGGGACAAAGGGGACATCTGGAGCGCGGCCACCTCCAGCCCCTGCGCGATGCTCTCCGAGCCCGACCTTCCCTGGCTGAACCCGGGGATGGATTTTACACCCCCCGAGCAGAGCAAAGCCCCGTCCCCAGCTGCCACCGGGACGGGCACCGGGCGGGCGGAGCTGTCCCTGCCCGGGGAGGGGTCCCAGCGCCGCGGGGGTGGCACCGGGGGTCGTTCGTGCCACCAAGCGCCGTGCCAGGCCCAGCTCGGGATGTTCCCTGGAGCAGCGGGCAATGCCAAGGGAAGGTCGGCAGAGCCTTTTCCCACCGGACAATGAAGCGCTCCCGAGGAAACGAAGAGGGAACGGGATTTTGGCCACCAAAAATCCACTGCCGCAACAAACGCTTCGTAACCATCCCGTTTCTTCCCGCTCGCAGATTTTTAATCCGCTTTTAAGCACTTTTAAAGTGCCCAATTTTTGTCTAATTTGAATTTAAATCAGCTTGTATGGAGAACTTGGAGAACTTTTTTTTTCTTTTTTTCTTTTTTTTTAAGCGAGCTTGTTTGGCAGGTACATTTTCCCAAGATCACCCAGCTTTAATTTTAAATTTCAAAAGCCTTGCGTTTAATCCCTTGAGCTGGCCTGGTACCTTGCACCATCTGTTCTGGGGTTTTGTTATAACCGAGAGCACCTGCAGAGTTTTGCAACATTTCAAGCCGTCTGTGGGCTAAAATCAAAATAATTATAATTTTCATAAACTAAAGGCGGCGATTCAGGTGCTGCAGCCCCGATTTTCCACACCAAGCCTCGGCACTGGGAGCGTTTCTCCTGCACGAGGGGGTTTTGTCCCTGCTGCCACCAGGTCCGGGCTGTCCCTGGGCACCCGGAGCCCTCTCATCCCACCACTGCTGCCGGCTCCAGGCTGGGAGAAGCTCTGCTGCTGCCACCACAGGTGGGACAGGCACAGAAGGAGCACGAAATGGCCTTTTCCAGCCGCTCAGGGAGATGCTGACAAGGGGTTAAGGCCATCCCTGTCCACCCCTGTCTGCTCCAAAGGCACCTCTGGGTGTTTGGTGGGTGGGAAAGGTTTTCTGCTTCCCTGGGCAAACTAAAAACGCTTTCAAGAGAAGGTGTTTGTTTAGACTTCATCGCCCAGAGCTCTTCACTCTGGATAACTCCCTCCTGAGCTAACCTCACATGGAGCAGGGATATCTCCCCACGAGAATGGGGAGGCACATCCCAAAGTTCCCAGAGCATCCCGAGGGGGATCTGCAGCGCTGCCTCCCACAGGGGCTGGGCAGGACCTTGTGGAAAGGGGAGGAGAGCCCTGGTTCCTGCTGGCCGTGTCCCCCAGGCCCTCTGCTGGTGTCCCTGCTCATCCTCATCCTCACCTTCACCTGCCTGCTGAGGGGGGAGAGCTCAGCCTCAGCTGGGAGCCCTCGGGTGCTTGGTCCCTGCTAAGAAATGGATGGATGGAAAGGGTGGAAAAGAGTTTTTGTAGAATCATGGAGCACCCTGAGTGGAACAGCCAGACATGGACTTCTCCTCTTGCAGAAGCACCTGAGCCAAAGCCCAGCCTTCAGAGAACAGCCCCTCCTCTTGCACTCATGCCTGGAGCCCTTCTCCTCTGGCAGCTGGGTTTGTTCAGGGAGGCCGAGGCAGGAAGGGCAGATCCTGCTGGAAGGGGAGAAAAATCCTTTAAAGAGAAGCTGCTTGTTTGTTTGTTTCCTTGCCCTGATCCAGCATCTCCACCTTCCTATCTCCATGAAAATAAAACACAATGAAATGAAATGAAATGATATCTATATAAATAAAAAATAAACTCTGCCCCTGGTGGGAGCCAGCCCCAGGAGCCGAGGCAGGCGTGACTCCCCCTCTGCAGTTTGGGTTTGCAGCCAGGCCTGGCTGTGTCCCCATGGAGCAGCTCCGTGTTCCCTGCAGGAAGCAGCACCTCCAGCCCATTCCCACCTCCCCATCCTGGGAAAAGCCACCCGGCTGTGCCTGCTCCAGAAAGAGTTTGCTGAGGCAGGCTGATGCGGGGATGGCAGGAAAACCCAATGAAACCGAGTGGATTCCTGGGCATTCGGATATTCCCAGGAAATGGAGTGCTCCCTCACGGCCAGGGTTAGCTGGGCTGCAAACGGGACAAGGGCAGGAGTGGGAGAGCTTGGATTCACCAGGGGCCAACCCCATGGCTGTGGGATTCTTGAGACCATGCAGCAGGGGGGAGAGGGAGCAAACCCTGCAAAACCCTACAAAACCCATGAAAACCCTGCAAAACCCTACAAAACCCATGAAAACCCTGCAAAAACCCCCACAAAAACCAACCCCTCACTGCTGGGCTAAAGAAAACCTGGAGGCACCACAACTCCAAAGTCTCTACAAATCCCTGACAGGAGGGTGAGACCTTGGGCCAGGCTCTGCTCCCAGGGAACAGGGACAGGAGGAGAGGGAACGGCCTCAGGCTGGCCCAGGGGAGCTCAGGGTGGGCACAGCAGGAATTTCCCCATGGAAAGGGGGATCAGGCACTGGAACTGCCCAGGGAGCTTTGGAGTGCCCATCCCTGGAGGTGTCCCGGCACCGCACCCAGCAATTCCTGTGTGTATATATATAGACACACACACACATTAGTATTGTTTACCTTCTAAGTCCTGCCAGAAAATAAAATTAAATGAAGTCCAAGAACCCAGGAATATTTTAAACCTGGTAATAACAGTTGTGCAGTTCTGAGCTACAGAGTCAACGCTTCACCTTTTCTTTTTCATGCCCCCAGAAAATCAATTTATATTTTCTTTATCTCCTTTATTTGTATTTTATACATTTCCTACAGATTCTTTATTTCCCTATTTTGCTTTTATCCCTTCATTCTTTCCTCTCTGTATACAAGGGAGAAAATTCAAAATTTTAATGACTAAAATCTGGTTTTCTTATCTGCATAACTCCCTAAGCCTATGGTGCATAAAACTGGGATTTTAATATTTTTTAAATCAATAACCAAGTACTGAAAAAAAAAAATATATATTAAAGAGAACAAATAATGTCATTTTTATATTCTCACGAAAGGCAGGCATTGTGTGCTGTACCATCCCTCTTGCAATTTCGTGATTTATTTCTGGCCAGTGCGGGCTGTTGCAAAGAGAAGCAAATGGGATTAGGATATCAAATGTTGGGATGCCTCCTGCATTTATCAGCCTGGCACGGGGCTGGAGCCGAGCAGGGGCTAATGGAAACCGTGCACCCCAAACTCAGCGCAGCGGCTTCAAAGGGAAACCCTTTTGCTACGTGGATCCCATTTGTGTGGGGAAACCCAATTACTGCGGGGTTCTTGTACCTCCCTGGCCTCTTTTATGCTGCTTTTTGCTCCAAGTGCTTATTCTGGTTTGATAACCCCGGCACAAATAAAGTGTCACCCCCGGCTCTTATCTCCCAACTCGCAGCTTTCCAATTTGTCTCAGTTAGTTCAGAACTTGACTCCTTATTAATTACCCCCACAGGGTCCTGGGGCTGAGCATCAGCTCTGCCCCCGGCAGGTATCAGGGGTGGGGCTTGGAAACCAAATCTCAGAGAGACAAAAAACCCAGCAGAACAAACCAAAACCTAATAAAAACCCCTCATAAAAAATATCAGCAATAACAAAAAAAAAACCAAAACAAAACAAACCCCACAAAACAAAACAAAACAAAACAAAACAAAACAAAACAAAACAAAACAAAACAAAACAAAAAAATACCCACCCAGAAGAGGCCAAAACAACAGCAATAAAAACAAACCAAGCAAAAAACAAAACAAAAACAACAACAACAAAAAAACCCACCCAGAAAAGAAGAGGCCAAAACAACAGCAATAAAAACAAAGCAAAAAACAAAACAACAACAACAACAACAACAACAAAAAGTCCACCCAGAAGAGGCCAAAACAACAGCAATAAAAATAAACCAAGCAGAAAACAAAAAACCAAACCAAACCAAACCAAAAAACCCCACCAAAATTACCAACTACAAAAACAAACAAACAAACAAAAAAAAAACAGAAAAAAAGAACTCAAAATAGCAACAAAAATAAAAACAAACCATGCAAAAAACCTCACAAAACCACAACCAACAATCAAAAAAGCCACAGAAAAAAAAGAACCCCAAACAACAATAGAAACAAACCAAACAGAAACAACCCACAAAAACAAAACCCACTAAAAAAAAAAAAACAAAAACAAAAAAAACAGAAAAAAAGAACTCAAAACAACAACAATAAAACCCCCAAATTTTTTGGCTGTATTTTCCTGACTAGATTTGAACAGCAAATCGAAGGTGAAAAGATTCCCAGGCACCACCAGATATTTCACCCCCAGCTTATTGCAGAGCAGTTTTGGGTTCATCCCTTCCATGCCCTGCCCATTCCAGGGCGTTCTTTGGGGTCTCTGCTCTGCACCCCAGGGATTTTCTCCCCGTGATTTCTGATGCTGTAAATCCTCCACATTCCCAGAGCACATCCCAGCTCTCAGCCCTAAGGAGCTGCTGCAGTTTCTCCGGAGCCTAAATCCGCAGTGGAACAGGGAATAAAGCCGAGGGGTGAATTCCCTGCCTGTCCCAAAAAGGGGTGAAAAGAGACATCCCAATCCCATATTCCCTGATAGCTGACCTCCCAAAGCCCACTTTCATATGGAAACTCTGCTGGAGGAACTGCAGAGTCCGATAAAATCTATAAAATCCCTCCCTGCTCAGGAATATCCTACCCAGGGATATCCCCTGGAACAGGGACAGGGCTCTGGGAACACACCCCTCAATGGGGCAGGGAAGGGGGGAAGCAGCATTTCTGGATGAATCAGACATTTACCCCCAGGTGTTTAATGAAAAATAACTGAACCCATGTAAGAACTGCCCAAAGTCTTCCAATGGGAGAGCCTGGCAAAGGAATCCCAGTGATTATTCCCGGCATCCATTAATTAGGAGCCACATTTCCACAGCCTATTGAGAGAGGGTAAATACTCAGCCAGCGCCTAATCTGAGTGACCCAGCCCCAATTCCAGAGTTAAACAAATAGAATCTGATCTGCAAAGTACATTATTCAATATTTTAGCCATTAATTGCTGCTAAAATAACTGAAGGCTCCAATTGGAGCTGTCTTTATTTGGATTATTTCCAGCACAGTCAGAGAACAGCGCTCGGCATCAATTAATGCCCAGTTGTCATCCTGAACTTCCAGCAGGAATTTGTGATGTCCAAACCAGTCCTCCCTGTATGAGGGATGAACTCATCCCAACCCGGGTGAATGTGGCTGCTTTATTTTGGGCATTTCCTTATATTTTAATTAATGTCATCAAGAAGAATCCATTGATTTTCTAAGCAGGTTTTTAATGAATTATCACACCCAGAGCCTGTGGCTTTTGAAAAATCTTTGCTGCTGTGTGCAGGAAGGGTTTGAAAGCTTCAAAAAA
>VWZP01008814.1:154355-176785 GCA_013396995.1 Dicaeum eximium | reverse complement strand
CAGGATCACCCCAGAGGTGCCTCCCAGGGCTGGGCAGAGGGGCAGGATCACCCCAGAGGTGCCTCAGAGGGACAGGATCACCCCAGAAGTGTCTCCCAGCACAGGATCACCCCAGAGGTGCCTCAGAGGGGCAGGATCACCCCAGAGGTGCCTCCCAGCACAGGATCACCCCAGAGGTGCCTCAGAGGGTCAGGATCACCCCACAGGTGTCCCAGAGGGGCAGGATCACCCCAGAGGTGCCTCAGAGGGACAGGATCACCCCAGAGGTGTCTCCCAGGGCTGGGCAGAGGGGCAGGGGCAGCTCCCTCAGGGATCTCTGCAGCAAAGTGTCCCTGGTGTGTGGGGAAGCAGCTGCCTGTGCCTCGCCACAGCTCCCTTCCAATTCTGAGCCGGATTATTCAATATTAACCCTCGTAACTCCCTGGTAACAGCACCAAGAGATGAAACCCATCTTTCTGGCAATGGCTCCAAATCTCCCTGGTAGGAAGTGCTCAGGACAGATGTTGCTGGCCATATGACATCCACATAAACATCAGAAAATGAAGTCTTTCCAACAAAGCCTGGTACTGCCAAAAGCAGCAGCGATGCCACCAAACAGTGACAGGGCTGCAGGCAGAACCCTCAGAGGGAGAAGCACCTGCTCCACCCCAGCCCCAGAGAATTTGCAGTTCATTTACAGATGTACATGTACACTATAAAACCTCCTGCTTTTCTCTGCAGACACAGCCACTTCAGCATAATTCACTAAAAAAACCACAAGTTTTGTTATTTTGCATCAGCCTTCTGTGCCAGAGCAGAGGCCATTTACCACAGCTGGTAGTGACAGGACAGGGAGCTTCAGGCTGGAGCTGTGGGCTCGGATCAGAGATTAGAGTGCATCCTCCAGCATCTCCAGCACTGGTACTGCCTGCACCAGTCCCTAGAACAGAAATATTTAAATATGAACACACCTCTGGTGTGAAACGCCGGAAATATTCCTCCCCTCTATGTAAATGTTAAGGGAATCCAAGGGCCCTGAGATGGAAATCATGGCCATGCCAGGGGCTGGGGTCCCTGTGGGCATGTGGCACCGGCTGCTCCAAGCTCAGCCAAGTCAATAAAAGGAATCCCAGAGACTTCCAGGGGCTCAGGAGGAGCCCATGGCTCTGGCACGGGGGTTTGGGGAAGGGAGTGCTCCTCGTGTTTGAAGTGCTTCATGTGAGATTTGCACACTTTGGGCTTTTACACCAGCCCTCAGATCAGAATCAGTTGGTTTGGGGGTGATGGTTTTAAAATCCACCCAGCAATGGGCACGAGGGAATGGGGAACGTGGGCAGAGCCAGAGGAGCAGGAGGACCCCAGACCATCCAGTGAGACACAGGGGAATGGTCCCCGAGGCTGTGGCAGAGGGAGAAGTTCTCTGGGGAAAGTGGCAAATCAAAATTCAAATGCAAGGAAAGGCTGGGGATGTGGGGAGCAGCCCTTCAGCCCTGCAGCAGCTCCAGGAGCACCTCCAGCACTGCTTCATCCCTGCAGCACCTCCAGGATCCTCCCCTGCACTGCTTCAACCCTGCAGCACCTCCAGGAACATCCCTGTCCCTGCTCCTTCCCTGTCAAAGCTTCATCCCTGTCCCATCCCCGTCCTTGTCCCATCCCCATCCCCATCCCTGTCCCTGCTCCATCCCCATCCCTGTCCCAGCCCCATCCCTGTCCCTGCTCCATCCCTGTCCCTGTCCCTGCTCCATCCCTGTCCCTGCTCCATCCCTGCTCCATCCCCATCCCTGTCCCTGCTCCATCCCTGCTCCATCCCCATCCCTGTCCCATCCCCATCCCTGTCCCTGCTCCATCCCCATCCCTGTCCCTGCTCCATCCCTGTCCTGAGCACAGAGCACACCCTGGAGCTCCAGCCACAGCTAACACCCTCCATTCCCAGATTCCCAGCTGCCCAGGTTTCCTGGACACAGCAGCAGGGCCCAGCCCAGGTGTGTGGGGCTGATGGACACTCTCAGCTTCATTTTCCTGCTGCCCTTTATGGTGCTTGTTAAAACTAATTTTTTATCTGACCTTGCTCCGCGCAAGGAATTAAAATTCTCCCACCAACTCCGTGGTGAGTCTGTCCCAGCAGAGGCTCCTGCTCCACTCCTGCTCCTCTCACAGCACAACCTTGGTGGTAAAGCACAGAAAATAAACAGAGCTCCAAGTGCAAATAAACAATTAATAAACATTGATTTTATGGATTTCTGTTCCTGTCCTAGCCCTGTGAACAATATCTGCCACATGCAATTCAGGAAGTGAAGCTGTTTTAGTTATTTTTTAAAGTAGTTTTTCTAAATGATTCTTTTATTTGTAATTTATTATACATTTGAATTGGCCTGGAGACATCAGCTCAGCATCAGCTGCACATGAGTTGTTTTAAAAGTCAATTTTCATTTACTGCAGTAGAGGAACAAGATTTTTTTTGTGTGTTTTTCTCTAACCAATTTTTTAATATTTGCCTCGATCTTACATGGAGATTTAGGCAAAAAGGCCCAATTCTAGTTCAAAAGAGGAATTATTTAGGAAACACCTAACGTTTGCAAACAGGCAGCTCTCACTGAACCTGCAACATAGAATTAGTCAGATTTGTTGTTTTTCGTTAATTTGGTAAGTTGGTATCATATGGGGATGCTTAACATGGAACTATATAGGAATACCCTCAATCCACACACTCCATGCAAAAAAATTATCTCACCTGATATAAGAAAAAAAGAAGCTTAATGAGCACAGAAGAACTGTGGAACGCCACCACAAATTTTAATTTTTAATTAAACGGATCCCTCCCTATCCCCAGCTCAAAAAATACAATAAACATTTGCAGGTTTCAGGCATTTCCCAGCCATTCCCACCTCGGTGGCAGCTCCAGAACTTCATGTGCAGCACAAAGAATAATTTAACACCCATTAATAAAGGAATTTTCAGAGGAGCTCATGCTCAAATTATATCAATCTGCTACTGTTCCAAAATAAACGCATCAGGTGGCATTTAAATGCAGGTGGCTAACCATTTTATCAGTGCACATATTTAAGCTATTAGAAATATAATTAGAAAAATTAAATTAAACACACTTAATGCAGATTCTAATTCGAGCAACACTGTCCTTATCATCATGCCATTTTTATAGCAAATTATAAAGTATGTCTAAATTGTCCGGGTTTGTTGCTGACTGATAGCTGAACTCGGATAATTAAGTTGTTAACCAGGTACTTCAGTGGTCAACACGGTTATATATCTTTGTGTGATCGCTCCCCCTCCTCCTGCGTGCGCGGAGCCGGGGGAAGCAGATGGATGGCACTTGACACTGCCCACCTCCGCAGCGGCTGATTAGAGCAGCCCCGTGCCACAGGTACACTCAATTATCCGCCTGCCCCGCACCCCGGCGCTTCCCGCAGCCAGCAGCCTCGGCAGCGCTGCATTTCCTGCATTTCCTGCATTTCCTGCATTTCCAGCGCGGGAGAACCGCACCCGGCTGTGCTCTGAGCCTGCGGGCACAGCCCCGGAGGATCCCGGCCATTTCACACTCAATCCTTTCTGCACAAGGAATTCCAGTGCTGGAGGGCTCCTTCGTGTCCCAGCCCACGTGCCAAAGCCATCCTGGATCCCGCCAGAGCGCCAAGGGATGCTCCAGCCCCACCGCCCCAGGGAAATCCCTGCACAGCTCATTTACCATCGATCAGCAAAACCTGGGCTCGGTGTGCCAAGGAAAGCCGGGGCTGCAGCTCCCGGGGGAAAATGAGGGACACTCAGTGCGGTACCGCGAGGTCTGGCTACTGCCTTCCCGGGAGTGCCTTCAGGAAGGGTGAGATAGCTCAGGGTAGCTCCCGATACCAGATGTAAAAGAAATAAATCCAGGAAAGCAGGAGGGTTTGTGTGTGGGTTCCAAGGATTTATTCCATGAATGGTCCAGGGACAAAAACCGACTCCCCGGGGGGAGCAGGGGCTTTTTACAACTCAAGGTAACGGGGAGAGGTTAGGCGGAGTTAACATGAAAGCAGCCAGCTGGGGAACAGAGGGAAGAACTTACATCAGTAAAAGCCGATGGGGTTAACAGGATGGGGGAGCTTTCTAAATGTAGAAAGGAATTTGGGGAGTAACTCAATGCTGTCATACATGACTGGCTTTATCAGAAAAGCAGTTTCTAAGTCGTGGCCTTCCAAGGCATCCCTAACTCCACACTGTGGGATGCAACAACTCAGGTAACACAAACACACGGCAGCCCGTGCTGAGGGTTCGGCTGGTGATAGCAGAAGTGATCTGTGACGTGTCTGAGGTTAAATTGGGGTGTCTGAGGAGAATTGGGGTACCCTGAGTGCTCCGGGTGCACCTCTGCAGCTGGGGCTGTGTGGACAAGCTGCCCTCGAATTTATCGGAAATCACTCGGTCTCAAGATCTCCTGGTATCCCGTTTCCATCAAAATAACACAGAAAATGAATGGGAAAACTTCCTGACTTTCAAATTTCCTTTAAGTATTCCAAACCAATTTTTGACAGCTCTCCTTGTCCCACTGGAAACAAGGGGCACCACCAGCTGGTTTGATCCTTTTTTGGACATAACCTCTGGTGCAAACACCTGGAATGTTACCCAGAGAAGCAGCTCTGGCCATCACAGAGATAGGCATGAACCAGAGCTGGGTTCATGTCACAAAATTGACTTTTTTTCCACCAGATTGTTGCAGTCATTTCTTCTCCCACTTAACCTGCACTGAGCAGCAGCCGAGCGGCCACAGACCTAATGGAGTTCCACTCCAGTGCTCCCAAATGATTACAAACTAAAAATCCTCATCACAAACTACAGACCCACATCACAAATGAAAGATCCTTGTCACAAACTAAAAATCCTGGTCACAAATTAAAAATCTGCATTACAAACTAAAAATCCTCATCACAAACTACAGACCCACATCACAAATGAAAGATCCTTGTCACAAACTAAAAATCCTCATCACAAACTAAAATCCTGGTCACAAACTACAGACCCACATCACAAATGAAAGATCCTCATCACAAACTAAAAATCCTGGTCACAAACTAAAAATCATCATCACAAACTACAGATCCTTGTCACAAACCACAGATCCTCACTTCAGGACAAGAATGTGTGGGGTTTTCCTATTTGCACATGAAGAAGTAATGCACTGGGTTATTCTTGCAATGTCACCAATAAAGATTTTGACTTTGTAACTCGGTTACAAACATTCCGTTTTGTTGGGGGGTTTGGTTTACCTCCTCCTCCTGCTGCAATTTGGTGGAGAAATAAAAAAAAAAAATCCGCTGTGTGCTCTCTATATTTATTAACAAATTCACTAGGATCTGGTGGCTCCCTTTTAAACTTCTGAGTGCAGGGAATATTTCAAAAGGTGCCTCCTGAAAGGGAAAGGAGCCGCTCTGCCTGGTGGGGGGCATCCCTCCTTCCCTGGAGATTGCTCCAGGAGAGCAAACCACACACATCCACACAGGCTGGGCAGGCAGGATTAAAGGAAATCCTTCCACAATGCTTTTTCCTGCTTCTGCCCCTACGTGATCAGACTCCACTATGCTTTCCAACAAATATGTAATTATTAGCATATAAATTTAACACCTCACCATGCTATAACCACAATTCCTGCCTTTATTTCCTTTACTTACTTCATATGGAAAGTTATTTCTCTGGAATTATTGTTTTCTGGGGTTTTTATTGCAGAGTGTTATTTATTCCTCAAATTATCATTAGCTTTCACACACCTGTCAATGCTGTTTTTTGGATCTCTTTAAAATAATGTTCAAAGATTGAGGATAATTGTCCAAGTGATTTTTAAAATATCCTACTGTATTTTAGTAAACTATTTGTGTCCTGCTTAATTGTTAACTCTTGGAAACCCAAATGGATTTAACTGAGTGTAGGGTTAGAGTAGAAACTGGGGACAAATCCTTCCCTGTGAGGCACAGGGTGCCCAGAGAAGCTGTGGCTGCTCCTGGATCCCTGGCAGTGCCCAAGGCCAGGTCAGACAGGGCTTGGAGCACCCTGGGATAGTGGAAGGTGTGGACTGGGATGGGATTTAAGGTCCCTTTCAACCCAAACCAGTCTGAGATTCTGTGATGTTTCCATGAAATTCCATTTCTGACTACAGGGACATCCTGGCCATGCTTAGATACGGACGTTGCAGGTGCAGTGCAAACAGAAATAAGAGGAAGCCCAGTTTGGAAGTGGGAAGAGAACTCGGCTACTGCTCCATGTCCATCCTTCCTTGCCAAGGAGAACTCTATGGAGCTGTCACAACAAAATTTAATTTATTGAGTGGTGTAAGAGGCAGAGAGGGAGCTCCCTGCTGGGGCCACTCCCAGCCTGGTTGTTCAGGCTGGTGTCGGCTTGCACGAGGGGTCACCAATTGTTACACGAGTGATACAGGGGACAGATGAAGATGACATGATTCAGAAGGTATAAAAGGTGTTTCTTAATAGAAAACCACACTCTTATAGAAAGCATAGTGAACCTAAGACCTGATTGGTCCTTAGGAAACTTCTCTCGCACTATTGGTAAAGCAGGGAACAACTCTTTATTGTAAATATCCCGCACAACACCAGGTGCAAGGGATAAGATAATAATTGTTTTAATTCTTTTCTCTAAGTTTCCCAGACTGAGCCTGGGAGAAATTATCTGTTCTTTCTTCGACTGAACTGAGAATATCCACACTGGGTGTCCAAAATGAACCTGGCATAAAACTTGTGCTCTAGAAACAAGGAAAGCCCAGCTGCTCTGGAGTCCCCAGGTGAATTCCCTCTCCTCTGGCTTAACTCACAAGGCCCCGTTCTGCCTTAGTTCTGGGATGGATGGATGGATGATGGATGGATGGATGGATGGATGGATGGATGGATGGATGGATGGATGGATGGATGGATGGATGGATGGATGGATGGAGAACTGCCACAGCTGAACTCCCCACCTGAAATGCACCAGGCAGTGAGGAACAGCCTCAAGCTCCAGCAGCACATGGACACCACGGACTCCTCAATATCTTTAATGGATCCCAGACTCCCAGACTGGTTTGGGTTGGAAAGGACCTTAAATGCCATCCAGTGCCCCCCCTGCCACGGACAGGGACACCTCCCACTGTCCCAGGTCACTCCAAGCCCTGTCCAACCTGGCCTTGGGCATTCTGAGGGATTCAGGGGCACAGCTTCTTTGGGAATTCCATTCCAGCCTGCCCCCCGCCCCCCCTCCCCGCCCCGGGGAAGAATTCCTTCCCAGTATCCCATGGAAATCTCTTCCAGCCAGCACTAACACAAGACCCCCTCCAAGCAGTGCTGTCCTGCCGATCTCCAAGTGGAAATTCCCCATTTCATTGAACACCACCTCAAACAAAGCACCTGCACCCCAAATATCACATCCCACACACTCCCACTCCCAAACTGGAGCATTCCCTCATGTTCAACACATTGTGTGACCTGGACAATGGCCAGGGCCAGCTTTAGAGATGGCCTTCTGCAAATTAATTACTTTTCATTATGTCAAAATGAAAACAAAGCCCACAGTCACCACCAAGTGAAACCCTCTCCAAACACCAGTGTGAGGGACTTCTGCTCCATCACCTAAAGCATGTGGGTCACTGTCTACAACACACAGTCTAATTTTACTTGAAGTTTTATAAAGTCTTCAGTATTTAAAGGTTCATTACTTGAATTTTTACACCAAGAGGAAAATAAAATAAAATACGTCAACATGGGGAGGCAGGGTAATTTCAGCATTATTTTCTAGCATTATTTGCTCAGCCATCACAGTTTATATTGCAGTCATTGCCATAAAACACTGAGGAGAAATCTGCATAGCAATGGAAGAGGCTGGACAACAGGCACAGGCCAATACTGGCTTTTTATTCCCTGAGTAATCTGCATTTTACAACTGACTGTATCCAAAAAGAAAAAAAGAAAAAAAAAAGTTGCTTTATCATAAGTTTCAAGGAAAAGACACAATGAGCAATGCTTGGGTTTTTCTGTCAATTTGCCATTTCAGAGAAACAACTGTGCTGTGGAATCCAGAGGAACAGTCTCTCTCTTTTCTGGGGGTGAAAGCTCTGAGTTTTTATGGCTTTTAAGGTGCTGCACTTCAAGCAGGTCAGCTACAGAAGGTTATCCTGAAACATTCCAAACATTAATTGGGAAGAAACAAAAATAAAGAGTCCATGAAGACCCATCAGTCTGATGATTTGTGGAAGATCAGATAATCCTAAATTAAAGGAAGCAACAGAAGGAAAAACTGGGAAAGCCCTGGGTTTGCAGCGGCGCTGATTTCCGTAATGCACTCACGATTGCCAATAAACAGAATTATTGCTGCACAAGAGAACCGTGTGGTCTCTACTCTATCACTACAGAGGGCAGCAACAGACAACAGAGCTCTTTAGCATGACAGAGGGAATGTTTAACATTCCCAGTAAACAAGGGAGCCGGGACAGGCCGGGCTGGCATCTGCCTGTGCCACATTCCAGCCTCCCTGGGATGGGAACAGGCAGGTTGGGAAGGCCTTTGGGAAGCCCGGATGCTCCACGAGCTGAGCCCATCTCCTGTCGATTCAGCATGGCCAGATATTAAAAATTCCCCTGAACCACGAGCCACAACTTGGGGGTGGGCCATAGGGCCGCCAGCTGGACCCACTCGGTGATTCCTGGCCCCTTGGTGCCCCCACAGCCAGAATCCTGCTCCAGCTCCTGGGAGATGGACCAGCAGAAAGCCAAGAGCTGGGAAGGGAGTCCTGACCCAAGGCACAGCTCAGCGTTCCCTGCGAGGGCACAGGAACGGGCGCGGGGGAAGTTGCTGGGCTGGATGTATTTGTAGGACTTTCTGTAGGATTATTTTGAGTAGCAAAGCCGTGCTGGGGGCGGGCTGAGGCACAGGCACAGCTCGAGCACTGGGCACAGCCTCCTCCAGCCCCGGCTGCAGATGCAAAGGAGGGCAGCAAAGGTCTGATGATCAAACGGGGAGGAAATGACTGACAGCACGGAGCCGGTTCAAAGGAACTAATGGAATAATTAGTTCCAAAAAGACTGAAAAGACTGAAGAATTCATGATGTCATAAAAAGCAGAGCTACTTAAATTGGATTAGAAAATAAAAATGACACGAACATTGTAAATATTCACAGATCACATCATTGACGTGTAATGTGCCGTTAAATGATGTCAAATTAAAGGGGAAATTACATGTGTAAGAACTAGGAAGAATAAAGGGAAGACATTTTAAAGATGCACAGTCCTTCAAGTGAAAATCCCTCTCGTATATCAGGGCTGATCACTGCGGGGATGGGGAAACTATGAGAGAAGAATAAAATAAAATATGGGAAAGAAAACAGAGGGTAAAAACATCTCAATTTAAGGCTGTGGTGAAAGGCTGTTAACTCCGGAGCGCTTCCCCTCGGCGTGGCTTTGCCAGGTGCTCCCAGCCGTGCCCAGACCAGGCTCAATCGCTGCTTAAACCCGGCTGAAATCAGCCCTAATTCATCCAAGGAGGCAGCAGCCAGGTGTGTTTCACACGGGAGAGCCCCGAGCGGGCCAAGGTGGGGTCAGAGGCACCTCGGAGCTCTGTGAGTTTGGTGCAGTTAACACCGAGCTGCTCCGGCCACAGGCAGCCAGGCAGGGATGGCACTCCTCAATCCCCTCTTCCCACGGGAAAAAGCCTTTCTGGATCCCCTCAATCACACCCGGCACCCGGAGAGGCTCCCAGCCCCTCAGCCAGACCGAGATCTCATCTCGGCAGAGTTGTGGCAATTAATTTACCTCCAGCGTGCTCTTTCAAGTGAGCTGGGAGAGCAGGGGGGGGATGCCCCCAGCTTCTCCCCCTTCCCTCGGCTGCGATCGGAATCTTCTCTTCCAAAGGTGGCATTTCCAACTCCCGAAAATACCTGCATAATAAAGGGTAAGAGCTCCTCTGCACACAGATATATGTACATATCTTTCCTTGCCTCGTGGGCCCTTCCGCCTCCAAACTCCTGAGAGGTGTTAACAACACGCCTGCCGCCGTGATGGGAACTCGAGATTATCGGCATTATCTCACCCACCCTGCTGATAAGATGGGCTGATGCTGCGCTGTTTGATAACAGGAGCTGACTCTGCTCCTGTGACAGAGCTGCTGGTGGCATTTCCTCAGCACCGGGGCCTTTTCCACAGGAGATTCTTTTCGCCCAGGATTTGGGTTGAGTTGGAAGGACCCTCAAGCCCATCCCACCACCCCCTGCCATGGCAGCGACACCCTCCACCACCCCAGGGTGCTCCAAGCCCCGTCCAGCCTGGCCTTGCACGCTGCCAGGGTGCCCACAATCACTCTGGGCAGAGAGCATTTAGGCTAAGCAGACATTCACCATCCTGTTGGAGGTGACCACACCCTTTGGGCTGAATCCCACAGCGATGCTCCTCACTGCCCAGCAGATCCCTGTGCTGGCATGGGATGGAGCCCCTGGCACATCCCAGGATGGCTCATGCTGGAATTACCCACGTGTGCCCCCAGTTCAGACATAAATGTCAATACCTGCCCCGCTATAAAAATGCCAGAAGATCCTTAATGATCCCCACGTCAGCTTTGTCTGGGAGCCAAAAGAGGAATATTTACATCCCGGGGACTCTCACACTCAAAGACGCAGAAATGCAGAGAAATTTGCGTGAGAAAAAGAGCAGCCTTTTCTTTTTTTTTATTGTCTGAGTTGAAATAGCAGCACTTGAGTTCCTCAAGGCTGTGATCTGTGTGCCCTCACCGAGGCTCTCAGCACCTCCTGTCCCCACCTGCAGCTCCCCAGCTCAGCCAGGAACCTGCAGGGCTCTCCCTGCCAGTGGCACAAAGCCTACAAGGGTGAGTCTGGAGATCTGAGAGTACAGAGAACAACTGAAACCTTTACCTCACTTTAAAACCCCAAAGAAATGCCTTTTAATAATTTCTGTGAGACTATTTTAGCGTTGTCAATGCCCAAGTGTCGCCCAGATGAGGAGGTGCAGGTAGGAAATGAGGCAGGAAGGCAAAGGAAGGGACAGCCCAGGACATTTAAAACTCCTGGATATTTAAGCTGGCTCAGCCCCCAGCCCTGGGGTGTCAGCAGCCCCCTGCGCTTGGGGGACACAGAGGGGACAGTGTCTTCTTGGTATTTCTGTAACTCCGACACATAGCCGGCAGTGATTCCCAAAGTGGGGTTGTCTGAGCCCTGGGAGCAAACAAAAGTATTCCGAGGTCTTTATTTGTGCAATGGCATTTCCGTGCTGACCGCAGGGATCTGCTGGGTGCACTCGCATTGTCTCTCTAACAATCTGAAAATTACACTGATAATTATCTCGGAGGTATTTTCCAGCCTCGATTGTTCCCTGAGCCTCAGCTCCGGAGAATGTGTCACTCTTTTGTTCCACGGACTCTTCACATGTCCTAAGTGCACACATGGAACGGGTTCCCAAACCCAAAGGTATTACCAGGGAGAACCCTGCAGCCGTGACCCCAAATCTCTCAGTCATGAGAAGCCCTGATTTAACAGGAGCTCTGTCAGGGCCGAGGATCCAATATATCACGAGTCTCCAGGAAAAATAGAGCCCAGCTAAATAACTTGGGAAATATTCTACTTGTAATGGCATTGCAGAGTCAATCAATTTAAACCTAATAAAGACGACGACAGACAATGAATAGAAAGTTCAAGGACTTTTCACCCAGGGCTTTGCTATGGCTGGAAGTCAACCTGCTGGAGTCTGGGGGAGCCTAGAGACCCTGGGAGTCAGCTCCAGGGATCAGGATCAGGAAAAAAAAGACACTTTCCATTTCAGGGAACAACGCTCTAAAAGCCCTGGAAAAGCAGTGGCAATTGGAACATTTTTGGAGGCAAGGACAAATTTTCATATTTTTTTCAGCCATAACTCATCTTTTCATCCCCTGACTTCATCTGTGAGCTTTATCACAGACCAGCACCACGGGCAGGACAGAGCATTTGCCTTGACTTTGCCCCGTGCTTCCACTGGTGCTGGGAGGTTAATGCAGCTCATTAGCTATGCATCTCACTCCAGGATTTATTCCTTTCTTCCACATTTATTGCCCTAACTACTGTTTGTTCTTCCAGAACCTAGGAAAAGGACCAGCGCAGGAGACAGGGATTAAAGGTGGGGCTGGTTTACTACCCGAAGCCGTGGAATGCATTAAGTGTTTAAAAACAGGTGACAATTTGCACCCCTCCCTGCTCAGAGTGACAACAGGACACCAGGAGCAGAGCCTTCCTATGGAAGTGCTGTTGTTTGCTGCCTTTGCTCCGAGTGTGGAGCGAGCTGCAGATTGCAATTGGGATTCAGTGCAAGATGAGCCTCGGAAGCGCGAGCTGGAAAAGCTGCGTCGCAAATCTTCCTGCCAGGTGCCAAGAGACTGGCTCAGCATCCAGCAAAGCCAGACTTTGTGCCCATTCCAGCTGCTGGAATTGCAAAGAGAGCTTTGGTCAAGCTCCAGGAGTTCACAGGGATGGGGATGCAGGTTCAAGGGATGCCCAGAGAATGAGCCCAGGCCCTGGCAAAGGCCAAGAGCTCCACGTGATCCACACAGCAGAGCAAAATTTGGATAAATAAAAGCAGGGCACAACCACCCTGCTGTGTGGGAGAGGAAAGGTGGGAAACAAAAGTCTGAGGAGGAAAGCTGGGAAAATGGTCATGTTTGAAAGAAAAGGGGGAAAACTCCAAGGTTGTGAAGAGGATGTACACGAGTGAAGGTCTGAGGCTGATGAGGAGAGAGCAAGAACCATCAAGGTTGTAAAAGACCTTTAAGTTCACCAAGCCCAACTCTCATCCAGTGCTGGACCTTTTCTCGCACTGTCCTTCACCTTGGAAGAGAGAAGGGCCAGAATGTCCTGGGACATTCAGGCCTGAGAGAGGGGCTACAGAGAAGGCCAGTGGTAATTAATGGTCTGCACAGCTCAAGAGAGGAAGTGGGAAAATGAAGCAGATGGGAATTTGGAAAGCTTCATGGTGAGATGGTGATTTTTCACATCAAGATTTGATCTGCATTAACCCTCTAGCATTGAGCTGGATCCTCCAAAATCCAGCTCTGTCAAGGTCAGCACCCACCACTTTCACCAGGAAGAGCAGCAACCTCTCCCAGTCACCCAAATTTCCAGAATGATGCCTTGGTGAGCCCATGATTATGGACACTGTCATGCCAAATAAAATGCTCCTCACAAAAGCACCAAATGAACCCTGCAGCCTTTCCATCCCTCCATATCAGGGGAACTTCTAGTTTGGGGAATCCCACAATTACCACAGGAACCGACAACATCCCAGTGTGCAGTTGCACAGTGCCATCATTAATATTCCCAAGGAGGGAAGCACAGCAATGCCAGGGCTGCAGCATTGATGTCCCTGTGCAGAGTGAGCCAGCACAGTTTAATTAAAATATGCAAAGGGTTTTGTTTGTGGAAAGCAGGACAGAGGCCCAGGCATCGCTCAGGCCCTGCCTCGAGGCCACACCAGGAACTCGAGAGAGCAGGGCCACTGCTGCTACACCACCTGTCATCCAAAACTGAGGCTCTCTCTTTTCCTGACGTTCCTAACAGGGGCTAATTCCCAGAGAAAACCCCCCCAGAGAGGTGGGTCCCATTCCAGTGCAACCCACGCTGTACCAGTGTGCTTTTAAACTAAAGGCTGAAACAACCCCTAACAACCCAAACCTTAAAGTTCTCTTATCTTCAGGCATTTTCTGGGCTCTGCCCCTGAGACATGGATGGGACACCTCAACACCCAAACACTGATTTGCAGGGACTGCAGACTGGGGGGGTGTGGAATGAGAGCTCCAACCCAAAGCATTCCATGACTGTGAGTGGGAAGGGAGGGATGACAGCAACAAGGAGCTTTACACAGTTTTATGTCATTGAAGGTAAAAAGATTCTCCTTCTGGCCTTTACAATACTACAGAACCATGGAATATCCTGAGCTGGAAGGGACCATCGATCCAACCAGGATCATGGATTAAGCTCCTGGCCCTGCACAGACACCCCAAAATCCCACCCTGGCCATCCCTGGCAGCACTGCCCAAAGGCTCCTGGAGCTCTTGGGAATGTGCCCATTCCCTGGGGAGCCTGAGCAGTGCCAGCACCCTCTGGGGGAAGAACCTTTCCCTGATCTCCATCCCAAATTCCCCTGGCACAGCTCCAGCCATCTCCCTCTGTCACAGAGCAGAGATTGGAACTGTCCCTGCACTTCCCCTCATGAGGATGTTGAAGACCACCATCAGGTCTCTCTCCTTAGTCTCCTCCTTTCCATGCTGAATGTAAAAGGTTTGGCTTCTCTAAACTCGAAACAGGCCCTGGCTCCCCTCCATGCTGCAAACTCAGTCCCAGTGTTTAATACCCACTCAGATCAAATATCGCTACCTGAAGGAACAAATTTCACCAGAATGAAACCATTAACTGCTAAATCAGCAGCTAAGGAGCCCATATTCCTTTTAATTCTGGATTCTTCATGCTAGGTTAAAAGAGCAGACATTTGACAAAGCTTATTCACCATACTGGAGTGACTGGGAGCACTGGGAGCTCCAGGCTGCTGCTCCCTGAAGTTTATCTGGGAGCCAGATCCAAACAAAGGCTGCAACAGGAGCCAGCTGTTGACTCTCTGCGTCACGAGCTGAATATTAAATGATTCATCAAATGCTGTGTCACAACCTGGATAAAGTCCTTAAAGCACAGGGCCCTCCTCTGTTCCTTTTGTTTTTAGCAGCAAAGAATATCTGAGTAAACCTACACTTGCTGGAACAGCCTTCCTTTCCAGAAACCACTCCCCGTTTAATGCAAATATTCCACCTAAATCCTTATTAGGAAAAATGCCAGTCAGCAAATTTCAGTAAATAGTATTGAAACAAATAGGAAAAAGTTATTATTTATCCGGTATAAAATTCAGTAAATAGGACTGAAATAAATAAATAAATAAACAAACAAACAAACAAATAAATAAATAAATAAATAAATAAATAAATAAATGAAATGCACCCAGAACATTTTGGAAAACGAAATAATAGATGAGTAAATAATTTCCCTGGCTGCTGTGGAACGGCAACGTGTTATTGTAACCTGCCTTGTATGCTCCGTGTAAAGCACTGTAAATTATGATTTGAAATTATCATGTTAGATTAGGTTTTCTGCAGCTTAATATATTGTAATATAATATAATTGCTCAATGCAAATGAGCTACTGTACAGCTCTGGCATGGCGCTGCTCTGGAGCCGAGCATTTTACACATTACGGTGAAGTGAGGGTTATTAAGAAACAAATTATAACGAAGCTAAATTTAGTTGGGAGCCAAGATCCCGTCACTGCATGGCGGTGCCAGTGCCAGGAGGTGTCTCAGGGAGCTCTGACACCAACCTTGGGGCACCTCAAGCAGCTCCACACACACCTGCTCAGGTGAGAGCTCCCTTCCAGCGAGTGCTGATGTTGGTCTCGTTACCTAGAAGTCAAGGAATGCTGTGGAGTCACTGAGTCACTCCAGATCACGACTGCCAAATGCTCTTTCCAAAATAAATCACCCAGAGCTGATTGTGCTCCCACACTGCTCCCACGGAGGGAGGTTCGGGCTCACATTGCCACTGCAGGACCAAGGGGGGACATGGAGGTGACACAAGAGTTAAAAACAACAGAATGAGTCTCCACACCCTCCAGAATCAGCCACAGAATCCTGGAATCGTTGGGGCTGGAAGGAGCCTCTGATCACCCAGCCCAACCCCCCACCAAGGCAGGGTCATCCAGAGCAGGTGACACAGAATCACATCCAGGTGGGTCTGGGATGTCCCCAGAGACTCCGTGGCCACCCTGGGCATCTGTTCCAGGGCTCTGCCACCCTCAGTGCGGTAGAACTTCTCGTGTTTGATTTTATCACTCCTTGTCCTGTCACTGGGCACCACAGGAAAGGCTCTGGCACCCTCCTGTGCCAGCCCTTGGAGTTATTTGTACGGATTGATGAGATCCCCTGTCAGCCTTCCCTCCCCTGGATCCAGCCACCCTTCGTGCCCGTGACCCTGTGACCCACCCAACAGGCAAAGCTTTCCCTCCTCATTTCCATCCACGAGGCACGGAAAAACAAGAGTTGCTGGTGGATGTGCCAGGAGAATGCACTTCCTAAATAATACATTGGCTTGTAAATTGTCCACCCAACTGTAAATTCCAGAAGAAAAATTAAAATGTGTTTCTTCAGCCCTTTCCGCGCGGCGCTGGCTCCGCACGGCGGCATCCCTGCGTCCCCCCAAAAGCACGGGCACCGATGGGTTGGGTCCAGAGCAGGAAAAACCTGCTCCAAAGCAATTTATTATTAATGCCAGAATATTCTTGCTAAACAGTTCTGATTATTTCACAAGAAAGAGGTCAAGGTATTGGAGAAAGGGATTTAATCAAATAAACTCTCAATCTCTCTCCAAATAGCATTTTCATCCGGCTGCATGTAAATTCATCAGCTGACTCGCCTCCCAGTGCCCAGGCAAGGTTAATCTGCTATGACTGTTAAAACTTCTCGGAGACGCCTTTGGAATAACGATTTACACCGGGATCAGCCGTGCCAGTCACCCCAAACTATTTCCCCATCCTGTTCCTCAAAGTTTGGCCTGGCCCTCGACGTCTCCACTTGCAGAGCCAGAGCTGAGCCCCCTCTTGGGCTGCCCCACAAAGAACTCCCTGTTTCTGCTCAACTCTCTGGGTTTTGACGGCCATCAACAGCTCGTTCCAAGCTGCCCCACCCGGCCCTGGGCAGAGGGGGAATCGTGGATTTTCAGGAATATTTCCTACATCACGTGCTGGGAAACAAAGCAGTGTGGGCATAGCCAGAGAGGAAATGGAATTTCTCTGCTATTCTGATTTCAATATTGCCCTGCTTTGCTTAAATAAGGAGCCGAGGAATCTATCCCTGCCGTATCCCAAGGTGAATTTTGTGGCAAACACTAATAATCCCTCCTGGCCACTCCGCACTTACCAGGCAAACCCTGCCTCCTAGCAGTGCAAATCTACGTGTGTTTTTAAAAAGGATCTTTGTGAACTTCATGTTTAAACACAGGATTATGATATAGCTGTAAACTGCACATTTGGTCAGAAATGGAGACCTGCAATTTTGGGGTTTGTTTTAAAAAAAAAAAAGTCCCAACTGTCTTTTGATCCAGAGCTAAAAAGGAAACTGAAACACAGCAGGCAGGCAGGATTATCCTCACCCCTATTTTTTGCTCTCTTCAGTCTAAGCCTGGGCACAGATTCTGCATTTGGTGGAATATTCTGCAGGTGTCTTTGGGAAGCCAGGTTAGGTTTATGAGGAGATGCTCCTGAGAGCCACAGCGTGGCACAGAGCAGCTCCCCCAGCCTCCCACGCTGCCCAGCAGTCCCCAGGCAAGCCCAGGCTCACCTCCCTCTAATTTTATTTCTCCTAAGTGGCCACTCAAATTTATTTGTGCCACGCACGCCCCCGCACCTAAATCCCCCACACCCTGCTGCCTCGAGAAGTCTCAGACAACATTCCCTGCTTGAAATCCGGGAGGATTCCTGCAATCCACGGTCTCCATCCCTCGACAAGGAGCCAGCAGCTGCAAACTCTGCCTCACCCGGGGAGGAGGTGTTGTGATGCTGCTGCTCCGTGCCCCCGGTGCTCGCCGCACCTCTCTGGAAGCTCAGACACCATTTTACATGAGGATGCTTTCTAAAAAGCCCGGTGTAACTGTCTAATTAAGAGCGGAGTGATTGGCTGGTTCATGGACTCTGTGACAGTTCTGACAAATACACATATTGGCACAGCCCTAACCTCACTTCACAGTTTGCAACACAAAGATGGTATTTCCAGAAATGTGCAGAACACTCTGATACAAAGCTTCACCTTGTCTAGTGCTATTCCATTTAATTTTTTATTAACTGCCTGAACATATGCCATTCTAGGAGAGGGTAATAGTTACAAAATGTCAGCAGAAACATTTAAACTGCTCAAATGTAAATGATTTTATAAATTTGTAATGAAAGGTAATTGTCATGTGGGAAAAGTAACAGAAAAACAGATATGTGTAAATGTAAAACTGGCAAAAAATACATCTGACTGGTCGAAGGCAGCAAAATCTAAGCGTGTTTTAATGACCACTGTAAGGAGTATTTAAATAAAATTAGCTTCATAAGCAGAAAATGTGAATTCTATAATATTTTATTTTCTAACATTAGCAAAGTTCATAATAATGAAAAGACCTCATGGAACTTTAATGCGCCCAAATTCATTAAACAGTAGGACATTAAGATTCCTCACCTCATTTTAAAAAACAAATAAATCAAGTCAGATAACATAAATACAAAGCCGGCGCCGGCAGAGCCCGGCTTTAAAAGACCAATATTGGAGCGCGCTCGGTTTCTTTACTTTCCGCTAAAATGAGAAACAATTTGGTGATTAATCCCTTCAGCGATGCCGTGCTGGGTCAGTGCTCCCCGAGATGTCAGCCAGGAGAAGACTCGGGCGCAGAGGGGAGTTTTTCCTCAGCCACCACACAGAGCAACCACCTCCCAGTCAGGTTTGCGGGCAACCATCTTTAAATGCTTGAGCTGCTCTGCGTGGCCATGACAAGATTTGCAATTCCCCACGTTTATTTACACACCATCACCCCAAGTAGACATCAGATGGAAGTGGCATGGTCGCGGCTGACCCCGGGGTAGTGGCTGTCTCTGCCGATCGCGCTCGCTGCTGCTCGGCGATTGAACCCCGCCGCCCGCCCCGGCTGCGTGCACGCTGCGCCGCGCCGCAATAAAATTAGCAGAAGCTTGTCAGGGGATATTTTCTACTTTTACGCTGACAGACACTGGACAAACATGTCTGCGTTTCAGGGAGGCTCCCGCTCTGCGGCAGGAAGGAGCCGGGGGCCCGCGCGTGGCACCCCACGAAGGCCGCCTCACCTCCCCTCCCTGATTCAGGGGGAAAAGAACCAAAATTAACACTCGGTTTTATTTTTACTGTTTTCCTACGTCCACCCCTGCGTAAGCCTGGACGCGCAGGACCAGTTACTGAGCCAGAAATTAATAGAACGGGGATCCATCCTATTCCGAAGGCAGAGGCTGGGGGGAGGAAGGGCCCTTTGCAGCCTGTGGAGGATGCACAAATTGCCTGGTACTTGCCCACGTCAGAGCTCACCTGCCACCCCGCTGCCCCCGCCAGCCAGAGCTGCATTAATTTTTTTAAGGGCTTTCGCAAATAAACGAAAGAAAACGCTCGTTTGTTTCGGAATCGGGAGCTCAGGGAGGCTAACGCGGTAAATAGGGGAAATTTACCATCCGTAATGGGAACATTTTTAAATAAAACCACCTAATATGTTTAGTAATCTACACCAATGTAATTTTATTAGCTATTCAGTGCAGTTCTTACATCAAACAGCCTCAGAAGCCCCAGGATCATTTTATATTCACTGGAAGACAGAAAGAAATCCAAAACCTAGTTAAATAAATTGTTCATTTATTCCTTTCCTTTTATGCACCAAGATCTACATGTGGTCATTAATTATAAAGAGACTATTATAGCACCATATTTTCATTCAATACGATGTCCTGGTATATATCAAAGAAGTCCCATAATTAAAACAGAAGGGCCACAATGACAATTAAAATTACAATCTATATGGGGAAAGAAAGTACAGTTCTGCAATTTTTCACCCTGTCACTGTCAGCACCAGGGGATATTCCAGTCACGTCTCTTGTAAAGCAGCCTAAATTCTTCTTCACCAATGCAACCTCAAAAGCATTATCAGCACCTAAGCAAAAGCCTATGCAAGTATAATTTAATACCAAGCCACAGTTTGCAAGTAATAGCGTATAAAGTGATATTTAAGTGGTGTTTTAAGCACACTTCTGATGGCTACAGCCGCCTTTTACTGGTAAATGCGTTTTCCTTTGAGTAGTGATTATGAGTCCTGGGTGAAGAGGTCCTGTGTGCAGGTCTGCCTGTAAGCCTTACTTCCAGCTGCCAATCTTTACTTCACAGTGGAGAAAAAGCCACATAGCACCTTGTTCTTACTCTTGTAGGCTGTCATCCCCTGAGCCTGATAACTGCAAAATCATTTCCACATAACACTTTTCTGCTTCTGCCTCTTAAACCTCGAGACCTACACATTGTGCACGCACCCGCACCCCCGGCACTCGGCCCCCCAGAGCCGCCGCTGCTCCGGCCTCTCCCCCCAGCCTATTTTTAACACTTATCCCAGTAAATATCTGCATTAATGGAGTGCGGGGCCCTGCCGCAGCAATGTGTGTTTGCTACAATTTATTGTCTATAAAAGTCAGGAGCGGTGAGTTATTACGGCTAAAACTGTGTTTTTCTTTATAATAACTCCGAACCGAGCACTCACATATGAAGCATGCAATGGAGATGGAGAAGGTTTTGTATAATAAAACGGTGACATGGTCATTTTTCCCAGTTTTGCATTACACAGACACACTCATGCATGGTGCTTTTTAAATTCTTATTATATGGGAGGTCAGGAGGTCGAATGTCAGAAAGTACTGTTAATTTCACGGGGTTAGGGGAAAGTAAATTCACAGGGAATACAGATCACTTAGCACAGAAAAGCAGCTCCTCTGAAGTTTGGGTTTACATTTGTTAACCATATCCTTCAGCTGACGAACCATTGAGACCAGGGTGACATTGTGGGCCCCGCTGTAATGGCTTGACACGCCGCGGGGACAGCGGGATGCGGCGCGGGGCCGGAGCCGCCGCCGGAGCCGCCGGAGCACCGCGGCTCCAGGCAGCCGGAACCGAGCGGAGCGTGGTGCCATTTGGGCTGGGTGCTGAAATTACACACAGAGCGGGCGAGATGGCTTAAAGTTCAACCTGACAGGGAATGTAAAATATATTCCTGTCTCCGTTCGGCGGGAAGGGAGAATCCTGCAGCTTCCCAGAGTCCTCTCAAAGTGCTTCCCAATATATCATCAGAGGCTGAAAGATGGGATGAGCACGCGGACTTTGGTTTGCTGTAGCATGCTCTGATGGTTCATCTTTTCTCTATTTTTTTGCTGTTGAGGTTTCAGGGTTTGGTTTGGGTTTTGTTTTTCTTTTTTTTTTTCCCCTCTCAGTGGCAAAATAAAATTGTGGAAAGCAGAAGAAAATTGAGAGGAGCTTGGTTTTACAAATAACAGGGGAGAGGTGATAAAATACGGTGAGGGAGCTGCTCTTTTGCCAAGACAAATTCAGAAGCTACTTTTCTTTTATTAAAAAAAAAACAAAAACAAACGCCATTTGCTTGATAAAATCCACCATCTTCACATGCAATTTAAAGTAATAAACAATTTAAAAAATGCAAGGGTATCTTCAATCAAAGGTGTTAAAGACCTTGCCATTGTCTCGACTTAAAGTTCAACTCAAGAGTGCCATAAGGGCCATGCTCTACATCCATGTGTAACATGCAAGAAAGGGAAAAATCCAATAAAACAAGTCAAAAACCCCCTAAATTTACTCAAATGACCACAAGAGCCATTTCAGGAGACAGACAGGATTATTCCCTGTGAGGGATGTGCCAGGCCCACACGGGGCTGGGGCTGGGTTTCTGCTGTTGGTGTCTTTTGCAGGATTCCTCTGAGTCAAAAGCGAGCCCAGGCGCAGCTGCCCCCTCGTAATTAGATTTTAATGAGTCAGGCTGGGTGTTTGTGTTTTGGCAGCGGGTTAATGGTGTTAACATTTCCCTGCTCACAACTGGCCCCGGCAGGGCAGAGCCGCCGGCTGAACTTCGCCCTCCAGAGCTGCCCAGGGCCCGGGAGGGGCATTCCCCAAACCCTGCTCCATCTCCAGGGGACACAGCAGGGCTGGGGGAACCCTCCCAGCCCACGGATCCGGCGGGTTTTGGGTTTGCTGGGTGTGGGAAGGGAGCAGCGTGCCCAGGCTCTCCCTTCCTCTGCACCCAAAGACGGCAGCGCCGCGCGGCGAGTTGGGCACCATCCCTGTGTGCCAAACCAGCCCTCCCTGAACCCGCCCAGGCACAGCAAACACACACATCTTACATATCACACCCATATTTTATCAAAGATGCATTGGCAACTCTGCAGTGGTGTATTTCACTAGCTGCCTTCTATAATTAAAAACTTTTCTCTCCAATCCCCTTTCCTACGAGGAGCCTGTTGCCTGAAGATTTAATCCTTCATTACCAGTTAAAACAAAATCACCAATTAGGCACATGAACACGTCTGTATTAATCTCATTAAGGTGATGGCACCAAATAAATTGGAACTATTTTTGTGCTTTTACTGTGTTCCTACGGCTTTATCAGGCCCCGTGGTCATATACAAAGACCTTGCAGCTCAGTCATTTAGAGTCATTCGGTTGTGGACTAAATGTGGCATTACCATCTATGGCTGAAAATTGCTTTCAGCTTTTAAACTGCACTGACTAGTCTGTAGTTAATCTTAGATCATTCACTTGCAAAATTAAATGAGCCAGAACGACGGTCGTCTTTTTTTTTTTTTTTTTTTTTTTTTT
>VWZP01008814.1:131188-144365 GCA_013396995.1 Dicaeum eximium | reverse complement strand
CTGGAGGTGTCCCAGCAATTCCTGGAGGTGGCACTCAGGGCTCTGGGGACAGGGTGGGGATGGGGCACAGCTGGGACTCCACAACCTTGGAGCTCTTTTCCAACCTCAGGGATCCTGAACAGCAGAATCCCAAAGGCTTTTCCCAGAAGGGAATATCCATCCAATCCAACCCCCAGCAGCAGAGGTGTCCCTGCCCCAGCCCCTTCTGGCAGGAACATTTTGTGTTCCCCCACAGCTCCAAACCCTCACACCAACAGCAGGAAAGGAGTCCTGGAATTCCTGAAAGTCCCATTTTTGCTTATTGGGGGAAAATTCTTCCTGTCAGGAGCTGCCCAGGGAGGTTTGGAGTGCCCATCCCTGGAGGTGTCCCAGGAATTCCTGGAGGTGGCACTCAGGGCTCTGGGCTGGGGACAGGGTGGGCATCGGGCACAGGTTGGGTTTGATGATTTTGGGAAGCTTTTCCAGCCTCAGGGATCCTGGGATCCCACAGCAGCGTGGGAAAGCCAAGACACCTCCTTGGACCTGGGCAGGTCCAGCTGTGCCTGCAGCATTCAGGAGCTGCTCAGCTGAAGTTCCACCCACGACATTACCCTGGACTTGAAAAATTGCAAGTTATAAGCCAGTTGAGATCACGCTGTATAAATACCTCGGGTCTGAATTAATCTGCAAAGTTTGTTAGAAATGAAGGTCAGGACTTGAATTGGCAGCAATTAGAATCATTGATATTTTCATGGTATCAGCCTCCTGTTCCTGATTATCAACTTCCATGGTGCTGACACCTCAAAAGTTGGCCCCTCTGACCCTGCCTGGGTTCAGCTGTGGATTCTGTAATGTTGAGAATACGTTTCTGCATCACTTTTTGCAAGTCAGAGAAAATTTGTTCGAGAAAACATCACGGAGAGAAAATATATATGCAGAAATATATATTTTTACATATTTTAATTGAATATTGTAGCCAAGTAAAATACTGATTGGGATTCTGGCTTCTCCAACCTTTGCCTCAACACTTAATGCAATTTATTAATGGTGTTCTGACCTGTGGAGGAACTAACTGGGAGATCAACTTCCTGCACAAACTTCTGGGAATGAGCTTGCCAGTATTCAGCTTTTATTGAAAGCAAGGCCAGAGGGCTGACCTGGCAGTGGGAGGCCTGGAAAGAAGCACCATTCCCTGAGATCCCTTCAAAAAGGAATTTAGGATGGTCAGAGGAGGAAAATCCAAGAAATCCTTGGCTAAAGACATCCTTTGATACTTCTGCCAGCACAGAAAAAAAAATATCCTTAATCACTACTGTGATTGTGCCATCCCTCTGCAGATCCACAGGCACTGAACACGGGAACGCACAGAAATCCCAAGGAACAGAGACACAGGGATGGGCAGAGCATCACCTCAGGGATTCACACACAGAGGAGCCAATTCCTTCAGGGAACAGAGGAAACAGGGATGGGATTCACACACAGAGGAGCCAATTCCTTCCTCTTTCCCCCCAAACAGCTGCAGACACCACAGAATCCCAGAACAGTCCAGGTTGGAAGGGACCTCTGGAGATCACCTGGTCCAACCCCCAAATTAGGCTGAAATCAGGACTGAAAAATGGACTGAAAACCCAAAAACGTTGCCTAGTTTTAGTCCAGCTCAGCAGAACAGTGGACAACAAATCCTGGCCCAGTGTGGTGGATAACAAAGCCCATCCCAGTCCTTCCATGGTTTAGGAGCCCCCTTGTCTCTCCAGGACAGGTTTGCTCCTGTGGGGAGCAGATTCCTCCATCCTGCAATCTCCAATCCCTCTCTCAGCAGCTCGACCTCCCAAATTAAACAAAGCCAGGCTTTGCATCCCTAATAATCCTCCTGGGCAGTTTCCCAGGCAATGCTGAGGGAATGCAGAGCCAAAGCCACCTCAGAGAATCCCAGCCCATGACAACCCTTTCCCCTCCAGGGGCACTGCAGGTGTGTGGTTTCTGTACACAACACCTTTCCCGTGGCCTGAAAGTTACCCAAATTTAAAACACACAGGAGGGAGAAAACAAAACAGAGCCACAGAGGAAGTGGGAATTTTCCATCCTCTGGATGCACAGTAAAATGATGGAATGGTATAATCTTATTTTTTCTTGCTAATACACCTCAACTCTGACCTTCCTGAAAACCAGGACCTCCTGGGTAATATGGTAATTTAATGTGAGTGCTTATATGCTGATTTCTATGGAGTGGGCTGGCTTGGTGAAATACGACGTGGTTTACTTTTAAATAGAGCTCAGCTGAGACCTCAAAGGGAACTGGAAACAGGCTTCCAATGGAGAGAGATAAATGCCTAATTTACTGTCCCACTTAATCCAGAGCTTTTTCCTTAAGTCATTATCTCCCATCCCTCATTATTGTGGCAGCAGAGCCATGAAAGACACGTGCAGTGAGACCATGATTGGAGCACTTCTGTTTACTGTGGCCACCATTTATCATTAAAACAACTGCAAAGCTGAGCCACGACTGGAAATATTAACAATAAATAGGATAAAGCCTGGAAGTGCCTGTTCCAGGTATTCCTGGAGAATACCACACACAGCTGCAGCTGGGAAATCTGCTGCCCAGAGCACCAGTCACGCAGAAATGTGGGTTATGGAGAAGACAAGAGGAGCATTTGAGCATCAAACACTTCAACATCCTTTTCTTCTGGCTGTAATTTTAATAAGCTAAGTGGGCAAAGCAACAGCCCCGTTCCCCCAGAAGCTCTCGGGATGGGGCCACCCCCGGGTGCTGTCCTTTGGAGAGCCCCTGAGACACCTCCCCTGAGGAACTCCAGCGAGCTGCTGCCCAAGCCAGGCCCTCAGCTGGGCTTCAGCAGCCTGAGACCTGAATTCCAGAATTCCATAAACTGGAAAAGCCCTCCAGGATGATCGAGTCCCAGCTGTGCCCAATCCCCACCTTGTCCCCAGAGCCCTGAGTGCCACCTCCAGGAATTGCTGGGACACCTCCAGGGATGGGCACTCCAAAGCTCCCTGGGCAGTTCCAGTGTCTGAGCTCCTTTTCCATGGGGAAATTCCTGCTGTGCCCACCCTGAGCTCCCCTGGGCCAGCCTGAGGCCGTTCCCTCTCCTCCTGTCCCTGTTCCCTGGGAGCAGAGCCCGACCCCCCCGGCTGTCCCCTCCTGGCAGCAATTCCAGAGAGGGAAAAGATCCCTCTGCATCCTCCTTTTCTCCAGGCTCAGCCCCTTCCCAGCTCCCTCAGGAATTCTCCAGCCCCTTCCCAGCTCCCTTCCCTTCCCTGGACACGCTCCAGCCCCTCAGGGTCTCTCCCACCACGGTGACCCAGAACTGGACATGGCCCTGGAGGTGACCCCAGCAGTGCCAGCACAGGGGGGCTGTCACTTCCAAGGGCACTGGAGCCTCTGGAGACAATGAGATGAGGCTGCACTAAAACCCCTGAGGCCATCTGGGCTTCTCCACAATCTCCCTCTTTCCACTGCCCCTCAAACTTGGCACTAAAGGGAAGCCCAGCCAGATGAGGAGCTCAGGTGTCCCAACATTCCAATTGTGCACATGAAATAATCTCAAATTAAAAAATCCTTAAAAGTAGCTGTAAGTTTGGATCACCTCAGGGCCACAGTAAGGGGGCTGTGATGTGGCCTTTCCATTTGGGATTCGTGGGGGACAAGGACATTTCAGTGCAGCCTCTCCCTCGCTGGGCACCACCCAGCCCTGCAGATCTTCCCTCAACACAACTCATTTACAGCCCAGAGATTCCACCGCTTTACACATCCCAAAGGAGGAAGAAGAAAAACAGCACAGCTCTGGAAGCCACCAAATGGCTTTTCAAGATGTCAAGTTTGGAGGCACGGAGGGTTTGAGCCCTGGGAAATGTCTGGAAGTGCCCCCAGGCTGCGGGAGGAGCTCTCTGGGATCACCTTCCCACCCGCCTGGGGGTCCAGCCCTGCTCCAGCATGCTCTGAAATGGCACAGCCTGAACATGCAAATGAGCCAGTTAATTTCTTGCAAATTTCCCATTAATTATTACTCTTTATCAGTTTCACTGCTAGTGTCAGATGTATGGTTCCAGGGCTACTCACGGGCGCGTTGGGAACAGATGTTGCTAGAGAAGTGGAGTGTAAATATTTATGGGTTAAAAGGAGAGACTTTGGAATTTGAAGATCTCTCCTGACGCTTCTCCCGCTGCCTCAGCCCACCCTCCTCTGTGGGCTTGTTTTGGAGACAGACAAATGCTTTATATGTACATGTATCAACTGCCACTTGCAAATCCGGCTTCTCCAGCTCAAAATATCAAATATTTAACACATGCAGAGCTAGAACAGAAAATACTGTTTTCCAGAAAGAGTTCTGCTCTTTATTTTCTTCAAGTCTGGCATTTCATTCGCTTCTCTCCTGCTTTTTGCACGGTGTAGAACACTTGGCACCTTTCAAAGCCAGGCCCAAAGTGCCTGAGCTGGGAGAAAGGAAAGTGAAGATCTCCAGGAGGGTCTCACTTGGCAGCCCTGGCTGGAGAACTGCAGATCATGAAATCCTCACCCAGCATGAGAATTCAGAGAAAAAATCCCAGCCTGTTGAGAGTTTTGGGTGAAATTCCTGCCTGTGAGGGTGGGGAAGGGCTGGACTGGAATTCCCAGAGCAGCTGTGGCTGCCCCTGGATCCCTGGAATGTCCCAGGCCAGGTTGGACACTGGGGCTGGGGTGTCCCTGCATGGGCTTTAAGGTCCCTTCCAACCCAAACCATTGACAAACCACCCCTGCTGCTTGTGCAGGGAGGGAGGAAAAGTTTCAAAGTAAGTTATGCAACAACTAAAAAAACACAAAATAATGTATTGAAGAAGTTTAGTTCTAGCAAGTGTTTCAGCTCCAAGAAACTGAGAAATCACACCCAAGCATTTTATTTTAGCTTCCACTCTGTCTCACTTCTCTCAGGTTTTCACTGATTTGGGGAAAAAGAAAAAAAAAGCAAAACCACAACAAAAACATTCAGCCACTGACTTTGCTCCTTTGAGCTTTGGGATAACCGTGGTAGCTTTTTTTAATATCAAATTTCTAATGAATCCTACAAAGTCATTAAGTCTCCTAAAATTAAAGCTAAAATTTAAATTTAACTTAAAATTAAAATCCTAAAATTCGGTGTTTGTCAGAACAGTATATGAAGGGTACCCAAAGCACAGAGTGCAGAAGGTGCATCCAAGCCTCCCTCTCCTGTTCTGCACCACTTCCTGCTGGAAAGCTCAAATACTTTAAATTGAGTGAGTTAATCTCTAAGACATCACAGCAGGAAAATGCAGTTACCCCTTTTTTTTTTCTTTGAGAGAGAGGGAAAACTGCAATCCAAGAACTCTGGAGCTGCTCCCAGTGTGCCAGAGCAAGCACAAACGGGGTCTGTGGCCACCTGGGGTAGTTTTGTATGAGAAGTATTTAGAAAAGTGATGTAAAAACTTTTGTATAACTGAGAGTTTGTACAACTACTGAAAAGCTGAACACGCCCCTGTGAAAAACACATGTTAAAGATGAAAACTCTTATGAAAGCATCCTAAAGTTTGTTGTAATTTTTATTACTTTTTCTTCTAGTTGCTATCAATATCCCCATTTCAATAAATTTTTCTTTATGCCCTTTTAAAATTTTAAACCCACTTCACCTTTCTCCTAATCCTACCTCACAACAAGAAAGAAGTGCATTAGTAATCAATCAACACTGAACCCACCACACTCAAATTGTATTGGTGCGCTAACCAACAAAACCTCAGAATTAATAAATCCTCTGTGGGAATTTAGGATATAGGGAGTGTGTTTTTGTTTGTTTTAAGAGATTTTAGTTTTTAGTAGAGTACTANAAAACAATTAAATATTATATCTTTAAAAAACCTTAATTTAAAATTCTCAAAACCATTTTACTCCTCTTATACCCTACTTCTCGTATGTTAAGTCTAGTCCTCAAACAAACATAAAATAAGATAAAAATAAACCAAAAACCAAAAACAAAAAACCTCAAATCGTACCTGTATCCCACACCTTACTCAAAAACTCACAAAAAAATTACCCCCCAAAAAAACCCTAAAAAAATCAGTTCCCTACCTATAACAGAACCCACAAAACCACCACGTCCTCAAATTAGCAAACCAAACCCACCGCACTTCCTCTTCTGTGTGCAACAGGTGCAAAGGCTGCCTCCAACCAGTTCCCAAAGTATTGATCAGGTTTCATTATCCCATTCCTGGAGGCTCCTGGCGGCGGCGCGAGCGGCGGCGGGCAGTGATTAAATGAATAAATATCCGGCCACGGGTATAAATGACCTATCCTGGGGGACAAGGGCCATTATTCACCCGGCATAATGCACCTCAAGGAACGCCGCGGAATTAATCAGAGCCCTGCAAAACCTGACATCTGAGCACAGATTAAAAGAATTGGGGTTGTTTATCCTAAAAAAAGAGCACTTAGGGGAGGACGCGATAACAATTTTCAAGTGTGGCGACAGCTGTAGCGAAGACGGAAGGAAAATCAGTTTTTTTATGTTTATGGTGGGTTGGGGGTAGGGGGGGGAGAGGGATTTAAACTGCCACGAGGGAGATGCAGAGGGAAAAAAAAAAAAAACAAAAAAAACCGGGGGAGTTAAGCACTGGATTAAGTTCCTTGGGAATTTCTAGGAGTGGGGAGTGGGGCATGTCCAGCTCATCAGCAGGAGAGGGGCCAGAACGTGGCCCCCACGACATCCCCCACGACATCCCCTGGTGCTCTTCCAGCCGGGTTTTCCTGTGAGCCACACAGAAGCTCACTCCATTGGAGAGGAGTAGAATGTCTTGCTAATTGAATGTCAAAGCAATTAAAGTGGGTATAGACTTCTCTCAACATTATCTTGACTTGATAAAATAAAGTTGTTTTGACAACGCTCACTGACAATTCCTGATTTTCAAGCGCAGCGATTTTTCTCCAGGCAAGACGCGGAAAATGCTGAGACTTTGGAGTGAATCTTCCAAAGATGTGCAGAACCATTATTCTCAGAATAAGCCTATTAGACAGAACTAATGGACGATTTTCAAGGCATTGCCATGATCACAGCCACCTGTACCTGGAGCTCCTTTGCCTCCCACCTCCCCACAAACACTCAGTAACAGCTTTGCCTTCCAGACACACTCGAGTTCAAGGTCCAGCCCTCAGGATGGTCCCCACAGCCCTGAACCCTGGGATTCAAACCTGTCCTCGGTTGTTCATGTTTTACAGCCACTCGTATTTTAACCAATATGCATAAACAGAGCAAAAATAAATTTAAAAAAAAATCAGTAAATATAATTTTATCACTACTTCTTGCATTTCCTCCTTTCCAGGCCCATTCCAATGCTCCCCCTCATCCAGGTGATGTGGCTCATGCTTTGAGTGAGCTCAGGAAAGCTGGCCTTGCTCAGGGGAAAGTCCAGCAACACAATGCAAAAAGAGAAGAAACTTGTGATCAAATTACTCCTTCTCACCCATGAAAAGGAGGAATTCCTTGTGGACCCCACTGAAATCTGAGAAGGGGGGTGAACTGAAAATCTGAGAAAAGGTTTTTCTACCAGGTACCAATTTGTCTGACACCAGATGAGAAGTGTTTGGTGAGTTACTCATGAAGAGTAATTGGGCAGTTGCGTTAAGTAGGGGCATTTATGAATTCTGTGAGCAATCTTTGACCTTTACAAATTCTATTTCCAGAGCTCTGGGCTCACACCTTTCCTCAGCATGGCCTGGGCAAGAGGAAGAATAAATGCTTTTATTTATTGTCATGTTCTTGGCTGTCATTTGCATAAGTGCCCTGCTGAAGGCAGCTCTCTCTTTCCCAACACCTGCACTCCACAGCTCAGGGCCAAGGCTGGGAAACTGGGGCTGCTCCAGCCCTGGCAGTGCCCCAGGCCAGGCTGGACACTGGGGCTGGAGCAGCCTGGGACAGTGGGAGGTGTCCCTGCCATGGCAGGGTGGCACTGGGTGGGATTGAAGGTCCCTTCCAACACAAGCCAATCTGGGATTGCCAAAAAAAACTCATCCAGGACATTATTACATTCCTGCCATGCTCTTCCTCAGGCTCCCATCACAACTCGAAAATGGGTTACAGTGGTAAAATATTCTGTAACTGATGTCACTCGGTGCCACTGAAAACAGCAGGGACACTCATTCAGCTGGAAAACCCAGATGAACATTGCAAGGATATGGGACTGAGGGGAGGAAATGGGAGAATGAGGAAAGGAGAATGGGGAACCAGACACATGGGAATACCACCAGCGTCACTCACACAACCCTGAACATCTGGCAAAGAAAAGAAAAATCTACTGCATTTGGAAAATCTACCCTTTTAAATTTTTTTTTAAGTGTGAGGCCACACATGGTCACTCACAGGCTGTCTGCTTCTGTGCCTTGGACCAGATATTGCTAAATACAACCCAAGATTAAAAAAAAACCAAAAAAACACATAAAAAAAAAAACCCACAAAAAAAACCCCATGAAAAAAAAACCCCAAAAAAACCCCCAATGAACAAAACCTCCCCACAAATCAAACCCACAGGAAGGCCCAGCCCAAGTGTAACTTCCATGCCCCTAAAACCAAACCAAAACAAGGCAGGAGTCTCTCAGTTCCTCTCTCTGATATGCACAGAGAAAACACCAACTGCACATCACAGCTTTTAGAGACACCACAGATGCAGGAACCGAGTGACTCCTGCTCAGAGAAGTAACACTCACTCCTTAAAAATGTCAGCACAGGGCAGGGAAAGCCAGGCAGAGGGAAGGGAGGGCAGAAAGCAGAGGCTGCTGTGCCCACCCCAGCGCGGCTCCCGCACCCTGGGCCTCCCCCAGTTTGCACCAGTTCCTGCTGCTTTTCCTCCTGGGACACTGTGGCCGCTGAGATTCCTCCAGCAGCCAGCTCAGCCTCGGGATGTGTTGCCTGTCCGTGCCCAAAACAACAGGTTTATTCCCCAAATATTCACATTGCCACACCGCGGGGCTCTGCGGCACCTGAGCTCAGTGGGTCTGTCTGACAGAGTGTAAAGCTGGCAATTCAAAGGCAGCTCATACTAAAAACAATTTAAAATTTAAAATAGCATCTAAGACACAGCGTTTTCCTGACCCTGTTTTCCCAGGAATGCCTATTTTTCATTCAGTGGCCCTGGTGAGGACACTGTGCCAGGTGTCCCTGCCCCTGGATGGGCTGGGAATGAGATGCCCCATAAGGACCCTTCCACCCCAGCCATTCTGTGTGTCCATGATTCCCACGGACACCAAGTTTATTCCTGGCTCCATCCAACCCCACAGAGCCTCAGCCACGCCCCACCTGCGATCTCCGCCGTTTACCCTCTCTCTGCTCTAAAACTCCCAAATTTCGAGGTGCTTCCCAGCCTCTCCCTGCCCAGGCTGTGCCACACGTTCCAGAGAACCTGAGTCCATCCATGTTTTGTGCCGCAGGCTGCAGAAGGTGGCCCAGGCAGGCCGGGATTGTCCGGGCGCGGATCCCGCCCGGCCGCGCTCCCGCAAATCCAGAGCGGCTCCGCTGATATTAAAGGAGTTGGTCTGGACTTAGACCAGAGCAAACGAGAGCACAGCCTGACCTTTTCTCTCCTTCCTTTCACACCTCCTAATGGTTTTTTTAATAGAAAAGATAAAATATTTGTAAAACCGAGGAAATCCCTCAAATACCATGTAAATTCCCCTTCTAATTTTTCCCAGATTCATTTTGAGACTCCTTTTAAAAAAAATAAAAAAAGGAAACTGCAAAGAGAAACTTCCAGCACTTTCCCCCCCTCGGTCTCCACTTTTCTGTGGCCTTCCCAAAATTCCCCATCCAGGGTCCTGGGATGGGGATCCTGCTTTGGAATCATCCTTGTGTCCCAGTCAACCCCTTCCCTTCCCACCTGAGCATTTCCTGCAGGCAGCACGTGGATTCCTTTTGGTCACAGCCTCCCAGGATATTCAGGTAAAGGAAATACACTGTATTTGTCTATTTTCTCTGTCCCTAATTCTGTATTTTTAACTCCCTCCTTTCCCAAAGCTCCCAGGGCTTCTTGCTTGGCATTTGCTTATCCCTGTCCTTAGAAGAGCACTAAGTGGATTAATATTTCAAATTCAGTGTGTCATTTCAAGTTATTAACAAGCCCAGCTCCTCTGAAATGAGTGAAAGCTAATGATAAAAAATACTTCTATTCTCTGCCTCAAACAAAGTCCTTCTGCTGGAATCAAAAAGTCCCACTTTCATTTGTGTCATTTTTTTAAGGCCAGTAATCACAGCAGAGCAGCATTTCTAACTTTTGAGTCATCAGCAGCACAAATAAAGCTTTCACAAATTGCAATAATTTCTCATCAAGGCTTCCCTACAGAGAAAAAAACCACAAATTAACACAGTGTCACGTATCAGAAATCTAACACTGCTACAGAACATTTTGGGGAATAAAAGGAATTGTGGAAAACAAAGCAGATCATCTGACAGAAAGGGGAGAGTGAAATGAAGCCACAATACTGCAGCAGCTCCAGGCACTCCTGGAATTCTGCTGGAGCAGAACAGACCTCCTCCATTCACAGGCTGCCAGCTTTTCCATGAAAAAATAACCCCAGGAAAAGCAGCTCCTGAGTAGGAGGCTCCAAATTTGTTCCTTTCTGAGTTTGAGGGAAAACTCTCCTCATTCTGCAGTGGCAAGGAAGAATTGGAGTCCTGTCTCCTGTTTGCACTACAAGTGTTTCTACATTTCCCCATTTTTACTTCCTCCTAAAAGACTGTGTCCAGTCAGGGTTACAGAGCAGAGGATGGGTTTTTTAAAATATTACATTTTCTATGGTATCTGTAATTGGGAGTTTGTCGGAGTCGGTTCTCAGTAAGTCAGGAGTTCAGGATTTGTGGACTAGGCTAGTTCTATATTTTATTGGATCTCCACCGGCTCTGCATCCATCACAGACCTTTGGGAACAATTCAGGGGGATTTATACCAACAATCCCCATGAGAGGCACACAGAGAAGTCACAAACACTTCAGAGCCCCCAGAGCTGCCCCCAGGAGCTCCACACAGCTGCAGGAGCGGGGCCATCCCAAGCAGAGGGGGCAAAGTGCCCATGCTGCTACCCCAGGATTTAGGAACTGGATTCACCCCAATGGCAGCAAAACCTCAAGAGGCAAAGGCAGCCCCAGTGGGGCAAGGCCAGCCCTCTGCTCAGCTGGGCTGAGCTCACCCCCCAAATAAATCCTGCTCCGGGAGGAGGCTCTGGAACAGCCCAGGGATTTTCCAGTTCCAGGTCTGCCCTCCCCTTTCAAAGCTATTTGTAAGAACGAAGGGGAAAAATAGATTTTCACCTCCTCAGAAGTGAAACCTCTTCCTTAAAATGTCAATTCCTCAGGAACTGTTGTCGCAAAAGAGAAACTCAGCTTGGTTTCCACCCATTTTCTGCCTGGAACCCAGCGCAGCTGAGCTGCTCCTTTATTTACTGCCACGACGAGGGAGGAACATGGAAAGGTCTCTCCTTCCCTCACCGAGCCGAGCAGCCGGAGGGAGCAATCCAGAAATGCACAGAGGGAAAGAATTCCTGCCAGTGCCTCTGCGTGGGTGTCCCTGGGGGCTCTGGGGTGCCTGCTGTCCCCCCAGACAGGTAACCAGCAGTTCCAGCGGCGAGACTCCGAGCAGGGCCCTGGGAATCGCTCCCGTTTGTCCAAAATGTCCCATTTGTCACCGGAACGGGCTCTGCTGCAGCTCACACAGATCCTGGGCAGGGCAGGGACAGGCACTGGGCTGGCAGCTGATTCCTGGGCAGCTCCAGGCAGGTGAGCTCGGGATGAGCACAGGACGCAGCAGGAGGGGGGAACTGTGCACTTATTTTCCGCACAAACTGAAATCCAGCCGCCTCACCACCTGTTTTTCCTTTTGAAGCCCAGGAGTGCTTCTTTTCCTGCCAAACTCAGGGTTCCACGGAAGCACCACCACGGCTCCAGCAGCCCAGTGCAGGAAGAGGAAAGCAGCTGAGTATAAAACCCCTGTCCGGGAGAAAATCCCTGAGGAAATCTTCACAAGCGGATCCAAATGAATTCCCTCGGATTTACCCCCACTTTGGCATAATAATGATAGCAAAATCATCATGGTTTTTTTTTTTTTTTTTTTTTAAATTCTAGAGCTACTTTTTCAATGGGCAGAGAAGGAAATCTAAAATTTAAAAAGTTTAGTATAAAACTATAAAATGAAAAGGAAATAGCCCCCAGAAGGACAGGGCTTAACCAGAGATTTTCCAGGCAGATTCTCGGGGTGCTTCCAGCCCTGCATCCACCTTCTGGGCACCTTCTCCCCCCCAAGGATGAACACAGCCCCCAAAACAGGAGTTAAGACCCAGAGCTCCACTGGTGAAACCCCACCAGAGCAGGGGATTTTTATAAATCAGACAGTAAATAAACTAATAATACTGGAAAAAAATACTAATTGCTAAAATTTTAATTAGTTTTTAATTAATTTTAATGAAAAAATCTTATTCTTAATGACGGCCCAGTTGTATTTATCCTGATTCATTCAGTACTTTTAAATTCAAAGGGTGGTTAGAAAAACACGGAATTTTAGCAGTGCGAGGAGCAGGTGGATTAATAAATTCTACTGAGAAATGGAGAGTAAATCCTCTTTTTGGGCACTTTGGTGAGTGCCTGCTGTCCCCTCAGCCAGCTCTTTCCAAAGCGTGTGTGGGAATATCCAACTATTTATAGCTGCGCCCAACTGAAGGGGGAAAATCCCCCAAATCCCCAGGAAGGGATGAGGAGCGCACACGCAGCATTCCCAAACCCTCAGTGACATTCCAGCTTCCGGGAATTCACAGCAGCGACCCAAGGCCTGCTCCGGGGCAGGGAGAACGGATTCCTCCTCAGACACGCGGGATGAGCCTGGAACAGCGCTCGGCACGGCCTGGATTCATTCCGGCCCCGCGTGGTTCCAGGCGCGCTCCCGCATGGGGACACTGCCGGGGAAGGGACACGGCCACCGCCAGGGAAGGGACATGGCACCCATGGAAAGGGACACGGCCACCGCCAGGGAAAGGACATGGCCACCACCAGGGAAGGGACATGGCCACCACCAGGGAAGGGACATGGCACCCATGGAAAGGGACACGGCCACCACCAGGGAAGGGACACGGCCACCTCCAGGGAAGGGACATGGCACCCATGGAAAGGGACATGGCGCCCATGGAAAGGGACATGGCACCCATGGAAAGGGACACGGCCACC
>VWZP01008814.1:103947-122403 GCA_013396995.1 Dicaeum eximium | reverse complement strand
CTCAGAGCACCATGAGGGCTGCCAGGCTCAGGGACACCTCACAGTCCTGCTCTGCAGGGGACAGTGCCCACGAGCAGCTCAGGAGCAGCTCAGGAGCAGCACACATCCTGCCAGCCACACACCAAACCCAGGGGCTCCCACCTTTCAGCTGAGCCAGCAGCGAGGGAAATTCCAGCGTGGTCTGGAAAAAACCAAAATTCATTCGGTTACAAAAATCGGCTTTGAGTGGAAATACCATAAAGGGTTTTTCTTTTAATAGATAAGAGAGATAGCGCTCAGTGGTTCTGACTGAGGAATCCTGCTCATCCACTCCAGCATCATTTCCACGCGTTCCTGTCACAGGTTTTCCTCTGCCACTCCATGAATCCATCCCCAGCAATCCAACTCCTACCTCATCCCCAGCTTATATCCCCACGAGACCTGAGCCGTGGTGCTTTGGATAACTCCAAAACCCACAATCATCCTCCTGTTTTGTTTGGGGGTTTTGTTTTGATTTGTTTTTCTTGCCAGGAGTTGTGTGAAATGTAAAGGCCCAACCCCAGCTCAGTTTGAAGTGCAGGCCCTGGGCCTCTCCTGCCCAAGGAGCCCATTTGGCTGCACAACACCAACAAATCCCAAATTTTCTCTCCCTCCCTGGAATGGAAAAGGCAGAGCAGATCAGAGAATATCCTGAACTGGAAGGTTCCCACAAGGGTCATTGCCAAGAAGGCTCCTTACAGTGCCAGGAATGCCAGAATCATGGGCCAAAACCCACCCACAGCAGCACAGGGCACACAGCTGGGGTTACCCACGTGTTTTTAGGAGCATTAAAGGAATAGCTGGAGAATTCCCTAAGAGTCCAGGAATTAGCCGCATGGAAAGCACACAGGGAAAACTCTCCTCAGGGCCAGTGTCTGTGCAACTGGCTGGGATAGTCCCAAAACAAGGTGCTGCCTCTCCCAAAATCAATCCATCAGCACAAACAGCAGCAACTAAAGTTGGCTGCACTTGGTGTGAGCAGCAGAAATAAAATGCTGCAAACAGGGGATGTGGAAGTCCCAACACCACATTTCAGTTTTGTTGGTCAGCTCACATTTGGCTTAGTGCTGATGAAACCTTTCAGTGCCTGTTGCAGACAATCAGTTTTTAATCAAACCCCCCTGGTTTTCCAGTTCTCCAGGCCCACCACCCCTCACAGCTGAAGTTCCCTGCCCTGAAAGCCCTGGAAGGTTCACAGCACTGCTCAGCTGTTTCATAACAATATCAGGCTCATGATGAACCAAATGAGTTCTGATTTGTGCTATTTAATGTCCTAATGGCTTGACTAGTTAGGTAGATAATTACACAGTATGATTTATCCAACCCATTTATAAATATTTATAATAATGGATAGATTAACCTTTGGGATTTCTATCCTGCAGTCCCTCAGTGACGGGGATCTCTCCATGGCAGCGGCGATGCCGGAGCCTGGGAGGGAGCAGTGGGATGGGGATGGGTTCATGGGGACACAGGGACAGCGGGATGGGGCCATGGTGACACAGGGATGGGGCCATGGGGACACGGGGATGGGGCCATGGATCCATGGGGACACAGGGACAGTGGAATGGGGCCATGGAACAGCAGGATGGGGCCACAGAAATGGATTAATGGGGACAGTGGCCAACACCCCAGGTCAAGGGACACCTCCTGCTCCCCTCCAGGAGCTCTGTGGGGGACAAGAGCATTTCCAATCCTATTCCTGCTTCTATCTCAGCAGGGACAGCAGCCCCCAGGGCCCCATGGCTGCTGTGCCAGGCAGGTCCCCGTGGCAGCTGGGCTGGTCCCTCCCGCCAGGGCACCCGGGGTGGCACAGGCACACGCCAGGGTGGGTGACACTGAGTCACAGGGCTGCGCACAAGTGACACATTGTGGCCCTGCCGCCGCTCCGAGGGGACGGGGACGCCAACGCTGCGGCCCTGGGGACAAAGGGACAAAGGGACAGTGTCTGCTGGGCCCCAGGAGGGGCTGCACCTCCCCTGCCCTCACAGCACTCCTCTGGCAGAGTCTGCTTAGGAGCAGAAAAATCCGCTAAAAACGCACGAGAGGCAAACAAGGAGCCCAATTCCATGGGAATGACCCGCTGGATTGGAGCCAAGCCCGCTCCCATCACAGCTCTGAACACGGATACAAACCCCCAGAATTCCACATTCTGTATCCCAACGGCCCGAAAGGACCCCCCGGTCCTTGGCCATCAGCAGTGAAAGTCAAGAGGAGACACAAGTCTTGGCATGCACAGGGGAAGATTTTCCCGGCGTCATTAAAGTATTTTATACTCATTATTACTGTGCCCTACTGCTGGGAGCAGTATCACAGCACTGGAAATGGTCATTTCCAAAACTCTGCAGAGTCTCTCTTCACTCAGAAGGAGCAGCACTGTGTTTAGATTATCAGGAGTCTGTTTATATAAAACTACTCGGGTGAAAAAAAAAAAAAAGTAGTGATATAAAAATAATCAATAGCAAGAATGCTCAGGTTTTTTATTTCTGGAATTTCCCTAAAAGGCAAAAATCACTTTCATTCTCTGAGATTGAGCTGTGGCACTTATCTTTTTTATTGACTGCTTCAACAGAAATTCATTGTGTAAGCCATTAAATAAGTTTTTAAAAGTACAGGACTCACAGCAAAATCTTTTAAGATTTTTTTTCCTTTATCAGAAAAAAATTGACAGAATAAATGTGGGACTTAAGAGCGCATATGTTCACATGCAAGTCATCACACCTATTTAAAAAAAAAAAAAAAAAAAGCAACATTTGTGAAATGCATCTGTATCCCAGACCAGCAGGGAAATATGAAATGGGAAACCACCCCAGCCCCCCAGGAGGGAAATCCCAATGTCTTGTGGGATAATTTCTCTGTTTGAAATCAGGACTCGGCCCCATCCGCCCACCTCCATCCCTGGCATTTGTGTGGAGCCAGAGCTGGGAAGGGAGGGGAGGAGGAAACCCAGAAATGTGGAGAGGGGAGGGGAGAGGGCACAGATGACTCAGGAATTATCAGGGATTAATTGATGAAGCTCTGGGGTCTCCTCCAAGGGTCAGAACAGAGGGGTTTACAGAACGGGGGGAGCAGCCCCGTTATTGTGGGAGGAGGGCTGGAGTGAAGAGCTGCTGGAAGTTTCCTTCTTGCCAGGGTGGGGGTCCAGCAGCCCCTCCAGGGCAACCCTCGAGTTCACAGAGCCAGCAGCGCCCTGCAGAGGCTCTGTGCATGTGAAACCCCCGGTGCTGTGTCCGTGCCTGCTCTGGGACTGTCCCGAGTGCTGCTGGAGAGGGAGCTCAGAGCAGGGAGATCAGAGCTGAGCCCAGGTGAACCCAGGTGAGCTCAGAGCTGTGCCCAGGTGAGATCAGAGCTGAGCCCAGGTGAACCCAGGTGAGCTCAGAGCTGTGCCCAGGTGAACCAGCACAAAGCAGGGAGCTCAGAGCTGAGCCCAGGTGAACCAGCACAAAGCAGGGAGCTCAGAGCTGTGCTCAGGTGAACCCAGGTGAGCTCAGAGCTGAGCCCAGGTGAACCAGCACAAAGCAAGGAGCTCAGAGCTGAGCCCAGGTGAACCCAGCTGAGCTCAGAGCTGAGCCCAGGTGAACCCAGGTGAGCTCAGAGCAGGGAGCTCAGAGCTGTGCCTAGGTGAGCTCAGAGCTGTGCTCAGGTGAGCTCAGAGCTGAGCTCAGGTGAGCCAGCACCTGCTCCTGGCAGATGTCCCGAGGACAGGCCCGGGGCTGGGGTCAGCACTGGCACGGTTTATTCCAGCCTTGGCCAAACACACAAAACTGGCAAACCCCAGTTTAGTTAGCCCTGACCTTGGTCTAGAACTCACCTTGCTCGAAGCAGAAATTCTTTTCTGGAGAATCACAGAACACCCTGAGCTGGACAGGACCCACAGGATCATTGATCCCACCCCTGTATTTGCACAGACACCCCAAATCCCACCCTGAGCACCCCTGGAGCAATGTCCAGAGGCTCCCAGAGCTCTTTGGAATGTGCCCATTCCCAGGAGAGCCTGGGCAGTGCCCAGCCACCCTAAAGTCCAGACCCTCAAGAGTTCATAAGAAATGAAAACCGCTCTAGAATTAATTTGCTCGGCTATTGACAGAGTTAAATAATTAACAGCAACCCCAACCACCGCAAAATCCTGAGAAACGAAGAGAGCTTTCTCCGTGGAACGGGTGCAGAGCAGTGCCGAGGGGAGCAGCAGCCCAAGCCTTGCTCACACATCTCCACCTCCCCTCCCGGGCACGGGGCAGCTCCGGCCGGGCCGGGGGGAGCAGCAGCCGCGGAGGGACCGGCCCGGGACAGCCACACGTGCGGCAGCACAGCCCGGGAGTGCACCGGGAGCTCTCCGGGCACGGCACAGCCCCGCTCTCCTCCCCGCCCGTCTCTGCCCGGCGGCACTTCCAGAGCCCCGCAGCCCGCCCGAGATGCCCTGGGATGGTCCGGGATGATCCGGGATGCCCCGGGATGCTCCGGGATGCCCCGGGATGCTCCGGTATGCTCCGGGATGTTCCGGGATGCCCCGGGATACTCCGGGATGCCCCAGGATGCCCCGGGATGCTCCGCGATGCTCCGGGATGCTCCGGGATGCTCCGGGATGTTCCGGGATGCTCCGGGATGCCGCAGTCCCCGGCCCGGGAGCAGCAGCAGCAGCAGCGAAGGCAGCTCAGGGCTTGGCAGAGCTCGCCGGGCAGAGCGGGACAGGGAGGCACAGACGTGTCCTCTTTGTGTCCCCTCCTGTGCGCCCGGGGACATCTCCAGCTGTGCTGCAGATGTGCGGGCCGGGCTGGCGCTGCTGCCGGCCCCGCTGCCTTTGTGCCCGTCTGCCTTTAGGCAATGACACTGCCGGCCGGCTGCCAGCCCCGGGGACACGGGACATTTCCTTAAGCCTGCCCGGGGTGGCCCGCGACACGCGGGGACTCCCGGCACAGCCCGGAGCAGGAGCGGCCCCGGTGGGAGCCCGGAAGGGAACAAGTGACTGCTCCCAAAGAACCTGCACCGGCAAACCGGGATAAACCCACGGGGCAAAGACAGAAAACACTCGGGGAAGGAATCCGCATCACAGTGTCACAGAGTCCCGGAATGGTTCGGGTGGGAAGGGATCCCAAAGCTCATCCATCCCACCCTGCCATGGCAGGGACACCTCCCACTGTCCCAGGCTGCTCCAGCCTGGCCTTGGGCACTGCCAGGGATCCAGGGGCAGCCACAGCTGCTCTGGCAATTCCAGCCCAGCCAGGAATTCCCAATTCCCAATATCCCATCCATCCCTGCCCTCTGGCAGTGGGAGCCATTTCCTGTGTCCTGTCCCTCCATCTCTTGTCCCCAGCCCCTCCCCAGCTGCCCGGGGGTCCCTGCAGAGCCCGGACCTCCCTCGCTCCCGTCCCTGGGCTCGGTCCCGTCCCTGCCGATGCCTCGGGAGGTGCTGCCCGCGGTGCCATAAATCCCAGTTCAGGGGGAGGGCGTGGCACTGCCCAGCCCCTGCCCCTTCCCACGAGGACATCCCAATGTCCTGGGGACTGTCACCGTGCCAGGGATCTGTGTTCACACCCCAACATTAACAATGTCCCACCCTGGTGCTCCTTGCTCTGGGGAGCTCCAGCTCGGTCTCCTGGGACAGAGGAGTCCAAGGGCTGAGGGACCCCTCTGGCCTTCCAAAGTAAATAAATCCTTGGCACTGTAATATCCTCAATGTGACCAAATTCTCCACTAAAGCTGCAAATGAAACACACCATTCCCAGGACAAATAATTGCCTTTGTTTTCATCATTTTGTCTGTGCATCGCAGGAGGCTGGAGAACAGTGTGAGTTTTCCTGATCTATAATCAGACAGTTCATAAAAATCCTAATGGAAATGAAGATTTTGCTATTTGGAGTGGTCAAATTTCCATTTTCAAACACATCACATTTTAAAACCCAGGTTGGCATTTTGGTTTGCTGAGAGTTTTAGGATAATAGCAAATTACACAGAAAATCTACCAATTCTTTGTCAAGTGAACTATGCAAAAAGGAACCATTAGTTCATAGTTCACCTGTGAGATGGGAAGACATCCTGAATAATAATTTTTCCAGACTATGAAGGGCATTTATTCGCAAATAACGCTCCCATCTACAGAATTCAGACTGCCCTGCTGTCTGTAAAACCTCTGTGCTCAGGGCCCACAAAAGGCAGGTTTAAACAGATTTATTTTCCTCGCTGGAAGGAAATCCAACCATCCTCTATGAGGTTGGCTTAGACCAAACAACATCCAGGACCGGCTCAGGCCTCGCGTCACGGCTGGAGAGTGGGATGAGCACCTGGAGACCCCAGAGAGCCCATCCTGCCCAGGAATGGGAGCTCCTGCCCCCTCCACCCTGCTCATCCAGTACCAGGGCCCAGGGAAGGGCTGTGGGACAGGTCCCGTGGTCCCTTCCTGCCCTGGGTATTCCATGAGCTCATAACAGGCTGATCCCAGCTGCTGTCAGAATGCAGCTTTCCCTCAGATTTCCTCCCTTATCCACCTCCCCTCTGTGCTTTGCCAGGACTCTGCTTTTCCTCCTGCTGAGACTAAAACCACCCAACCAGCTGAAACACTGCAAGCCAACAGAAAGGGTTTTTATTCTGTGCAGAAGTTCAGCTCTGCAACATCGAGGAGACTCCTGAGCCAGAGCTTTGGGTCCTGTTCTTTAGGAAATGAAAACCCCACCTCGAGCAGGCTCAGAAGGAAAGCTCTGGAAGCCTGGTGAGGTGAATTAATCCACTTCTCCTCCTCCCCAACAACAGTGCCCGAGGCACAACCCAAACCCAGAAGTGTCTGTGCCTCACGCTTTGGAGGCAGCACGGAAAGGGAGTCCCAGAGGGGATCTGCTGCACTGGTTACAGCCTGGGACAGACCCAGCTGTAAATACATTTACTGGGGCTTTTGGGAGCTCCAGGGATCTGAAAGGGGATGTGTGTAACAAAACTCCTGTAGCATTCCTGCAGGGCAAAGGCTGGGAGTGAGTTCTGACTCCTCCTGGGAGCTGGGTGTGAAACAGGAGAGACTTTGATTTTCTGCAGTTTGTGGGGATTGTCTGAGCACACGTCCTGGGCTGCACGAGCAATCTGCACTGTTTTCCATTTGTTTGCCTATAATTGTGAGGAAAATACAGAATTCCCAGGGATGATTTCTCTGTGGGTCTCCTCAGGCACCCAGTGGTTGCCAGCCCTGCCTGGGTGCCCTTGGGCCACGGGGGCTGTGTAGAACAGGTTCCCTTGGGCAGTTCCTCCAGGACCACGGAGTCCAGCCATTCCCAGCAGTGCCCAGTGTCCCCAGTGCCACATCACAGGGCTCTGAAACCCCCCTGGGCAGCCCCTTCAGGGAAGGCATTTTCCCAATATCCAGCCTAAACCTCCCCTGGCACAACTTGAGGCCATTTCCTCTTGTCCTGTCCCCTGGGAGAAGGGAATGAGGTGCTCACCCACAGAGCTCCACCTCACCCACTGCACCTCAGCTCTCAGAAATGCAAGCCCAGGGTACGACTGCACAAAAAAAGAGAAATCAGCTCTTTATTTCTGCCCCCTCCCCTCAGCCTGTGCTGCTCAAAGTGTCCTTTAAGAGTAAGAGCAGCCACCGAGGCTGCCAGCTCTCAGGCTGTGCTGCAGCTGAGACTCCAAACACCCATTCTGACCATCAAACCTGTGTAGATGTTTTACCAAAGGCACATCCTACAGATTAATTACAGATTAATTAGTGAACCTTCCCCCTGCAGTCCAAACCTTTGTGAAAAAAGGCCAACCCAGAGCAGGCCAGCAGCTTAATATCTTACTGCACCCTGACAAACCAGCATCCTTCCCAGGTTTTACAGCCACACTCTGGGACACAAAGAGCCATGGACAGGCTGAGCTGTTCCTTAGATTCACACCATGCAAGACTCTGAGATTCCCAGCCACCACCAGGCTCAAGGACTTCACCCTAAGGCACAACCTCAGATCCCCAAAGGAGCAGCCAATAACCCAGTCGTGGAAAGCACCCAGAAATTATCATGTAAAAAGGAACCAGTTCAGTTTGGAATGTGCACAGAGTGGGGAAAACAGAACAGGTGAAGCGTAATAAATCTCATTTTGCCACTACAAGAGCTTCAAATCATCTCAGCCTGCACCAAAGCAGACCCAGAGCCCCCCACCCTTGTCCCCAGCAATGCTTGAGCACCCAGCAGTGACAATTCCCACGAGGTAAGAGCTGGGACACATCCCGGGGTGTCCCCAGGACAGCCCTAACCCAGCTCAGCCCCCAGAGGCCTTTGGCTGCTGCAGAGAAAGTGGAACCAAACAAAAAGTGACTCTGATTCACTTTCCACCAGAGCCAAGCAGAACACGAGCTCACAAAAACAGATCTCCACGCAAAATTAACTTTCAGACAGACTTATTGACCGTCACGTTCCAAAAACAACCCACAAATAATCACAAACCTTCCAGAGCAAAATAACGAGCTTACCTGAGCCCTTCCTCTCCCCAGAGCTTCCCCTAAAACACTGAACTTTGCCCTCCCGAGAGTCGCTTTGCTCCTGTGAGGGAATTGTGGAGTCCCTCCTCCGCACAGGCACCTCCTGCTGCTGCTGCTCCTCCCGGGGGTCCCGCTCAGATGGAGGAGGAGGTGGCACTGCCACCACCTGTGGGGAGCCCTGGGCGTGTGGGGGCTCAGCTGGAGCACCAGCAGCTGCCTCCAAGAGTACCCTGATGGGGCTGCCTGCAAACAAACACGAGGATGTAAAAGCCCTTAAAAGCCTCCCAGACTGTGACCCACCTCAGGAACCCCAAAGAAATCAATACAGCTTAATGCTTCATTGATGATCATTGGATTTCACACAAAAAAACAAAACAAAACAAAACAAAACAAAAAAAAATCCGATTTTGCACCTCCTGAAGTTCTTGAACAAACGTGATTTTGTATAATTTAAATAATTTAAATGAATGTTTGAAATCCTGATATTTGGTGTGTTTTTTTCCACAATGGCCAATCCCATGGAAGTGTAGGGTTTGAAATAGTGGTATTATTTCCCTCCAAAAAAAGGGATGGTGCCTCTTTAAACATTCCTTGTACCCCCTCTGAAATGGGAATGTTGATTGTCAGCCCTTCATGGAAATCCAGGAGTGTGAAAGGGGACATGACACCAACCCCATGGAATCCCAGAATGGTTTGGGTGGGAAGGAACCCCAAAGCCCATCCTAATCCCATCCCATCCCATCCCATCCCATCCCACCCAGCCATGGCAGGGACACCTCCCACTGTCCCAGGCTGCTCCAGCCCCAGTGTCCAGCCTGGCCTTGGGCACTGCCAGGGATCCAGAGGCAGCCACAGCTGCTCTGGGAATTCCAGCCCAGCCAGGAATTCCCAATTCCCAATATCCCATCCAACCCCTCCTGTCTGTGAATTTTCCCTGGGGAGCAGAGCCTGGATTTCCCTTCTCCCTGGCTGTTTGGTATTCCCTGCCCCATTGCAGACCCCAAGTGTGCCCCTGGATTTTGGCAGTAGAGTCCTCTCCTTTCCCCACATTCAGAGTATTGAACAAATCCCTTTCCCCAGAAGCTGCTGGCTTGGTTTAGGGTTTAACTGGTGCCATTCCCAGGAGCAGGCTGGGTTTAGGGTTTAACTGGTGCCATTCCTATGACTATGCCGGGTTTAGGGTTTAACTGGTGCCATTCCCACGGGCAGGCTGCGTTTAGGGTTTAACTGGTGCCATTCCCACGGACAGGCCGGGTTTAGGGTTTAACTGGTGCCATTCCCATGGGCAGGCCGGGTTTAGGGTTTAACTGGTGCCATTCCCACCCTTTCGAGGGATCCCACTGAGGACTGAACCCCTTAGCCCTGAGCAGCAGCGTTTGGGTTTCCCCTCTCCCTGCTGAGGAGGATTTAAAGCTCGGTTTTTTCCTTCAGTGCAGAGCCCAGGTTTGGCTGGGGATAGGGATGAGAAGTTGCTAATTTGAGGCTTTAGTTCAAGCCCTTTAATCTCCCGAATCAGCGAGTGCCTCGTTAGCAGCTGAAGCCTGCACAGGGCTGCAGCCTTTGTCTCATTCCCGCATTCCCACCTGATCCCAGGTGAGCCCTGCCAGACAAAGGGGACGCACTGAGGAAACCCCGACTTAGCGGGGCTTTTCTCCCTAAATCCCGCCTTGTGCTCTCGGCAAACACCGCGGAACGCGCTCGTTCGGTCGCAATAAATAACGGGATATAATTAAAATTCCATCCCGGCGTTGGGAACAGTGTGATAAACTGTTTGTGAATTGGTAATTCTATTTATTAAAAACAGGGGCATTAATTCTGACACGTTGAATTATAACGCAGACAAACAGATCTTGTGTTTTAATTAAATGCTTCTGTTTGATGAGGTGGTTTTATATTAAGATTTAATACCAGATTCTGCTATTCCTGCCTTAGGTGCTGGGGTAGGATTCCCACAGGGTGCACAGGGAGAGGGAGCATTCCCATCCTTGGGAATTTGGGAGCTCTGACAGAGCTCCCCTGGACAGACACCCCCTCCATGGCAAACGAGGAGGGTCTGACCTCCCTTTTCCAGTGCCTTTTCCTGCTTTTCCTCCTTTTCCCAGGCTTCCAGGATGTTTCCAGACTCCTGCCACATTTCTTATTTCCTGCTGCCGAAGCAGAGCTGAATATTTTTTAAAAACCCAACAAAAAACCAACAAAAAACAACCGTACTGCTTTGAGGTTTCTTTCACATTAAGCTACATTTAATATTCATTTCACTTTTTTTTCCTATTAATTAAAAGTAAACCGTGTATTGTATGGTACATTATCCCTCTAACAGCCCCATGTGGAGATCATGAAGTGGAAGACTAATGGTGTAGACTTTAGCATTTAGTTTTAACCAGGATAATTTACATATCTGTGAGAAGAGTCCGAGGCATGTGTAAATAAGCAGAACTCGGAGATATCAGCCCCTTGCTCGGTTTGCTCTGGACTGGAGAGCCACGGGCTGTGCATTTATTCCATCACTCAGCTAATTTAATGAGACTTTATCCAGCATCCATTTCTGCAGAAGACACAAAACTTATTATTAAGGAGAGGCATGTGGCAGTAAGAAAAATGTGTTTGTTTGCTTTTTTATTCTATTACCCCCAAGTAGCAAAGGTGATCCCATTCACTGTTCATTAAAGTTTACCTTTATAATTTATCAAAGGAGCCCGATATCAAGAGCTTTATGCTGAGATTTCAAAATTCGAGACTGATTAAAATTTAATGGAAAAGGCCAACGTTTTGGGGTGGGTTGGCAAGAAAAATCGCTTCCCAACCTGCGAGGAGAGATTTCATTAATGTGCACCTCTATTAGAAGGCACCATAAAAGACATTAGAGGCATGAAAATGGCATTTTCACTTCAAAAATCTCTCTGGCTTTTTAGCATAAGTTTCAAGGGAAAGAAAGTTGTGTTGGGATTCCAGGAGAGCAGCACTGGCTGGGCTGGGCCTTTTGCAGCGGGAGGTCGGACTCAGTGATCCTGGGGGTCTTTTCCAGCCTTGAGGATTTGAGGATTTTAGGATTTGGGCATCCCAGCCATCCCACAGTGCGCCCTGGCAGACAGGGACACAGCCAGTTCCTCTGAAGTTCACATCAAGAAAAGCAGGAATTACCAAGAATAAATGTTAAACATCAGTGCGTGATGGTTGGTCTGATCAGATTTTGGGGAAAAACAAAATAACAGACAAATTCACAGTTTTGGCAAACTGAAGAATCACTTGTAGTGTGGAAAAAAAAAAAAGTCAAATATGAAATCTGGGTATTTCAAAGCCAGACAAAGCAGGATTTTCACCATGAAGTGATGTTTTCCTTCCCAATTTGTCCATTGCTGCAGTCTCAAAAATCTTACAAATAGGGAAAAAGAACAATTTTACTAAGAAGAATTTCCACTAAAATGATATAATTGAAGCTGTTTCTTTTTGAGTTTGGATTGAGAAATCCAGCACAGACATCACTCCCTGACTTCTTCCAGCAGCTGGACCCAGCCCAGAATTCCACCACATTTGTGGTGCAGATGCTCCTCAGCTTTCAGGTGGCGGAACCACAGCAAACCCTGCCCCAGGTTTTGTGCAAAAGGCTTTGGGGCTTTCCTTCCCTCCAGGCTGAGACCACCAGAACATTCCCACAAATCCAAATTCCATGTGGGCTTGCTCTCATTTTGCCTTCTCACTGGTATTTTTGGAGAGTGAAGAAAAAACAGCGTAAAAAGAGGGGAAACTGGGAGGAAAAAGAGCTGCCTGTTAATAACTGAGTTAATAACTGTTAATAACTGATAATAACTGATAATAACTGAGGTGAAACTCCCATTCCTGGGGGGTTCACAGCCCTGTGCATGTGGCACTTGGGGACATGGGGTGGCCTGGGCAATGCTGGGAGTGGTTGGGCTCGATGTTCTCCGAGGGCTTTCCCAAACCTGGGAAATCTGGGATTTGCCAAAAGTGCTTTTTTAAAGCTCTGAGCACATTTCTGAGTCTCCTTGTGCTCACGTTGTTCCTGTGCAAGAGGAGAGGGAGCAGAGGTTCCAGGGCTGTCTCTGGGATGTGGTTAGTCCCAGGAATATCATTAGAATAACAAAAATATGGTCTAGTTATGGCTTCAATTAAAGGTTTCCTAAGTGAGAAATAATTAAGGATTGCAGAATCTGGTCTCTGCCTAAACTAAAGCAGCAAACCCTGGGCTCTGTTGTGAGGTGAGCAGGGTCCAGCCAGGTGAGAGAGGATACTCCAGGATCCCAAATTCCTAAAATTAGCCCTCGGATATAATTTTCCATAAGTAACATAAAAACAGAGTTTAAAACTGCCAGAGTAAACTCTAAAAAAAGTGTGTGTCTCATTTATTGCAGGGACCCTTGGTTGATTTGCAGCATTGTGCAGTAAATCCCTTGCAACCTGAGAGCCGATGATCCCAAGGAGAGGAACAAATTGAATATAAAAAGAATTAGACTGGTGAGTTAATTTTGTAGGGGTGGGGAAAGGGTATATAGATGGAAAGAGAAAAAAAAGTAACTAAAAATATAATTAGTGAGTAGTATAATTAGTAGTAGTATTAAAAGTATAGTAGTATTAAAAGTATAATTAGTGAGTAGTTTTGACTGCCAGTAGCTGGAGTCAGAAGGATTGGGTAAGGACTGGGGCTGGGTAAGGACTGGGGCTGGGTAAGGACTGGGGCTGGTTTCTGGTGGTTTTCCCTGGGATTTTGTGGGAATTTTGCAGGATTTGCAGGATGCTGGAGCACCGGGCTCTTTCCCCATGCACTCCCTTTGTGGAGGGCACGCTCTCACCACTGCAGGCTTTCCCTCAGCTCCTGTGCAATGTCCCCAGAGGAGTGGCAGTGCCCTGGGCAGGTCCTCCCGGGGCTCTGCAGCCGGGCTGGGTGTGCCCAGCGTGGGCAGAGCCCGCTGCAGCTCCACTGAGCCGGATTACAGACCATGACCAGCGAGCCCTCACATGACAAAGCCTTTGTGTAATTAATATGCAGGGAAAAATGCTCCCTGGACGGCTGCTAAAGCGATTTAAATCATGCACATAAAAAATGTAATCACAAATTTAGCATGGTGGACATTGTAGTCACACTGTGCTTGATTGCATAGAAGGTTCCAAGTGTGTTTTAAATGTCCTTTAAGATTGAGATTAGGACTTGTACTTACAAGATGCATATTAATCTAAAACTCAACATTTTTCAGTGTGGGATCACAGTAGGAGAACATTATGGGCAATAGAGGTTCATTCTAATCCCAGTAGGTAATTACACTTTGAAATAATATTCTTTAATTAAATCTTGTTTGCAGTTGATTGATTTAAACACTAAATCTAAAAACCTAAATTTGAGTTTTTATCAATTTTTGATGCTTATTGCACAGAACTTGGGCTTTAATTGATGTTTCTGAAGTTTTTAAAGCTCTTGTCCACCGTATCCTGGATGAATTTATTGTAATTACCGACATCATTCTTCGGCACTGCAGACGACTCTCCCTGGAACCTCGATCATTTTAAGTCCTTTAGAGCGTAAAGCGCTCGCCCCAGTTTGTGGTGTCAGAGCTGCCTCCTCACCAAGGCCCTGCTCCCAGCACAGAGGTGTTTCCCCAGCTCTGGGAGGGGACTCTGCTGTCCCACAGTCCATGGGTGGCTGTGACACAACAGGGCTGGCAGCATCACGGGGACAAGGGTGACATTGCAGGGACAACGGCACAGAATCAGGGACTGGCACGGGCTGCAGAGGACATTAAAGATTGTCCCACCCCCTGCCATGGGCAGGGACACCTTCCACTGTCCCAGGGTGCTCCAAGCCCCTCCCAAACTGGGACAGCCTGGGACAGTGGCAGGTGTCCTGTCTGTGGCAGGGGTGGAACGAGAGGAGCTTTAAGGTGTGTCCAACCCAAAGCCCCACGAGGTTCCAGAATTCTGTAATTCTGTTTTTGCAAGCACTGGTCACTCCCTGACTTTCTGCAGGCATCTCAGCCCTTTGGCCAGTCCAGCTCCAGTTTGGGGCCATCTCTGCAAGCCCCCTGCAGAAGGGCAACCCCAGGACCAGCTCCTGCAGGACCTGGCCATGAAGGCTTTGATAGCAATTAAAAATGCTGTGATTAAATGATTAAAACAGGGAACAGCCTCACACACCAGGGGACATGCTTGGACCACAACAGGGCTCCACCAGTTTGCTGGGGAAAGGTGATGGGAAAAGCACCCCCTTGGCCACCTCCCAGCCCGTGCCAAGGTCCAAATTCCACCTGGGAACGTTTCAGCCTCAGGAGGCTCCACCCTGAGCTGGGGCTGCCCCACACCCGGGCTGGGACAGGGGACAGGGAGGGCAGAGCACGGAGGGGAAGGGTCAGGCTCCATCTCCTTCCACCGAGGCCTCACTGGATGATCTGGGCTCTGGCAGAAGGGGGAAAGTCCCCACCATGGCATGACCCTGGCACACAGGGACACTGGCACAGGGAGACCATGGCACAGGGGCACACTGGCACAGGGGGACCATGACACACAGGGGGACCATGACACACAGGGGGACCCTGGCACAGGGGGACACTGGCACACAGGGGACACTGGCACACAGGGACCATGGCACAGGGGAACACTGGCACACAGGGGACACTGGCAGAGGGGGACACTGGCACATAGGGACCCTGGCACATGGGGACATTGGCACAGGGGGACATTGGCACATGGGGACTCCAGAACAGAAGGAGCATGGCATAGGGGGACCCTGGCACATGGGGACACTGGCACATGGGGACCCCAGAACAGAGGAACCCTGGCACAGGGGGACACTGGCACACAGGGACCCCAGAAAACATAGGGACACTGGCACAGGCGGTCCCTGGCATAGGGGGACACTGGCACACAGGGACCCTGGCACATGGGGACATTGGCACAGGGGGACACTGGCATAGGGGGACACTGGCACACAGGGACCCTGGCACATGGGGACATTGGCACAGGGGGACACTGGCCCACGGGACCCCACCCTGGGGGCAGGGAAGGCGGTGCCACCGTGCTGGGACACGGGGCTGGTTCCAGGAGGGTGCCGAGCTCCGCGCTCCCGCACGTCCCTGGCAAATGACACCCATGAAACTTTAACTACTCCTCCACAGGCCTGACCTTTTCCAGCGTGCGAAATTCCGCATCCAGGACTTCAGGAATGAGTCAGTAGTGCTGAGGAATGAACTTTAAAGCCACCCCCATGTCACCGTGCTCCTCCGTGCAGCCCTGCCCGGGCTGGGAGCAGCGGGCTGGGATTCGGCTCTGCCCCTGCTCCGGGAGGACATCATGGACGTGTCGCACAGGAAATTAAATTCATGATGCTGTATATTTAATAACAGAAAATTCACGTCCCGCCGCAGCCGCATTTGTCACATCTGAGGCAAAAACAAACTGCTGGGCGGAATGTTTTATTAAGATGACTTCGCCGTGGTGAGAAATGATTAAGTCACTCTAAGAGCAAAGTAAGAGCACGGGACCTCATTCATTGTAACACTAATATTAATCACACAAATAATATAAGTGTCTTACAGTAATCCACATTCCCTTAAAATATACATTATATATCCTGGGGGCAAACAGCAGCGTGAGGAGCTCGGAATAAATCCCTCAAGCCATAGTGGCCAGCAGAAAGCCATTTACATTCTGACAGATTAATGTATATTTTGTTATGCGTAACAAATGAAAATATTTACGGCGCTATCAGAGAGAGCTCAAGAAAAATTAAGTCGCACTAATCAATACATTTCAAGCACGAATTCAAAGTCTTTCCAAACCCTACAATGTCCTCCAAAAATTAGCACCAAATGAACAGGGGTGTTTCTATCGGTTTAACTGTGGGTACTCATTGTTGTTGTGTTTAATCCTAAAGTTTTTCCTTAAATTAAGTACTCTGACCATGGGCAAGCACTGACCAAAGGCCAAAACGGGAAATCAGCTGAGGTTTGGGACTGAGCAGTTTGGAACTGACCTACCAGCAGGCAATCAATCAGCAATAGTCATCACAATTATGAAATTTAAAAAAAAACGGAGTTACAGATTTTAAAAAAAGGAACAAAGGAGGCTCAGGGGGGCCCTTGTGGCTCTGCCAGGTGGGGACAGACGGGGTTGGGGCTCAGGGACAGGGACAGGAGGAGAGGGAACGGCCCCAGGCAGGGGAGGTCGGGGCGGGCAGCAGGAGAGGAGGTGCAGCCGCATCCCTGAGCTCTCGGACAGCCCCAGGGCTGGGTAAAGCCCCCGAGCTGTGGTTTGGGCAGTGCTGGCAGTGTCTGTCCGGGCCGCTCCCCCAGTCCCTCCCACCGAGCCCTGCCACACTCCCCTCTTGTATCCAAGGGAGGAGAGAACATTATCACTTCCAACACCACTAAAAATTGACTTTCCTTCTCCTTAACCTATTCATCCCCATCTCCTCCTCCCATTATTCCCAGGCAATTTTGTAAGATGACTATTATGCAAATGCTACAATAAAAATCTTATTTTCTGCTCCCTTTTCAGAGCCCTGCTCTGTTTACCTCCATTCTCTGTCTCTGATGGAGTTCTCCGACAAAAAGGAGAGAATAAATGTGTCCATTATTGACCCAAGTCTGAGGAAACTCAGCGGGAGGTCAACAACTGCAAAACAATTTACAAATCCCTCCCCACCCAACCTCCCAGCGCTAGGACTCCCAGAGCTCCAGAATTCCCGGCTCGCTTCCCTTCCTGAACAAGTTCTGCCATTCCCTGGGACTCCCAGGCTGGGTTTTCTCCCTGTCCTCTGCAGCCCGAGCTCTCCTAAGCCTCGCCCAAATGAACCCAGTGCCAAACCCAGGCCCTGTCCTTTTTTAAACTGGAACTCCTGCCCAGAGCGGTTCCCCAGCTGAGGAATGTTGCCTCCCTACCTCTGCAGGGCAGCAGAAATCAGTTTTATTTACAGTTTTGAGAATCTTTTCATTGATCTCCAACATGCAAGCGTCCCCAGGAGTGGCTGCTGTTCAACAGAGCCTTCATGTGTTGCTCTGCTGAGGAAAAGCAGAAATACCCGAGGAACAGCCACACTCCCAGCGAGTTCTACCTGTACTCCAGCCAAATGATAAATACAGCTAATTACTATAGCTTAGGATGCATTAATTAATGTAAATGAATGCATTAGCTGGTTTTAAACTGCACTTTGTTTAAACTTACTCGCAGCCTAAGGAATATTTTAGTGGAGTGATGTTCTGAGGTGAGCAGCAGGACCCAGGCCTGGCTGCCCCGCAGGTCCCGACCCTTCCCCGCCCTTTCCCACCCTTCCCCACCTCCCCAGCGAACAAAGGACTCGTTCTGCTTTCCCTGCTGCCCCTCTCCCTTGCTCTGGCTTTTCACCACCACCAAACCAGGACACGGCGCTGGGAGGGACCCCAGGAGGGGCTGGGGCGTTCTGCCCAAAGCCAGAGCAAGCAGGAGGGTTTGTGTGAGAAACAAAACCTGTGACACAACAAAACCTGTGACACAACAAAACGGGACACAAAAGGATGAGCAGAGAGCGGAGCACAGCGGCTGGAGGGAGTTGTTTGCCCTATAGACACATGGGCATGCCCTGTTCCCCTAAATAAAGGAGAGTTTTGCATGGCCCAGGTCGGAGCCCTCTGGCTCAGGGAGATCCAGCCTGGGCGGGCTGCTGGGAACAGGCAGGGATTTCTGATTTCCACAACCCACAGGGCACGGCCCCACTCAGCTGGAGGTCGCTCACCTCCCATCCCCAGGGGAAATCCCAAACCCAGCACCCTCAGCAGCAGCAGCTCTGCCCAAAGGTTGGACTTGGTGATCCTGGAGCTCCTTCCTGACCCGAGTGACCGGGAAATCCTGTTCCACAAAGATCCCAAGGCAAACAGTGACGGCAGCTTAACACTCCCTTCTCCTCAGCAGGGCTCAGCAATTCCCATTTCCTATGGTTTGGGGTTTGTTTGGGGTTTTGTTGGGGTTGGGGGGGAAGTTGGGTTGTTTGTTTGGGGTTTTCCCCATAATAATAA
>VWZP01008814.1:78935-103846 GCA_013396995.1 Dicaeum eximium | reverse complement strand
CCCCGGGGGCTCGGGGTGATGTTCGGGGTGTTTCTGTCACCCTGCCCGGCTGCTCTGGGTGTTTCTGTCGCCCTGTTCGGGGTGATGCTCTGGGTGTTTCTGTCACCCCTCTCGGGGTGCCTGCCCCGGGTGTCTCTGTCCCCCTGCAGTCCCCTGATGTCCCCGCCCCGGGTGTCTGTGTCCCCCTGCAGTTTGCTGTCCCCGCCCCGGGTGTCTCTGTCCCCCTGCAGTCCCCTGATGTCCCCGCCCCGGGTGTCTGTGTCCCCCTGCAGTTTGCTGTCCCCGCCCCGGGTGTCTCTGTCCCCCTGCAGTCCCCTGATGTCCCCGCCCCGGGTGTCTGTGTCCCCCTGCAGTTTGCTGTCCCCGCCCCGGGTGTCTCTGTCCCCCTGCAGTCCCCTGATGTCCCCGCCCCGGGTGTCTGTGTCCCCCTGCAGTTTGCTGTCCCCGCCCCGGGTGTCTCTGTCCCCCTGCAGTCCCCTGATGTCCCCGCCCCGGGTGTCTGTGTCCCCCTGCAGTTTGCTGTCCCCGCCCCGGGTGTCTCTGTCCCCCTGCAGTCCCCTGATGTCCCCGCCCCGGGTGTCTGTGTCCCCCTGCAGTTTGCTGTCCCCGCCCCGGGTGTCTCTGTCCCCCTGCAGTCCCCTGATGTCCCCGCCCCGGGTGTCTGTGTCCCCCTGCAGTTTGCTGTCCCCGCCCCGGGTGTCTCTGTCCCCCTGCAGTCCCCTGATGTCCCCGCCCCGGGTGTCTGTGTCCCCCTGCAGTTTGCTGTCCCCGCCCCGGGTGTCTCTGTCCCCCTGCAGTCCCCTGATGTCCCCGCCCCGGGTGTCTGTGTCCCCCTGCAGTTTGCTGTCCCCGCCCCGGGTGTCTCTGTCCCCCTGCAGTCCCCTGATGTCCCCGCCCCGGGTGTCTGTGTCCCCCTGCAGTTTGCTGTCCCCGCCCCGGGTGTCTCTGTCCCCCTGCAGTCCCCTGATGTCCCCGCCCCGGGTGTCTGTGTCCCCCTGCAGTTTGCTGTCCCCGCCCCGGGTGTCTCTGTCCCCCTGCAGTCCCCTGATGTCCCTGCCCCGGGATGCTCCGTGGTTCGCGTCCCCGGAGATCAGAGCGGGCTCCGATTTGCGGGCGAGCCGCGGGGTTTCCATTAGGAGCGGTTTTAGGGACAGGAATTGCACATTCCCTGTCCACGCCCTCCCGGCGCGCGCAGAGCAGCCCATTATTAAGCTATTAATCACCTCTCTCAATTAATTGTTCTAAAATGACCCAGGCTTTAGCGGTTGTGTGGCAATTGAAAAGCTCGCTTATTTTTGGAAAGGTAAAGTTACAGGCAGTGGTAATTTGAGGGCGCCGAGCCATTAAGCCACTGTTTGGAATCTCAATTACTCTGCGGAAGGATAATTACAAATAAAACAAACTTGTGATCCCACATCAGTGAGAACACTTCTTCCCTGCTTTATGGAATATACGAGCAGTTTTTCATCCGCTGGATTTAATTTCCACATGAAAAATTGACCTTAACAGTATGAAGTATGGCTACAAGTAAAAACTGTGTTTTCATTGAAGAGAATAAATGCATTTCCTGAACGCCGGCTGTTACAGCTAATTGATTTATTGGCTCTCTATATAGTGCGCTATTGTCTTTGCACTCATGGGACAGGGAAGCTCTTGAGAACAGAACTAAATTCTGCCACAGCAGCCTGACAGCCGAAGAGGGTTGGGTTCTGTTTTTTAATATAATGTGCAAGTGTCTCGGAGCTGGAAGGAATCTGCCCTGGATTGGCACAAACTACCTGGGCCCGTGGCTGCCTGGATGATTTTTTTTAATCCCATAATATTACTGGGAAGCTGATAGCACTGGGAGCAGGTAATTTTCTTTTAATCAGGTTGTTTTTACTGTGAAACGTTTATGTTCAAGCAAATGCACAATACCACCGAAAGAAAAGAGATAGGAAATTCCCTTTTTTTTTTATTTTCCTTTAAGGCCAGCAGTCAAAAATTCAGTAGGAAATAAAGGCCCTGCAAAAGTATTTCTCCCTGATAACGAAAACAATTTTAAAATTCATGAAATAGCCAAATATTTATTATTATCCCTTGCTTTTAGGTTTTATGCAAATGAGTGCCCATAAGATGAAAGCGAGTGCTTGGTAGCAGGTGGGAGCAAACTCACATAATCATACCAATAAAAAAGCCCTGAGGAAAAACAAACCAAAATGAAAAATCAATACAGGATGTTGTTCTCCAGATATACTATTAAAATATACTATTCCACAGCTGCACTGTTGTCCTAAATAACGGATGAGCCTCTCTCTGGGAGAAAGGCTGAGGCTCAGATTCTCCCCTCTGCCGTGATAAAAATCCCACTGAGCCTGGCAGGATCCGTGGGGAAGCCCAGGCTGGGGATGGAGATGGGCTGTGCAAGGAAAGGTTCCCAAATGGGCAGGAACCAAAGCTGGCGTTTCCCATAAAACTCCCCTGTACCACTGGGTTTTACAGCATCAATGGAAAACACCCCAGAGTTTCCTGAGATCCCCCACTTGCTGCAAAAGTGAAAACCCAGAGCGTAAACCTGGCAAGAAATGGGATTATATTCCATATTTCTGCAAGGACCCTCCTGTTCCAGTGACCAGCTGCTTGGCTAGAAATTGTACTTTTCTCTTCTCTATTTTTGTCATAGTTTGGTTCTTATTGCTAACTGCAGGCACAAGTGACACTGAGTGTAAATTCCATGGATTAAGCAGGAAATCCTTCAGGAGAAGGAGAAACACCTCTTTCCCAGGTGAGCACAGGTTCCTCCCTAAGCCAGGTGAGAAGCCAACTCCTCAGTTATTGGAGGGGAGGCTGAAAGCCATCAGCAGCTCTTTGTTACGAGCAAAAAAATAAATGTAAACATATTTATCACCTCTGCCTGTGAGCAAATCACTACAAAACCCCAAAAATGTCTCAATTTCTTAATTTTCTTAGCTTGTCCTCAGTGCAATCCTCGGCTCTCCTGCTGCTGGCTCCAAACTGGCTTCTCTAACTGCAGGGGCAGAGCCACCACCCCCAAAGAGGAGAAAGGGAGGAGGCTCAGAGAACAAAACCAGCCTGAAGAAGTCACATTTTATAGGCAAGAAGAGAGTTCAGCAACAGGGATATAAAATGGGAACTGTAATCACAACAGCAAACAGAGGGGCTGGTTCAGGAATTAAATTGGGCATTTAAAAATGGGAGAAGAGAAGGGAGAAGGCAGATTTTCAGTTGAAAGGACCTTTAACATAATATTCTTCTAGAATGTGAACAGCTTTAAATAACTTTGTCCTGCCACAGCCAGAGCATCGTGAGAGCCATTTAGCAAAACCTGCATTTTCAGCTCCCCGAGCTCTCCCTGCACAATTCCATGTTCAGCACAGAAATACCACGGGACTGCAGTGACCAAAATCTGCTCGGTGGGCTCGCGAGGACCATCCCCTCCTGTACCTTCTGAGCTGCCCCATCCCATTCCTGCCATTCCTGGGGCTCTCTTTGCCCACACCCAGAGTGTTCCAGCTGCCACCTCCCCGTGGGGTCACCTGGAAGTGCCCTGGAGTGATCAATGCATTTCCAGGCCACCAGCTTGTGCTGCTCCCAGAACCAGACCCAACCTTTGCTCTCCTCTGATGGGATCACTGCATCCCAGACTGGTTTGGGTGGGAAGGGACCTTAAATCCCATCCCACCCCAGCCATGGCAGGGACACTTCCACTGTCCCAGGCTGCTCCAGCCCCAGTGTCCAGCCTGGCCTGGGACATTCCAGGGATGGGGAGTCCCCAGCTGCTCTGGGCACCTGGGCCAGGCCAGTGCTGAACCAGAGAGGAGCAGGGACTGCTGCAGGCTCCCCAAATTCCACAGGGCTCCTTTTGTCTGGGATTTGGAGCCGGTGAGGGGACGTTGCTGAGCCAGGCCTGGCCAGGCTGGGTTTGTCTGGGCTGTGCTGCTGGCTCTGGGAACGTGTCCCCATCAGTCTCAGCGCTGGCGCTGCTCAGCCGCGGTGACAAATTGCCAGGGGAGCGCGAGGGAGAAACAGCAAATTAGGGAATGAATAATTAAACTGGGAGAGAAAGGTGAGCAGCTCGGGAGGGAAGGGAAAGGAAAGGCTGAGTTAGGAGAGCCTGGGAGCCGCCACCCTGCAGGTGTCCCAAAGGAAAGGTGCTGAGGAGGGCTGGGAGCAGCCAGGACAGCCCAGGCCAGCCACGAACCCAAACTTGCAGGGAACAGGGAAATGCCACAGACAGGGGAGCTGTTCCAGCCTCCTGCCCGATTCCCTGAGAGCTGCTGGGCACCCCAGCCCCATTTCCAAAGCCAACCCCGTTCCTGCTGCACAAGGGTTTTTCCTCCCTGCTGCCTTCTCCAGCACACAGCGCACAGCACAGAGCGTTTCCTCCACAAACCACCTCTTCTTTTAACTCCTAATTCTTTAAACCATCAGCATTTAATCAAACCCAAGTTCTAAAATCCCGACTCTTATCACAGCCGGTACTTATAATCCTTTTTTCCAGACTAGATGCTCCCAAATCATGTTACATCTTTCATCTTCCTTGTGATTAATTTCAAGGTCTTTACTGAGTCAAATGAGATATTTTTTAAATCTCTCTTGTTTTAGTTTTTTCCAGCTTTTTAGTCGATTCTGGCGGTTCAGAGGAGCCATCAAAATTACACGAGCGTTTTGTGCTCAGCCACTTCAGTGACTCCTGGGTTTAGGAGAATCCCATAAAGGCAACCATCTTATTATTTTAATGCATGCAATAATTTAAGTGATAACAACTGCAAAAGTCAGGCTGTTTTGTTTTATGGATTATCAACAGCCTTATGACCTTGAAAATAGTCGAGTTGACTCACTAATTTTTACAATTTAGCAAAATAGCACATGCAGCATAATTTTATCAACTTTGATGTGGTGAAAGTGCAGAGATCTCCAAAAGACAAATCTCCTTCCCAGACCCACTCTGCAGCACCGGGGAGCTTCAGACTGGGCAACCGAGGGGAAGGGGAATCATTTGAGGGGAAAAGGGAATTATTTGAGCTGCAAATACACCGCGTTACAAACTTTCGTTTTGTTTTTTTTCATCTGTTTTGTTTTGCTGCAATGCAGAGTGAAGTTCTCCTACACGCAAATGACAGGAGCAGCCCCGACCCCCACTGAATTCCTGCCTGGAAAAGGTGGAAGCAGCAAAGGTAAAGAGGAGGCACAGCCAACCTCTGGTGACCAAAGGTGCACTCGAGCTGTTATTTTGTATTCCATACTCTTCAAAGAGCAATATAAACAGAATTATTTATGCCCAGCAAAATGTTGCTTAATTACTTATGCACCACTGTTTGCTTGTATTTTAAGCTCTCTCTACCACCCACAGGCAGACGTTAAACAGCTGCTAAAAGCGAGCTTTAGTCTTGCCTGTTTGAAATTAGCATACTTGAGCTTTGAAAAAACTTTGTTGCCAATTTACATATGCATAGAGACTGATATTTAGACTCACCATATGATATGTCCCTCAAGAGCTTTTCTTATTGCCTCCATCCTCAGGTCTCAACCTAGAGACTGTAAATCTAGCAGGTGATTAATTCTATACCCTTGAGAAACTAGCAATTAGCACTTGCAACCAGTAAAAAATTGTCATTTCAAACCCCTGTTTACTATGCCCATGTATTTTCTATGAACTCACAGTTAACTCCAAACAGAAATAGATGGCAATAGATTTGCAGTCACTCCTGTCTCTTTATATAAAAATATATTATAGCTTACAGTGGAGCAAGCATGAAAACATTCTACATGATGTTTTATGTTCCCAGACCTTAATCAGCTCATTTCAACATGATGACTTTGTAGGGTTTACCTGTTTTGTGTCAATTCTTATCTCTGATAGCCGAAATTACTGCACTTCCAGATGTTCTTATGCATTATTGAGGTCTTCTGCAGTAGATGCTGGAAAAGGTAAGATAAGGTTTTATTTCTTTGTAGTAGTCACAACACCCAGATCAAAGGCAGGAAAGTGCAGTGCTTAGTATTGAAAACTATGATGAACTTCACATTTATTTTCAAGTAGAAAATCTGTCATAAACCTGCTCATCAATCTTCAGTCACTGTTTCAAGTGTAATCCACTGGAGCAGGGCACGGGAGTTTAAAGGCTTGGGGGTGCCGTTCCTAAAAACTCTGGGTTAATGTGCTGGGCAGGGTGTGCCCGGCAGGGACACCCAAAATCTGCCCCCGAGGGAGGGAGGGAGGGGGGGTGTGGAGGGCTGGCACTGCCCTGGGGCATCCTGAGCCACACCCAGGGGGCTTCGAGAAAAGAAAACATCAAAACCTGGCTGCTCCCAGCAGGAATTGTCACCTGGCAGTGGCAGGAAAATGGGGGCCCTTGTACGGAGCGTTTCCACAGAGCCGGCTTCAGTAAATTAGAATCTGGAGATTTGCACCGAGATTTAAAGCTACTAATGATGGGTGTGAATCTAGGCACGGGTTTAAAGCTGCTACACCCAGGTTTAAATCTACCAGAATCAAATCTCCTGGATTTTGCCAGAACCAGTAGATTTCCTAAATTTTACCAGAACCAGTAGATTTCCTGGATTTCACCAGAATGAGTACATTTCCACCCAGATCACACCCTTTGTGCAGGGGGGAGATCTGCTGCCTCACACCAATTTTGGGGGGAATTCTGAATATTTTTGAAGCATCTCAAGGCAACCTGGGTGGAAAGTGCCAGAAGCCATCTTTTTCCAAGCATCTCTGCAAACCAGCGAGGGTTTAATGGTAAATATAAAAGCAGCCAGCAATGCAAGGATATTTTTTCCTGCGTTGCACAGTCATTAAGGGGTCTGCTGCAAAAGCCTGCTTGACTTTCTTCCCACTAATTACATCATCAGATCATCACACTGCTAAAATCAGGCACAGAGTACTTGCACACAACTAAATCCCTGCTTCTAATTACTATTTTAGTCTCTTTTTCCTCGTGACATGTTGGTGATAGATCATTATTTTTTCAGCAATTTGTTCGCATTTATATGCAATATAATTGGATCTGATTAATTATTATGATTAATGACTGCAGAATTTCCTTGCAAAGCTATTAATACTGGGAGTATCAAATGAAAGACATGGACAAATTAAAGCCAATGGAGTCCTGTTGCTTGTACTTACAATGCCTGGGCTCAAGTAACCCTTTGCTGCTCCAGCCCTGCAGTAAATACCAGGGTTTATCTGGAATTTCCCCACGGATCTCTGCATTTTCCAGCGCTATAAGTACATAACTAATGGGGGAAAGAAGCAGGTGGAATTCTTAGGTGGACTGCTGTAGTTAAAATTACATATATTTGGCTGTATTTTAAACGAGCTCAGCAGCATAAATGCAGCTACATCCATTTAAAGTCAAGAAACTGGCAAAAAGAAAAGCCTGGGCAATATTTCTATGTATATGAAGTGGATTTATCCGTTTTTCAGGTGGCAGTGCAACAAAACACCACAATAAAAGCAGTTAATTTCCATTAAATGTCGTATTAGCCCATTTCTGAGGGATGTATTTACATAGCGTGTGCTGTATTTTAAATTACAGCCCAGCTCAGAAATGGGATATTACATGTAAAAAAAGCAAACAATGAGGGAGTAGCTTAGGGGATCGACTTTCCTGCTGCCTCGGGGACCTGCCTTTAAATCTGGCTTTGAGCAAACTGAAGAAAAATCATTTCCCTCTAATGGCAGCGGCACAGGAGAAAAAAGCAGCAAGCAGGAGTTGCAGGCGGGTGGCAAACAGCTCGGGGAGGGCAGGGCTGGGAGCAGATGAGGGGGCTGATTCTGCCCGGACTGGGGAGAGCCTCAGGACCAGGGGGCTTTGAATGGGATTTTAATCTGTAATAAAGCACCAGCAGCGCTCATCAAACCCCAGCCTGAGCAAGGGCACGGAGATTCCCAGTGCAGAGCTACCCAGGAATTCTGAGAGGTTTCTGCGAGCCCAACTGCAGGAATTGGGGAAAAGCCAGCCTGGAGCAGGAGTGGGAAACCTGTGGGGAAAGGGTTGGAGCTCTGCACCTTCTGGGGAAGCTCAGCCCTGGGACTTTCCCTCCAGCTAAAATATGAGAAAAACAGGGGGTGAGTTGTGAAATGAGAAATTGTGGGCTGCAGAATATTTTGAAATAAAAACGTGTTCGGTATAAAGGAGATTAAAGGGATGGCTCCTTAAAAAAAAACTTTAAAATAAAGAGGTAAATAAATAAAAAACCAACAAAATCAAAATCTCAAATCAAACAAATCCAGCCCAAATACAGAGAATATTTTTGCCCAGGTGCACAGAAATACCCATTTTTCTAAGAGAAAATCAGCCAAATTCTCAACTTCAACCTACCAAGAAATTCCAAATTATTTCTATCTAAACTAAAAGTCACATTGTCCTAAAAGCCACACTTTCCCTGGGAGATATTTTATACTTTCCTCCTGATTTCTGAATTCTGCAGCTGACACTGGGTGGGCTCCTGTTGGATTTTAGGGACATGTAGTATAAATACACACCTGGAACTGGGCTGTTCTGGTCAATTCACAGCAAACAGGAACAGGAATCCAAAACATTCCTCACTTGGAAAGTTGTGTCCTGGTTTATGCTCATCAGGAGACAGGGCAGGGCATTCCCGTGTAACAGGGAGAAGGAAAAGTATAAAGAAAATAGGAATTGAATGTTTCACAGCACTGCTGGAGCCGGGCTGGGAGAGCTGGGAATGTTCCCCTGGGTCAGGGAAGGCTCCAGGGAGAGCTGGGAATGTTCCCCTGGATCAGGGAAGGCTCCAGGGAGAGCTCAGAGCCCTGCCAGGGCCTGAAGGGGCTCCAGGAGAGCTGGAGAGGGACTGGGGACAAGGGATGGAGGGACAGGACACAGGGAATGGCTCCCAGTGCCAGAGGGCAGGGATGGATGGGATATTGGGAATTGGGAATTCCTGGCTGGGCTGGAATTGCCAGAGCAGCTGTGGCTGCCCCTGGATCCCTGGCAGTGCCCAAGGCCAGGTTGGACACTGGGGCTGGGAGCAGCCTGGGACAGTGGGAGGTGTCTCTGCCATGGCAGGGGTGGAATAAATGGGATTTAAGGTCCCTTCCCACCCAAACCTGCCCTAACCTATGATCTAATCACGTCCTGACCTCGTCCTAACCCACTCCTGCTGATCAAACCCTGTGTTTATCTCACAGCCAAAACCAGCTCCTCCCATTTACGGTCTATTTTCAAATGCTGGGGTTTTTAACCCAATCTCATCCCCAGGAGCTGACGGACAGTGACCCCTCCCTGCCCTATTAGAGGCTCCTCAGGGCCTGGTTTGCAGAGCCCTTCTCCACTCCCCTGTCCCCCCAGCAGGGCACTGTCAGAGATCCGCTGAATGAGCACCCCCTCTAATCTGAGATGAAAAACAACGGCCCGGGAGCCTCCAAAATACCTCCATGCAAAATGAGGGCGAGATTATTTCCTTCTCCCGTTTCCATTTTTCTTGGGGGGGCTTTAATCATTTTTTTTAATAAAGCCGCTCGAGATGAGCGAAATATCAGTTCAGGAGGCGCCGGGGAAACAACATTTAGAGCACAGTAATGGGCCAGGCAGATGTGAGCGTCACAAGCCTTTAGCATCTCTGGCTCTGTATGAGCCCCTCGCGGCTCCATCAATCTCCCCTGGCTGCGCTCACCTGGCGCCCACCCCACACCTCCAGCCCGAGAGCAGCACCGTGGGACATGCACAGCAGCTCTTGGGGGTTTTGTTTTTCCCCTGAAACTTTCTGGAAGGTTTGTGCTTTTTTTTTTTTAATTGTTGTTACTTAATGTAAAACTCCGTATTCAATTCGGCACAAAATTCTAATGGCGTAAATTCTAATTGTGGCCTTCCAGTACCCGAAGGGGACGACAAGAAAGGTGGAGAGAGAAAATTTACAGGGTCAGGAAAAGGAAAATGGCTTCACATTGAAACAGAGTAGGGTCAGATGGGATACTGGGAAGGAACTCCTCCCTGGAATGCCCCAGGCCAGGCTGGACACTGGGGCTGGAGCAGCCTGGGACAGTGGGAGCTGTCCCTGCCATGGCTGGGGTGGCACTGGGTGGGATTTGAGGTCCCTTCCAGCCCAAACAATTCTGGGATTCTGGGATTTTATGATTCTGAGTCTACACATAACATATTTACCTGCTGAGTGTGAGCCTATGTATTTTTTAATAATTCCAGTTTAATACAGAATTCATTAATAATTTAATTAATAAAATTAAATTCATTAAGTATTAAATTAATAGACCTGCTCTATGAATTTTTCTAAAGATGTAGAAGTACCTCTGTATATATTTTCTCTATGTATTTCAAAGCCAAATATGCCTGGAAGGAGTGGTATAGCCATATAAACCCATATCTTGAAACTCTTATTGACCAAACATTTAATTTGAGAAACATAGATTTATACTTTTCCTTTTTTTTTTGGGAGATAAGAGGTTGAGAGCATGGCAAGAAGGAAAAACTTACCACTAAACAGATGTTTTGGAGTGCTGACAAAACCCTGAAGTAGACATGCAACATTTCCAAATCCTTGGCACAAGCGGAGTCCTTAGACCTTGATCTCAGGGTGCTTTGAGCTGAGATGGATGGATGGATGGATGGACGGATGGATGGATGGATGGACGGATGGATGGATGGATGGACGGATGGATGGATGGATGGACGGATGGATGGATGGATGGACGGATGGATGGATGGATGGACGGATGGATGGATGGATGGACGGATGGATGGATGGATGGACGGATGGATGGATGGATGGACGGATGGATGGATGGATGGACGGATGGATGGATGGATGGACGGATGGATGGATGGATGAACACCCTGAGTGTATGGGGGGAAAACACCCCAACCAGGACATGTGGGCATGTCCCTGTCCCAGTGCTGAGTACATTCCCTGTGCTGACCACTTTCCCTGACCACATTCTCTGTGCTGACCACGCACTGACCACGTGCTGTCCATGTTCCCAGTGCTGACCATGTTCCCAATGCTGACCACGTACCCTGAATACATTCCCTGTGCTGACCACGTTCCCTGTGTTGACTATGTTCCTTGAGCTGACCACATTCTCTGTACTGACCACATTCCCAATGCTGACCACATTCCCTGTTCTGACCACGTTCCCTGAGCTGACCACATTCCCTGTTCTGACCATGTTCTCTGACCACATTCCCTGTTCTGACCACGTTCCCTGAGCTGACCACATTCCCTGTTCTGACCATGTTCTCTGACCACATTCCCTGTTCTGACCACGTTCCCTGACCTCATTCCCTGTTCTGACCATGTTCTCTGACCTCATTCCCTGTTCTGACCATGTTCCACATTCCCTGTTCTGACCACGTTCCCTGAGCTGACCATATTCCCTGACCATATTCACTGTTCTGACCACGTTCCCAGTTCTGACCATGTTCCCTGACCACGTTCCCAATGCTGACCACATTCCCTGCCTGAGCTCAGCCATCATCAGGAACGGGGCCAGGCGTTTTGTGGGGTGATGTTGAAGCACCCCGAGCAGCCTTGGCTGTGAATGGCCCCAGGGCTCCCAGCCCAGCCCCAGACAGGGCCAGCAGCAGGGCAGGCACACAGACACCCCCAGAGCCCTGGATGTGGCTGAGCTGGCCCTGCAGCAGGCACAGGGAGCCGGGATGGCTCCGGCAGAGCCTGGCAGTGCCAGGACAGGGAGCAGGGCAGGGCTGGAGCTCAGGGGCACTCAGGACCAGTCTGGGCAGCCACTGGAGCTCCTGGTGTGCATTCCCAGCACGGGGCACTGCCTGCCCGGGGATCCCCACCCCGCAGAGACAGGCAGGGGGTGTTTTTCAGCATTTGATTGCTGTGAGGCTGGAGGAGGCTGTGCTCTGCCTCAAAGCACGGCGCTGGGGCAGACTGGAATTGCTCTGTGAGACACACCACTGCCTTTGTGCTCTCCTCTGCCATGAGAGCCGAGCAGGAAATCAATACATTTTATCCATGGAATGTACATAAGTCTTCTTAAGTCGTGATCCATTTTAAGTAACGTGTGGAAGGGCATTAGGCAATTAGAGCTGGCTGAGGAACTGAGCATATTTATACATTTTAACGCCTGTCTTTTTATCTTGAGCTTGGATGAAGCAGTAAGACCTAAAAATCAAACACTGGATGAGTTTAGATGATCGGGTATTTAATTTAAGATCTCCATCTTAGCATTAGAAAACCTTCCAAATGAAGTGTCTGTGTTTTAAAAATTGGCCATAGCGAGTAGCTGCTAAGTCTGATGTGTAATCTCTGCTTGGCTCTGCACAGAAAGCACTTATTGAAATTCAAGTACATGCTCAGGGCTCGTTAATGGCTATTTTTGCCTCATTAATACAACAAACATCACTGATATGAAAGGTACTGTTCTCTTACACTAATACAGCTGCGAGAGGTCAGAAATAACTTTTCATGCTCTCTAGTTCTTTATCCAATATGTCATGACAGGGAAATGGAGAGCAAGTATAACAGGAAGGCGGATTTATCAACAAATGTTGCATTAGCAAGACCACCAGTGGCCCAGCCTGGCCTCCTTTGATGTCCACATTCCAGAACAAGAGGCTGAAAATTTCAAGAAGGTCCTGAGAAGCCCCTCAGGAGGGACTGGAGTGGACAGAGCTGCAGAGGGAGAGACATGACTTTAACCTGCTCAGTTTATTCAAAAGAAGGTGAAGGATTGACTTGGTCATAATTTAAAATCCCAGATTGATTTGGGTTGGAGGGACCTTAAAGCCCATCCAGGGCCACTCCTGCCACAGCAGGGACACCTCCCACTGTCCCAGGCTGCTCCCAGCCCTGTCCAGCCTGGCCTGGGGCACTGCCAGGGCCCTCCTACTTTCCATAAGGGAGCTGAAGCTTTGCTGGTAGAACTTTGCTGCAACACATGAGAGAGAGCATGAAATGAAAGGAGGCAGATTTGGCTGAGCTTCACATTTCTGTTTGACTGGTCCTTTTTATCATGATACCATCACAAACGCAGGGATCTCCATCAGCTGCACCACAGCCCAGAAATCCCGCCTGTGCTTTGCCTGGAACAAATAAATTCACACCCATACAGGGCACCCCTTTGTGTTCTTTAAAGCACCAAACAAATGACTGCACCAAGAGTCACAAAGTCAGGAATGTAATAACAACCCACATTCCATATGAAAACACTTCTTTCCCTGTAAATTCCTTATAAAACCACTTTGGTTTTCTCTGCATTGACGTTAACCTGTTCTTCTTTCAAAGGTGACCTGTTTCCCCACAAGTTCCAGCAGAACACCCATTTGGAAAACGCTCAGGAGCGCAGTAATTCCACAGGTTTGGGATGGCAGCACCCCGGGCTGTCAGCAGGACCCCCAGCTCCCGACCTCGCTGCTGCTTATACCGAGCTTTACAAAGACAAACAAATTGAAACCAGCTCCAAGGGTGACTGGGGGAACTTCAATGCATTGCTTTCAAATTTCCCTGTAAATAAAAATACATGTGAAGGAGAGGAGCTGGGAGGCCCTGGGTGTATCCCCTGAGCATGGTTCAGAGCCCCCAACATCCTGCCCTGCTTTTATAAATTAGAAATCTTGTCATCTGATCATAGAGACCAAGAAAATTGTGGCAAACTTTATCTGCTAAGTGAACCTTAATAACCTCAACTTTAACTTCAAGAAAATTACACTCAGAAACATTTCATAGTCTTGCAGGTTGCAGGAGACATAAAATTCTTTCTTTTCTCCCACCTCTCCAGGAGTTATTAACCCTCCCCACAGAGCCTCGGAGACCTCCAGCAGATTGTCCCTTCCAAATCACAGGGAATAGCTGTGCCAGGGGCTCCGCTGGCTCTGGCAGCACATTTGCAGTGAAAGCTACACCCAGACTCAGATTAAAACCTTCACAGCTCCTTGAAAGAAGGCAAAGAAATAAAAACCATCCCAGCCTTTGAAATAAAGCTGCGATGTGGCTGCGGTGGCCGCTCCAGGAGCTGTCACACGCGGCTTTTCCCCATCAGTGTCTGGGGCTGTTTGATTCCATCTCCCCCCAAACACCCTACTCCTCTGGGGCAGCGGTGGCACAGGTTTCCCCAGAGGCCAGGGGGATTTTTGGCTGCAGAACAGCTTTAACCACGAGCCCAGAGCACGGCACAGCCGGGAGCTTCCAGAGAGGCAGCAGTGGGGAAAGGCACTTCCAGGGCTCAGCTTGGTTAGAGGAGCTCCAAGTGACCCACAGTGTTTTGGGAAGTAAAGAATGAAAGAGAATCTCAGAATCAACTAGGCTGGAGAAGTCCTCCAGGAGTGTCCAGAACCCAACCTGTGACCAAACACCACAATGCCCCCTAACAACATACAACAAAATGATAAGGTTTAGTCGTGTGAAAATGTGTTATTCAAGTGAAAACGTGTTATTCAAGTAAAAGTGTGTTATTCAAAGAAGAGCATGCACACATTATTGTTGTTGTTGTTGTTGTTATTATTATTATTATTATTATTATTATTATTATTATTATTATTATTATTATTATTATTACTATCCTGCACATTTGTGGGTGTGATCCCACAGTGGATTTTTTTACACCTGGCTTGGCAATGCTGCTGCTCTGTACCTGTGCAAATACAGCCCTCCCAACCCAAAAAAAAACCCCTACAGGGGAATGGCCTTGAAAATAAAAGACCAGAAAACAGAACTAAACCTCTGATTGTGCCAGTGAGTTTTGACCAAAAAAGCCCTCATGATTTCATGATCAGAGCCTGCCAGTTTTAACACACAGAAGAAAATGTCTGAACATTCCAGTCAGGCAGAGATGTCCCTGCTCAGTCTGGGGGACAGGGATCTCCCTCTCCCCACATTTTCCCAGATCCCAGGCACACAGATTTGGAACCTGTTTCCTTCAGCAGTTTCAATCACTGCCTGCTCCATCCTCTGCTGCCAGGGAACCCCAGAGTTTCCAATTCTTTTGCTTCTCATTAATGACACTGAGCTCTGACTCGGAGCCCCGAGCATGAGGTCACAGTTCCTGCAGGAACACCAGGACACCCTCGGTGGAGCCAAGTGCCATCTGCTCATTTTTAGGATCACGAGAGACTTTCTCCTAGTGCAGGCAAAATTAAGATCTCACCCCCAGACCTCCTGGTGCAGAACTGCCTCTTTTGGTGACCTCACATCACCCAGAGTCTCTCACATGCATTAGAGAGACTTTGGAGGTGTGAGCAGAGTATTAAACAATTGTCAGAAGGAGGATTTACTCAAACAAGCTCTCCCAGGCAGGAGGAACCCTCCTGCAAGGGAGCCATTCCCACCCAAAAACCCAAACAAGATTCCTGAAAACACTCACTGGGGGGATCTTCAGGAAAACCTCCTTAAAATGTTTATTCAAAAATCAAATTCAAAACTGCCTGGTAAAATACTGTTTAAAATTGTGGGGAAAACCACAAATTCACTGAACTTTGCACTTGAGGCTGAGACACCTCCCGTGTGTTTGCCACCACACCAGAGGTGTAAAAAATACCCACTTTCATGGAATCCCAGAGTGGTTTGGGTTGGAAGGGAGCTTAAATATCATACAGTGCCAACCCTGCCAAGGGCATGGACACCTCCCACTGTCCCAGGCTGCTCCAAGCCCTGACCAACCTGGCCTTGGGCACTGCCAGGGATCCAGGGGCAGTCACAGCTGCTCTGGGCACCCCATTCCCACACGTCCCCACTGGAACAGTTTCAGCCAAACCCTGCTCCAGAAATTAGTGTTAATTCCCCCAGGTCTGACCTGAGCACCCACAGCTGTGTCAGGGACAGCCAGGTGACCTCTGGCTGCTGTCCCCACCTACAGCCCCCGTGCCAGCACAGGAGGGGTTGGCATTGGTGCCTGTTCCCATGGGCAGCCCTACTCCAGCTCTGCTCCCGCTGAACAGATGGTGAAACACATCCCCCATCCCAGCCTGGGCCCTGATCCTTCCCTTGGCATCATAACAGCACCCTGGGCACAGCAGTGCCCTGCTGAGGGAAATCCCAAATATCCCACCCTGGGCACAGCAGTGCCCTGCTGAGGCAAATCCCAAATATCCCACCCTGGGCACAGCAATGCCCTGCTGAGGGAACATCCCAAATATCCCACCCTGGGCACAGCACTGCCCTGCTGAGGCAAATCCCAAATATCCCACCCTGGGCACAGCAATGCCCTGCTGAGGGAACATCCCAAATATCCCACCCTGGGCACAGCACTGCCCTGCTGAGGCAAATCCCAAATATCTCACCATGGGCACAGCAGTGCCCTGCTGAGGGAATATCTCACCGTGAACTCAGCACTGTCCCTGCCCCTCCTGAGGGAATATCCCAACTATCCCACCCACCCACCGAGCCCAGCACCCCTGTGCCAGGATGCCCAGAGCTTCCCCTGGCAGTGACAGAGCCCTGCCAGCCAAAGCCACCCAGCAGGTCACAAACACAGTATCTGAATTACACGAAACCCACGCCAACTTCGAGGAAAGGAATCAGACGTCAGCAAGAAACACATAATAAAGGGCTTAATTCTGTTTAAACTGGGCAAGAGTCTGAATTTACAGACACGCTGTGAAAGCAGCGCAGTGGTGGCTTCAGGCAGCTCACATTTTGTCTCGAAAGGAAAAGGAAGGACAGGCTCCAGAAGTTCCCTTGGTAAGGAGATGTTCCCTGCCAGCTCAGCAGCAGAAACTCCCCGTGTGCTGTTTGGGGGTTCAGGGTGCTGTGTCCCAGATTCCTGCTCCCAGGTGCCCAGGAAAGGGCTTTTTCCTCAGGAACAAACGGCTCCAACTGGCCAGCACAAAGCCTCGGAGGTGTGTGCAAATGGAAGCAGCTTCGATCCACACAAAGCTGCTGGAGGGGCTGAGGCTGAGAGGGGCCGTTATTAAAAGAGGGATCAAACCAGGCTGCAATTATGCCCAGCTAATCCTCGGAAAACAGGGAGGTATTTCTTCATTATTTGCACGGGCTGAAAATAACAACCACACAGGACAAATTAAAACTTCACCTTCAGATGCCGCCCCGATTGTTATGCAGATTTCATCCATCCCAGGCAGCCCAAAAGAGCCCCTTAACACGGGTCCCCCTTCCAACACCCCAGCCGGGAGCGTGACATCACCGCTAAATTAATTACGAGTTTATTTGATTTATTCGGCCGTGCGCGGCTCGGAGCAGCCGCGAGTGCTGCGAGCCGGAGATGCCTCTGCTGAAAAGGGTGAGCCATACATCAAGGGCCCTCGGAATTTCTGGAGGCGATACCTGGGCAAGGGAGGGAGGGCGTCCCACGGCGAGGCGGGGCACAAACTGCTGGTGGAGGCTTTTTTAAATACAACCATCACGCCTCTAAATGTCACGCTGGGCTTTAGTTAACTAAGGTGGCAGGTCCTTAAAGCCCAGAATTTATGGTGTTGAAATTTTCCAAATGTAAGACCGGAAAGGGAAAAAATCTGTCGGCTTTTATTTATTCCCTATATAAATATAGGCAATTTAGTCCTTCCCCCAAATAGGGGCAGATTAGATGAGTTAGACAGCAGTCAATTCATTTTGCATAGGAATGGCTCATTAAAAAAGAGAGCCCCCCATTTGTAAGAGGCGCCGATTGGGCCGAGCACAAAATGGATTTACGGTGTCACTCAGAGCCGGGAGGACTAATGAGGGAGGAGAGGCTGTGGTGGGGGCAAAGCTCCACGAAATCCATTCCCTGCGCCGGTGCCCGAGCGAGATGGAGGTGTCCCTCATTATGTATGTGTCTCAGGAGCTTTCTTTAATATTTTAATAAATAACAACATCAGCCCAACAAGAAATTAATGAATAGTATCATTAATAATGAGCTAGAGTCTTGTAGTGATAGGACAGATATTAAATTGAACCACAGTGGTGCTATCTCCAGAGACTTGGGAATTTTCCAGCGGCAAACAAGGCCACTGAATGAAGCAGCCATCGCTCTGTGCCAACAGCTTTTACAACAGGTTGGGAGTAATAAAAGAGGATTTTCTGCACGATAAAGTTAAGCCTTAGAAAATCTGCTGGTGTAGATCGGTGTGAAAAGTACTGCCAAACGTGATCCTTAATTAAACTTTAATTAAGATAAAGCTCTTTCCCTTAAAAAGGGGGGCGGGGAGGGGGGAGGCAGCAGCAAAAAGAGTGTCAGCTCTTTTCCTACCAGTTTCTGATCTAAAATAATTCTATATTAAATCACAGAAAACTGTGTTCAAATAAGTTAAATCCGCGAAACCCTGGAAATTCAGAATGGGGGGATGAAATGCCATCCACAGCCCAGCCATGTGCCTATTTATCTGTATTTATCTATATTCCTCCATCATTTGGAGCCCACGGTGTAGGAGATCAGTCACAGTTGGGAACAGTGGTGGGAATGTTCCCATCTCCGAGCAGCCATGGGCCGTGCTTGGGCCCACAGAATCCTCCCCATCCCTTTCCTAAAGGTTTAGGATTTTGTGTTTCACAGCACGGAAGAACATATGTCACATGCATGAGGAACAGGCTCAGGGAACAGAACATTTTCACTCCCAGAGCCAGCACCAAACCCTCAGCAGGTTCTCCAGCGAGAGGGTCGGCAGGAAAGTGGAACAGTCTCAGTATCAGCACATCCATTTCTAGGCAGCTTCCCTACACAGGGACCCCCCAAAAAAAATTCCACGAGTTCAGAACCTGCTTTTCCCTAGCAGCTGATGGTCAGCCTGGCAGCTGTAGCAGGTGGGAGAGGAGCAGAGGGAGTTTCCCACCCAAAATTACTGTGCAGGGGCCACTTCACACCCCAAACCCACAGCAGGGAATTTGGGCCCCATAAACAGCCCCCTTTTCTCTGAGGAGCTGGAACCAGCTCCTTCCCGAGCACCCAAAGCCGGATCTGTGGCTGCCACTTGGTTTCTTTAGAAGATAATTAACATGAGCTCACCAAGACAGCAACTCACTGTGTTCTCAGAGTCAGGTTTGTTCTCCTGCTCATGGTTTGAACTGTTCAAGCTGGACCAACTGGCTGGCACCTGTTCCAATTAAAGGATGGGTGCAATGCCTGACTGTGTTGGGATGGGTTGGAAGTGGGCAGAGAAGGGAGGTGAAGGGGAGGAAGCCCCCATTTCACCCCTTCACAACATCAGTTTTGTAGGCACCAGTTTTTCCACGTTTATTTTTCTGTGCACATAAAGCTGTGGCTGCCCCATCCCTGGAAGTGTTCCAGGCCAGGCTGGACAGGGCTTGGAGCAGCCTGGGACAGTGGGAGGTGTTGGTGGAAAGGGGTGGGATGGGATGGGCTTTAGAGTCCCTTCCACCCCGAACCACTCTGGGGTTCTGTTTGACTCCTGGTGTCTGGCACACCTTTGTTTACATCTTCCCTCCTCACTGGACACGTTTTAAAACTGAATTCTGCAGTAATGCCACAGTGAAATGCAGCATCCTGGGAAATTCTGGTTCATGGTGTCGTGGGAAGGTCAGGAATCCTCACCCAAGGAATTGTTTAAACTCCAGGATGAGCTGTACTGCAAGGAGAGCACAACTTCACCTTGGACACAAATACCTGACTTTTTGGGGACTGACCAGTCCAGCTCTGAGAAAGCCAAGGCTCCTCCCTGCTGCCCTATTTCCTTCACCATTACTTCCACAATTGATATCAAATTTTACTGCTGAATGTCTCAAAATGCTGTTTGCAGCCAGGCATCCGTGCACACAAATTCCTGAAGCCTTGCCTCAAACCCAGCCGAGTTCAGAAAATCAGAGTTCATACAGAGCATATTGACAGCAAAACAAATATTTTGTACCAAGTCTAAAGAATAGAGAAATTTTTTGTTCCTTCCCTTTTTTTTTTTTTTTTTAATATGGCTCCACTTGAGATGTTTTTTTTTCCATTTCTTTCCTTTCAGTGTCTCTAAGGAAAGTGTCTTTAAGGGTCTGTACATGCAGGGGCACTTAACCTCCCCAGACTCCCTGCTTTGATAGAAGTTTTTGTTTAAGCTTCAGAAAGCAAGTCAAGCCTGGATGACACGGTGCTAATTCTTTTCTAATTCAAAATTTAAACCAGGGTGTTTGACTTAAATCAGGGGTTGAACACTGCATGTTGGAGTGAGTGAGATCTGATAAAGTCAAAGGCAAAGAAAATCAAGGCTTGGAACTTCTATTATTCTCTCAATTAACCAAGATTCTGTTATCTAGCGACTTTTAATACATTTAGTGATAAATTAATAATTGGGTGGCAAAGGAACAGCCAGCTGCAATCCAAGGAGCTGCTCCTCTGCACAGCACCTGCCTTGGGTGGGATTTGGGGGAGAAGGGGCTCAGTGTTCTGGGAATTTGGGATAACAGGTTTTGGTGTAGTGGAATATTGTCTCGTGTTTTAAAGCTTGTCCCCTCATCATCTTTCCCCAGCAGGTTCTGAGGTTTGTAGTGAATTTATGGGGAATTTCACCTGGCCCATCTCTGGGTGCTGCCTTAACCCCAGCAGAGCCCAGGGAGGCTCAGAGTGAGAACTGCAGGAGCCTGACCCACAGATCCTCCCCAGGCACCAGGGAGGCTCAGAGTGAGAACTGCAGGAGCCTGACCCACAGATCCCCCCCAGGCACCAGGGAGGCTCAGAGTGAGAACCCCCAGGACCCTGACCCACAGATCCCCCCCAGGCACCAGGGAGGCTCAGAGTGAGAACTGCAGGACCCTGACCCACAGATCCCCCCCAGGCACCAGGGAGGCTCAGAGTGAGAACCCCCAGGAGCCTGACCCACAGATCCCCCCCAGGCACCAGGGACACACAGCCCCGCTGCTCTCGGACATCCCTCCCACCCGGGCAGGGTGGGGGCACCTTCCCAGCGCCACAATCTCCCCAAAGCAGCAGAGGGTGCTCCCAGGGGCGCCCTGACCCGCAGCGGGGCTCGGGAGGGCTGGGGCTGGATCCCCCGGGCCAGCAGGAGCAGCTGAGCATCCCGCCCTGCCCACGCCGTTTCCCGGGGAGATAATGGTTCATTTTTAGGCTGTTAGAGCAGAGATCGCGAGGTCCCGCCCTCGGCAGCCACGTCTGGTAACTGCCTTTCACTCCCTGAAAGCGCAGGCAATTTTTCCATAATAAAAACTGGATTAGCATGTATCAGGAAGAGGTTCCACCAGCTGTCACTTTGAAATCAGGCTACTCTATCCGATGGGCGAGATGATAATGGATAAACCCATAAATGACAAGCAGTTTTCCTGTATTTATCTAATAAGTGGCTAATGCAGACGAGCATCTTCTCTAATAAAACAGGAGGATGGGGGAAGAGACAGGCTGGGGCTCTGAATTAAATCCAAACTGAGCAATAGTGGCACAGGCAAATGCTGCAGGAAAATGGCTTTTTTTTTTTTTTACCCTTTTATCAATTTTATTTTTAAATGCACTGTGGACACAAGTTAAATCAAAACCTATTAAAAATAATTTTTAAAGTTTTCCAAGATCCAGCTGGTTTTGATTCAATAGAGGCAGAGTGTCTCTGTGTGTTTGTAAGCTAAACAGAAAAACAGGTGTCTATACATGAGCAGGGGCTGCAGGTGTGTTTAAAATAGGAGCACTGGGCTGCTTGGATCAGCAGTGGTGGCAACAGCTTCAGAGAAGCAGGAGAATTCTTACTAATTTGCAGAATATTAATCAACTATTCCCTGACTTCTGTATTGTATTATTAGGGATGACAGCATTAAAGTTACATCAGGGGAAATTACCAAGTGTATCAGTGAAATTAGCAGTTTACTGAAGGCAATGCACAAAAATTGGGGCTAACTTGGTTAAATTAATGAAATAGGAAAAAATAATTTAAAAAAAAAAAGGACTGATGGCTGGCTAATAATGAGAAGATAAAAGAGCCTCCCCACCCTCACAGCCAGGAATTCCCAATTCCCAAGATCCCATCCATCCCTGCCCTCTGGCACTGGGAGCCATTCCCTGTGTCCTGTCCCTCCATCCCTTGTCCCCAGTCCCTCTCCAGCTCTCCTGGAGCCCCTTCAGGCCCTGGCAGGGCTCTGAGCTCTCCCTGGAGCCTTCTCCTCTCCAACCCTCAGCCCTCCCCAGGGCCTGGAGGAGGGTTTGGAGAGGATTTGGAAGGAAGAGACGTTTCCAATGCACAGAGGGCAGTGAGAGGAACAAAATCCATTCTGCCTTTTCCTTGCTGTTCCAGAGGAGGAGGCGAGAAGGGAAACAGACCCTGGCACAGCCCTGGCAGCTCTGGGCAGCCAGGGACAGGGACAAAACACTCCCTGTGCTCACAGCAGGGTCAGAGGGGACATTCCTGTGGCAACAGGCAACACATTTCCAGGGGCTAAATCCATTCCCTGTGGATGAGCAGGACCTCGGTGGGAGGGAGGCACTGGGAGAGCTCCTGGAGCTGTGGGAGAGAAGGGAGCTGGAGATGGCTGGGATGGGGGAACAGCTAGGGAACCATGGGGAGAAAGGAGCTGGAGATGGCTGGAATGGGGGAACAGCTGGAGATGAACCATGGGGAGAAGGGAGCTGGAGATGGCTGGAATGGGGAGCAGCTGGTGAGTCATGGGGAAGGCACCACCCGGCCTCACTCCCAGCCCAGTGTTCCTTGGCTGGCTCTGGGAATTGCAGCTCCTCAGTTTTCCCCTTTGTGTGGCCGGGCACGTGGGAAGGAGCAGGGTGTGACGAAGTCAGTGCCAGTAAAAGGGGTCCTTTATTGTGTTTTTTTGAGATGTTGTTTTGGGGTGGTTTGTTTTAAATCCCAGATGAGTCAGGGAGCAGGAATTGCTGGCAAGAAAATGCAGGCACCAAAATCCTCTGTCCTTCCGAGACACCTCCCCCACAAAGGCTGCAAACCCCCCCCTCACCCCAGCTGATAAACATCACCTATTTTATAAATACTGATTTATAGGATGATTAAGAGATTTCCCAAGCCTTCAGCAGGGACAGAACTAACAGTGTGCCACAAACATCAAGTGCTCCTCCTCACAAATGTGATAACATTTACTTCCTAAACAAATTAAATCTGATATTAAAAAAAACATACATACAACCAATCCACAACTTTTCCTGCCCTCAATTTAACTTTTCCCTACAAACACACTTCAAGAAAATGACACTTGGTGTGCACTTAATAGCACTGGAAACCACGAAGCAAATCCCCCTGCACATATTCCTCACTCAAAGACCCCCCATCCATTCTGTATAAAATTTGTGTCTTTGTGTTTCCTCAGGAAACTACAGAGAGGGAAGAACAAGGTGGACCAAGGGAAATGGGAATTATGGAATGAAACAGTTACCCAACGGTAGTGCTGAAAATCGATATTTTTAGCAGATTTGGTGCCTGGTAACATGTCTGGAAACAGCTCCTGGCCTGGCAGCAGCCTTTTCTGTCATTGTTCTATTGCATATTTAAGGCAGGATCACAACCACTCCTTCCACACTTGGTCAAATATGGGCACCAACGTGTTCCTCCCGAAAATCAATGTGAGCTGAGCTGTTTTGTGAGTAAATGTCATATTCCCAGGCAGCCCCACTGCACCAGCCACGGGGGATTTGTCTGAGCTGGAACCTCCCCACAGAGATGGGGGGTGTTTGGAGGGGCTGCAGGAGGCTCCCGGGGCCAGCTTTCCGTGGGAATTTTGGGAAGCAAAGCCCAGCAGGCGTGTGGGGAAGGACATGGGAGTGCTGTTCCTCCCAGACAGCGCCTGACAAAGTTCCACATCAGAGATTAAGGTCTCTCTGCACAGATTGAGGTCTGGGGAAGCAAAGGAAGTGGAATGGACAGAAATGTAACATGAAATGGATTGACATCGGCTAAAGGGCAGCTGGGAGAGGCAGGCACAGTCATAAATAAAAACTTTTCTTCAGGGGAGAAGGAACTGGGAAGATGTTATTGGATGGGCACGAGGAGCCTCACCACCATGCCACGGACATGGGGAAAGATAGGGAAAGTAAATCCAAAATGATGTAACTCTGCTGAGATCTGGCTGGTAAATCACTGCCAGGCTGAGGGGAGGTCAGCTAGGTTTTCTTTTCTGCAAATGAACTAAACGGGAAATATTCATCAATACAGCATCACAGAAAAAAAGTGACAGAGGTGCTCAGAGAAGAAGATCTGTTGGATTGGTTTGAGTTCTGACAAAGAGGTGAGACACACCTGCTCCAGGAGCACATGAGCAGGTGTGTGAGCTGTGTAAAACACCGAATTTCCAGGCTAGAGGAGGAGTGGGTGCCGGGCTGAGGTCCCGGGTGGGTCTGCTCCGATCTCACAGCCCCAGAGCTGTGCTTGGAGCCTTCCCCGGCAGGCACTGAAGAGGTGGCGCCTGCAAAGTGCATTTGTAGCCTCCTGCAGGGCAGGGGACCCCGGCCTGGGCTGCTCTGGGGCACAGGTGGTCCCTGTTTTGGGGACAGGGGTTTGATGAGGGGCTCAGGGCAGTCAGGGTGGGATGGGGTCAGTCCCAGAGGACAGACCCTGCACGGGAGGGGAGCGCGTTCTGTGCACAGCGGGGCCTGGCTCACCTCAGAACGGCCTGGGCTGGAAAAGCCCTGCCAGGCCTCGAGTCTGGCCCTGCCAGCCCTGCCAGGGCCACTGGGCTGGAAAAGCCCTGCCAGGCTGGAGTCCGGCTCTGGCCAGCCCTGCCAGGGCCACTGGGCTGGAAAAGCCCTGCCAGGCCTTGAGCCCCGCTCTTGCCAGGGCCACACTGTCCCCAGGTGCCACCCACAGCTGTGTTCAATCCCTAGGGATGGGGATGGGGCTGGTTTAGTCCCAGGAGGTGCCTCAGGAAGGCAGAGGAGCAGCAGCTCGGCCTTCCCGGGCCCCCTCACCCCTCACGGCCACATTCTGGGCTCCTGCTGCTCCTGGAGCTTCCCACCTGAGCCCTTTCCTGCAGCTCCGAGGCCCTGGGGACAGCTGTGTTTCTGGCCTGGGGACAGCTGTGTTCCTGGCCCTGGGGACAGCTGTGTTCCTGCCCTGGGGACAGTTGTGTTCCTG
>VWZP01008814.1:41084-77639 GCA_013396995.1 Dicaeum eximium | reverse complement strand
CCTGGGGACAGTTGTGTTTCTGCCCTGGGGACAGTTGTGTTTCTGTCCTGGGGACAGCTGTGTTTCTGTCCTGGGGACAGTTGTGTTCCTGGCCCTGGGGACTGCTGTGTTTCTGCCCTGGGGACAGCTGTGTTTCTGCCCTGGGGACAGCTGTGTTCCTGCCCTGGGGACTGCTGTGTTTCTTTCCTGGGGACAGTTGTGTTTCTGGCTCTAGGGACAGCTGTGTTCCTGCCCTGGGGACAGCTGTGTTTCAGGCCCTGGAGATGGCTTTCAGAGCCCAGCCCTCNGTTGTGTTTCTGGCTCTAGGGACACTTGTGTTTCTGCCCTGGGGACGGCTGTGTTTCTGCCCTGGGGACAGCTGTGTTCCTGCCCTGGGGACTGCTGTGTTTCTTTCCTGGGGACAGTTGTGTTTCTGGCTCTAGGGACAGCTGTGTTCCTGCCCTGGGGACAGCTGTGTTTCAGGCCCTGGAGATGGCTTTCAGAGCCCAGCCCTCAGCTGCAGTGGCCAGGAAAGGCAGGAGGCTCCTGGCCAACAGCAAACCCCTGGGTGCCCATGGCCTGGCTGGCAAAAGGGAGAGATGGAAGGTTCTGGCAGAGGTATCCCCCTCAGGATGGCTAAAAGAAATGGTCACAGCTTTGTGAAAAATACAAAATAAAATTAATTCCAGAGTGAAGGTGAGCACAGGGTAGCGCTGGGAATGGGAAAACTCCTGTATGGAAGCTACACCAGTCTGAGCCTCCCTGGAAATGCTTCATCCATTGTGCACCTTTCCTGGGATATTGTGCTGGAATTGTGACTAAACACTGGATTACAGATTAATTTGACTCTAAGCAGTCCCTTCAATACACTGTAGATCATTATAATGAAGACATGAATCTCTCACTGCTCCAAGAAGAGCAGCAAGGATTTCAGCCCTGAAACGGGAGTTTCTTACCTTGGTGAATATTTCCATTGCACTCGTGATATCAGAAATAAGCTTTGCAGATTCTGACTTTTAGAAAATTATTCCCTTGAAAGGCTGTTTATGTTTTCCTGTTCTTTTCCAGCAATTAATGCATTGGCTTTGGAGGAGGATCTGTGATGTTATGCAAGTTAAACGTGTAAAAATTGTAAACTCTTATTAATGAAACCGCAGATACATTACAGCACACACACGTACTCCTATAAATACATAAAATACTGTGTCTGCATAGAAATAAATGTACACCTTGAGAGGGGTGATCTGTCTTCTCTGCTAATTGTCGTTATCAGATAAATATACAATTAGATAAAACAATACCATTATTCTGCCAACCTGCAGACAGGAGTGGTGATAGTTATTCACTAACATCTGTAAATGCTGGAGGGGGAATATTCCCATCTAATTTGGCAAATGTTTGACAAAGCCTGGAAAAAGGGTTATTTCCTTAAAATATTTAAAAATAAAAACCTTTTGCTTCTATCAGTGTGGGCAAACGTCCTCTCAGTCTGAGCATTTAGAAGGATGCTACAAATGGATAAAAGTTCTGGGTACCCCACAAAATCTGGGGTTCACAGATACCACTAAAGCCAGACCAGCCCACCAGACTGTTCCCATCATCAGGTCAAGCATTCCCACTTCTGTCCCCAAAACCTGGACTAGAGCCAGGACTTTGCACTTCTGTGGGGTCTTTCACCTGCAGAGCTCAAGGTGCTTGATGGATTTTGAATAATTCCCTGACAGCAAAACACCCAGATCAGCCCACGTGTCCCAGGAACACACAGAGCACAGGAGGGAGAACCTCCAGGACTTGATTTGAGGAAAAAATTTGAGGGATGAGGAGTTGGTGTGGGACAGGACAGTCCCAAATCCCTGCTGGTACAGAGCTGAGTTTCCATGGAGGGAGTGACTTGGACACAGAGCAGTTCCAGGAATTTGTGTGCACTGCTGCTCTCTGTGCCAGCTGCATTTGGAGCAGGGTAAGTTACCATAACGCTGCTGAAGTCAAGCAGTCTTTCAGAACTGAGGGACTCACTGTTCTTTATTTCTGCTTAATCAGTAATCTCCAAATATCACCGCTCCAAACGAGGCCTCACATCAGGGGGAGCAGGCTGGGCTGCCTGAGCCCGGCAGAGCACAGCAGGAATTCTCAGGCTGGGCACAGAGCATCCCTCCAGCCCTGCTGGCATCTGCTGGGGAGTGTCTGAGAGACCCTCTGGGCCCTCCCCTTCCTTCCAAACCGTCCCTTGGATTTTTAATCTGACTGACAGCGCCGGTGAGAGCAGCCCTGCTGCCTCCCCCTGCCCTCTGCAGCCTCAAAACTGAAAGAGGAATTAACATTTCTCACCTCAGGAGTTTTGGAAGGAAGCTCTCCCATGTCAGCAGGCCCACGCTGACACCACCAGAAGTCTGTGGCCATCTCCCTGGTTTAACACAGGAATGCTCTCCTGAGGATTTGCTTGATCCTTTAGTGGTGTTTAAAGGGACAGGGCTGACACTGAAAGCACCTTTTACACTTTGCCAGGAAGGCTCAGCACTGGGTGTGTGGCAACAGCTCCGTGCTGCTGCTCCTGATGTGTTTTTATCACTACCAAGAGCAAGACCAAAGAAAATGTGCAGCTCACTGGGGCAGGGGACGAAGGACGTGGAAAAGGCTGAGGCAGCTGATTCTTCAGTCCTGCAAGCTCAGGAAGAGCTGCAAGCCCTGGCACAGGGCAGGGCTGGAGGGGTTAAAAATCCCTGGGGGGATTGAAAAGCCCTGTGTATGTGGCCTTGGGGACAGGGGTTAATGGTGGCCTTGGCAGGGCTAGGTTGGACTCAATGTCTTATTGGGTTTTCTCAACCCAAACCATTCCATGAACTTATGATTTCCCTTCAGCATCCCAAAGTCCCTGATACCACGGGAGAGTTCAGCACAAGACTTACCCTGGGTGGAGGAGCCCAAAGTCACATCAGAGCAAAAGAGAGAGAGATTCTCAAAAAATCTCAAGATTTTTTTTCTGGCTTTTGGAGTCCCATTGGAAGATTTGGTCCATTTCCTATCTGAGCCCCCAATTTCCTGGGGTTCATGTCAGATATTGGATTGAAAAGTTTCCCTGGATGAGAAGTTTCTCAACGAACAGAGCCACCCCTCCCTCATCCCAGCCTCTGCTGCAGGAGGAGCTGTCCAGCCTGGCAGTAATACTTCAAAGCTAATCATCTAGACAGGATTCCAAGCAGTCCCGAATGTGCAGAGTCCAGAATATGCTTTCTTTTCAGCATTATTGGCGGGTTTCTATTTCTCCTTGGCTCCCTCTCTGTCTCTGCAGTGTCCCTTGCACTGAAAAGGAGCCCAGCCCGTTGGTGGCTGTCCCTGCCCGGCCTCACCTGCAGCTGCCAGCCAGGGCCAGCTCCTGCCCCGGGGTGCTGATTAGGGGACAGCTGGCACTTGTCACCGCAGCCCAGCCTCCGAAGGCATCTGGGAATGCATTTATCTCCCCACACGTCTGTTTTAAACAATGAAGTTGTAACACGGGGAACTACATCTAAAATAGTAGGTTTGCCTAATAAGAGGCATTTTTCTCCTGTAAAACTCTCTATTAAAGCCACTTTGCTTTGTTAACTTTCATGGCATGTATCCTCACTATAGCCTTCAACACCTGAAAAATTAGTGGAAGAATTTGACTGATTATAGAGGCTGTTTTCCTTGTTCCACTGCTTCTTCTAAAAGGGATACTCAGCAGAACTTGCCTTTTTTTTTTTTTCATTTTGTGCTGTCTGCATGAGTAATTACCTCCCTGATTTCTGAGATGCAATTGAGTAGCTTCCACATTAGAAAAATCCCAAGATTGATAGAGCCATCTCTCCTAAAGGATTAGTTTGCTGCTGTAATTCCACTGAGTAGGTCATTCAAATAGCAAAATGCTACCAAGTCTAATTCCTCCTGTTTGTAAAAGCCAGGTATTGATACCTATTTAGGAGAGGCTGAAAAGAGCTCTTTGCCTTCGGAGGGGAAAAGGGGCTCCCATTTCCTGCTGCCGTTCCAGTGGGGCAGGGGAAGGAAAAAGAGTTTTGTATTCCTAGGATGGGTCAGCTCAGGGGCTGCTGATGCCACAGAAAAGACCAAAGAAAAGATGATGACTGTGCGGAGATCTTGGGAAATGGGGCACAGTTTAGGAATCCACAAGGGAGTTTCTCCCAGGATTTAAGGATGCCTTAGTTGGAGCAGCTTTGGGGTGGCTCTGGGGTGCCAGGGGAGTCCCCCAAGAGCCCAGCACAGCTGTGGAGGAGAGGATTATCCCAGATTTGGGCAGGGAAGAGGTTTTAAATAATTTCCCAGGCTCCATCAGGGCCCATGTTCCTGGGAAGGGCCGCGTCTGTTCCCAGGCTCCCCCAGGGGATGCATCCAAAGTACCCACGGGCACGAGAAATCATTCCCCAAGTTCTCCACTCCCCACATCACCTTCTTTCATACCAAATATTTATGGAGCAGACTCTTTCATTTATTGGAGATATTCTGGGAAAGGTTTGGAGAGCATTCAGCATTCATCAGAACCCATCTTCCAAATATCTGAATAATGATAGCCAAGCTTTGGGGGGAGTAGTGGGGCAGGAATTCCTCTAAACATCACAGGTGTAACCATGAGGGTGCAGAGGAGAGCAGCTGGGACTGTGATAAGTATTTGTGCCAATGTCATTTTATCAGGTAAAAATTATTGACTTCCTCTGTCACTCTGCTAGACTAAAAATAAATGTATTACCTAAAGCAACATCTTAACAAAAATAAGCATACTTTTAAAACCCCTAAAATTCTGAATAACTTTTTTTTTTTTAAACTAAAATGCTAAAAACATGGTAATCTCTTAAGTTCACCAAGATGTATTTTGTGATAATTCTAGGGGGGGAAAGCCTACAAAATATAAAGAATAAAAAACTTGGTTCTGTAAAGTAAATAAATGTTTTACTTCCACTGAACTACCCCAGGGGCCAAGCTGTACCTGGGCTGATACAAAGCCCCTTTCCTTGCCCTGATCCTCATCCCTTTCCATGCAAACTGAGCTCTGCTCAGGAGAGGCTCAGCAATTTCCATCAGTGGAGGATCTGGAAGTTAATTTGAAAGGCAGGAATAAATCTTAGGTGTGCTCTGAAGTCAGTTTAACTGAAATGCAAAAGCTCCTTGCAAGCTGGGGGCACATTTGAGGGACTGAAATCCCGGCTCCCCAGACAAGGCACAGATGCTGCATTTCCTTCTCCCCGGCAGCTGCACGGGGCTGTGCAGCAGAGCTACCCTGTAGCTAAACATCTGGAGAAACCCGGGCAGGAGAATAATAAACACCTCCAAATTCCACCAGGCACAGCCCTGAAAGTGACTGAAAGCAGGGAAGGAAAAGGGGTTGAGGGGATTGAGGGGGGAACAAGGAGTCAAACCTCAGGCACCCCTCGAGGGAGGAATTCACTGGATCCCACAGGGAAATCAGCCGGTGCTGCCCTGCCTCTGAACCACCCTTGTCAGGGCAGCAATTCAGATTTTACACTTTCTATTTTTTACTGCTTCTCCCTTGGAAACTGCCAGTTAAACCAGGAACAGAAAGCTCTAAAAGCTCAGGTGGAGCAATGTGGTCACAACTGCACACGCTGCATTGACAGTGTTCAGTTCTTTTCGTCCACCTTTCTTTTGGCAAATATCCCTAAAGCTGTGACATTCCTCACCACAGCCTCCTCTGCTTTGCTCCAGTCCTGCAAAGACACTGCTGCAGCCACTTGTCACAGTCATGGGATCCCAGACTGGTTTGGGTTGAAAGGGACCTTAAATCCCATCCCTGTGCTGCTCCAGACACCCACATTTCCACCCACATTTCCACCCCCATTTCCACCCCCATTTCCTACCCCATTTCCACCCACATTTCCACCCACATTTCCACCCCCATTTCCAGCCCCATTTCCACCCCCATTTCCAGCCCCATTTCCACCCAGGACCACGGGATGGAATTCAGACATTTTGCAGAAAAATCAAGAGATAGAAGGGTTACCTGTGGGGGTGGGGAGTGGCTGGAAGAACAATGCCATTAACCCCGTCTAACCCCTCTTCCTGAGCACAAACAGCCCTTGAGTATGACTCAGTGCCTCAGTCACCTCATCAGGTGAGTGTGAGGACAGGAGGGACTGGATTCATTGCATTTCACCCGAGTACCCAAAACTTGTGCTTGATGAATAGCAGGGAGCTGTTCCCAGAAGTGAAACTTGCATTTCAGGGGATCAAGCTGGAGATAAGGCAGAGCCAGGAAGAGTCTGCAAGATGCTTCTTTGCTAAACAGAAATCCTGCTATTTACAGGGGATTCTTTGAGAAACCTAATTTTTTTTTTTAATCTGAATGAAGGAAAAAAAATCTTTTAAAAATTACTAATTGGGTAAAATTCTTCAGGATGCCTTTATTTTAGGGGCTGTGCTCTTGGGATGTTGTTAAGGTGACAGCCATACCCTGCACTGCTCTTTTGGGGGAGTATTCCACACTGAGCCCACAGTCCCAACACTATTTCAGTGATTCCATCACTAAGAAATCAAACGAATCCTTAGTTTTGTTTTTGCAATTTCACAGGAGCAAAGCGTGGGGTTTCCTGAAAGCCAAAGGACACCCAGGGAGCTGGGGAGCAGGAGCACAGCATTTACTCCAGAAAGACAGTGGGAATTCTGCCCCACTCCCTGTTGCAGATCCAAACTGGATCCCAAATGCCCCAGTACGTCCAGCTTGGCTAAATGAAGGCTTTCCTAGGCTAAATGAAATTCATACTGGGGGACCGTCCTGCTAAAGGAACTTTGGAGTGTGCTGAGAGGATAAAGAGGCAGGAGGCAGCCCCAGAAAGGGAAATGAGCCCTGCAGTGGCCGTGCAGGACGGGCTGGCTCAGCACCTCAGCCACGACACCGCTGCTGGGGAGAGACTGGCAAGGGCAGGGAGGCAGCGCTGGGAACGAGAGAGAAAAAAGAGATGAAATCAGAAAACCTCTCTATCAATCTGCCAAGCTGTCAGAGACGCTTGTTCTGAAACAATTCCTCTCATTTCCAATAAATTATGTCAGGAGTGGATAAGAGGCATAGACAGCGAGTCTGGAGACAGCCGCCTCCTCTCCCATGTCCAAACAATTCGGGGTAAATGTGCCGTCAGTCCCGCTGACAGCCAGTCTGGGCACTGCTGCTGCTTTGGGAAGGGCTCCTGAGCGCTGGGGGACAGCTCCCAGCTCCCAGCCCCTGCCTCCCACCCCTGAAAGGCCCGAGGGGAGCAGGGGGCACTGCAAACTGGGAGTACTGGTGAGGAGGCAGTACCTGGCAAGGCAGGAACTGAGCTCCAAGGGAGATCCAGCAGCACTTGTGTACCCATAAATAGCTCACAGCACACCCAATAAAACATAAAACCAGGGGATTATTCGGAAATTAAAGAAATTAAGGAAAAATCTATCAATCACCTGAGCTTAAAAATGTCGATAAGAGCAGCTTGATACAGTCAATATGAGGAGCACAGTCGGTGCTGAGGAGGTGGCAGAGGCTCTTGGGGGATGTTGGGGACAGCAGAGCTGGTGGCTCCAGGCCACAGGGACAGGGGAACAGGAACCACAGCATTTCAAACATTTTCCTGGGTATTCCTCATGATAAAAACAAATCTGGTGCCAGCTGTGCCCAAACAATCATGGGTGACCTCAGGAAAAATATCCTGAGCTGGTCCTCAGTTTGTGGGTTGGACTGAAGCCTAAGGACTGCACTGGGCCAGACCCCAAATTCAGAAGTGGCCAATGTGAATTTAAACCTGGTACAGGAACAGTCCTGGTGTTCTCAGCCTCTCCCAGACTGGGTTCTCCCCCACAGCTGCGGGTGGGAAATGATGCTCCACGTTCTTACGGTTATTTTTGTGTTTATACAGCCCTGTGTGGAGTTGGAGTTTTCGGAATCACACCAGCGAGGGCCAAGGCTGTTCCTCCCTCCAACAGACGTTCCTGGGAGCACTTTCTGCTCCCCCTCCTACCCAGCCCTTTTCTTGCCTCTTTATTTGATTGTAGCTTTGGACAGGAACTCTTCCATGAGTGAGTGTCCAGCACGATAAATATTGTAACATAAATTAATTTGTACTCTCTTTCCTGCATTGTTCCATTTTAAAATTATGCTCCCTCGGGGTCCCTTCGTCCCTCCTTTATTTAGATTTTTAATCCATGGATTGTAATCTCCTGGCAGGTTTCAAGCTTCTGCAATTCAGTAAATTACATTTTTTATTTCCTAAATTCAAGCGAGCATTAAAATCCACCTGAGCACAGGAGGAGATTTCCCTGCCCCGTCTCCAGTCTCCAGCCTCGTCTGGCCATTGGCGCAGGGAAGAGTTCCCAGCACTCCTGACCTTCTGTTTTTGTGGCCTTCCACTTAATTCCATTGTTTATCCTAACGAAGGGAAAAACCTCCGGCACTTGAGCGCCGCTCAAATCAGCGAAACCTTTGTGCCACTTCGGTAATTTCTGCACGGAGGCTTTTCCTGGGTTTGTGTGAGAGACGTTTCAGGGCTTTGGCCAGAGCTGTTCCATGTGGAGATGGAGCCGCTGCAGTGTCAGCTGTGGGTAAAAACCACCCCAGGATAACCCAGGGAAGCAAACACAGGCCCTGCTTGGCGTTGCTGGGGTGCAGATGGAGCATCCCTGGCAGGTGTGTGTGCCTGAACCTGCAGCTCCTTCTCTGTAACCTGAATTAAGCAGTGATTGTTTAAATGTCAGGGGAGGCTGATTGGAAATGGGGCTAACCAGGATTTTGGGGCTCAGTTCCTCCCGAGCCTCTGGAAGGGAGGAGAGGAGCAAAGCAGGAGCTCTGCTCCCAGTGTTCCAACCCTCCCTGCCCCTCCTCTGAGAGTCACCCAAAAGACAACAGAAAAACATCAGGAAATCACACAAGGGTAAATGATCAGCCAAAATAGACCTCGGAGATTATTAAAATAAAATTTAAAACTGTCACATTTTGTTATGCAAAATCTTTCCAAACACCAACTATGACTGTCCTTAGGAACAGCTTTCAGTATCCCATCACCTACAAAAAACAACTGTCTATAATTCAAATTCTCTTCATCCCAGCTTTCAGATCATTTTCCGTTCCTTTGTTTCAGGGTGTGCTTTGGATCGGGGCTGGAAGGGGAAGTGGCTGGACTCTGCAGGACACCCTTCCCTGCTCACAGGGCCCACTGAGCACCCACCCAGCACATCAGAGGCACCTCTGGGCCTCCCAAAACCTCTGGGACACACAGGCAAAGCCCGGGGGTTGGGATGAGGACTGGCATTGCTGCATCCTTGTCCTGCCTCATCCTTACGGAGCGTGCAGGCAGCTCCAGGGCTGCTCCCGTCCTCCTCGGCTTCAGCCCTGCATCGCCCTTCCTTCATTTCATCATTCCCCAAACCGCCGGTGGGGCCCGGGGGCTCTGGGAACAGCGGGAGGTTTACGGAGGAGGAGGAGTGGACAATCACAGAGCAGCTGGGACAGCTGGGCACAGGTGAGCTCCCACAGGGAGCATGAAATAGAAATCAGGGGCAGCTGGGCGAGCTGCGGGTCCGGAGCGAGCCGGGCCAGCGCTGTCCCCCTGCTCCGTGCCCCTTCCCGCAGCCCCAGCCCCAGGATGTGTTTACAGGAACCATAGCAACTTCCAAGGCCATTAGCCGCAATCACAGCCGGCTCCAGCACCTGACTGAAGGCTTGGATGTGTGATATTTAGTCTGACCTATAAAAATATCTCTGGAGCAACCTGCGTGCATAAGTGTCACATCAAATGTTTGTCATACAAGGGATGTGACACCGGGCACCTGACGGAGCCTCGCCTCAGCTGAGGGGGATCTGCCCCTTAAAAGGCTCCTAATATTCCTCTCAGACACTACAAAAACCCGCTGGTGGCAGCGGCCAGGCAGCCTGTGGCAAACAGGTCCCTCTCTTCCTCACTCCCAGTCCAATATTCTGAGTTCCCAGTTTCAGCCATTTGATTAAAGGTGTGTATTATCACCGTGCTGGCCCAGGACTCCCCTGAGATGCCACCAAAGGCTGAGCACAGGGACAGAGCTCGGGCAGCTGTGGGATGGGTGTGAAGCTGTGGGCAGCCCTGAAGCCCAGCAGAGCCCTCGGGGGGCTGGGGCAGGGCTGGGGAGATGCTGCTGCTCCTCCAGGTGAGCCCCGAACACCTGAGCTGGCCCTCAGCTGGGAGCCCCCAGCGCTCTGCTGCTCCCCAGCCTTTGGGAAGCACCTCCTGAAGGGGCTGTGGCAGCTGCAGGTGGGAGCTCTCCTGGGGAAGGGGTGGTTTAGGAGCTCTCCAAACCAGCCTTTCATGTTCCACAGGTGCCTCCCAACCCTGCACCTGCAGAGCTGCTCCAACACCTCCCACGCCTGGGCTGCAAAATCCCCCAGAGAATGCAGATATTTCTTCTTTTTCTCTTCCCCACAGAAACAGAGTTTGGAGTTTGTGCTGGAGTGCCCATCCCTGGAGGTGTCCCAGCAATTCCTGGAGGTGGCACTCAGGGCTCTGGGGACAAGGTGGGGATGGGGCACAGCTGGGACTCCATGGGCTGGGAGGGCTTTTCCAGCCTCAGGGATCCTGGGATTCTCTTTCCAGATGAAGCAAAATGGCAGAACCTGTCTTGGCAGGATAAAGTGGCCTGGATCCCTCTCTGAGGAATGGCCTGGCCATTTCTGACCTCCAAATACAGCAGCCTTTAAAATCTCCTGACACACCTGGGAGAAATGCCATATGCACTGCCCATGGAATGGGTGAATTCTGTCCCTTGAGGTCACTTTGGAGAATGAACCACACCTAAACTCCTTCCATTGCCTTGGTGTTTCTTTAAAAAATTCCAGTTTGGATGATCAATAATTACAGGAAGGGTGTTTGAGGCTGTTCTCTCTGTTACTGGGAAATGGGCCTCACAAAGGGTGCTGAATCTGAAATGCCCTGCTAGGGTAAATAAAAACATCACTCTGTGCTTCTGTATGGAATCTAAAATATGACACGCATACAAATTCCAACAGATTATTCATTAAAAATAATAAAAAAGAGGAAGTTTTGAAGGCTGAAGAAAACCAGTCTAAGATTTCATCTAAATCTCAGACATTTCACTCAGCTCTCCTGAAAAATCCTGCCTCTGTCAGGCATTTCACCTCTGCAGCATCTGACCTTTCTTTGGAGTATGTAGATTTTAAATTTAATTCATATTCATCCTCCACGTGGTTTTGTGGGGCTTTTCTCTCCAAAGTAGGATATTTATTGTCACAACAACGTTACAGGGCATTAATTAATGTGGTACTTTTAGAATTGGTGCTTGGGGACTGGAACAGAAAGTACCAGCAGAGTGTGAAATCCTGCCCTGGGCACTCCTTGATACGGGAACAACTCACAGAATGTATATTCATTAACTTGCAGCTTCCTCAGGAATCACCAAGAGCCACAGAAAGACCGAACTGAAGCTGTTACTCCCAGAAATTTGGCTTTAAGCAAGAATTTGCTTGATCTTCACCAACTATTCTGAATGCCAAGCACTACATGAATATGATGTTCTTGCATAAAAACAGTTGTATCAGGAGAAATTACAATGGTTTCCAGGAGTCTTTGGGGCCCATTTTAAAAAAAATGGAGAAAATAAATTATCTCCTCTAGATAAAAAAATATTGGATTGTTGATGTAGAACTGGAAAAGAGAGGGAAAACATCAGGGAAAGCCTTTCTGTGGTGTCTGTCAGAAATCCTTGTTGGGTCAGGAATTTTCCACCTTTACAACTGCATCATTCACTGACCCTAAATCCACCCTCGTGGCACCTTAAACACCTCTCTGAGGGATGGGAAAAGCTCACAGCCAAAGAAGTTTGTAGTTCTTAAAATCCACAAATCATTCTTAAGATGGAACATAAATCTAAAAGCATTTAAACCAAGGAATGGCTTAAGAAAGGCAAATTGGTATTAATGTAGCATTTCCACCCAAATTCAGTTTGAGATGATCAAAATATGATCCTGTAACACCAACAAAGTTTAATTCATTTACCTATAAGCTAAATATACTCTGTGTTTTGATAATGTCAGGAATGTTTTACATTTCCTCATATTCAGTGGTTCTTCAAATCTGTCCCCTAAACACAGAAATTATTATTTTAAATGTATTTGAAATCCAGGGATGTGTGTACCTGGATAGGTCGGGCAGCCAGGTCAGGTGAAATAACCCAGGTATTATCAAAGTTGTGTTTCACAGGTGTTCAGGAATTAAAGTGGGAAATTGTAGGAATGACTCCCAGGCTGGAGACACCGTTCCCTTATTTAATGTCTATTTTTAAAAGTGGCTGAGATTTTCTCTGTAAAAAAATAATGAACTTTACAAAATGTCACTTTTGCTAACAGAAATTATGACTCTAATACCTGAATGTGAATATTAAATACTAAAAAAAAATAAAAAGAGAAAAGAAAATTTCATTTAAATAATGCTGAGGTTGTGACACAAGCTGACAAAAGCAGGGAAATGCGGAGTCACAGCTGACACTGCCCTTAATTCACACAACTTTGGGCAAGGTCAGGAGGGCAAAAGTTTAACTCCAGTCTGGTATCAAGTTTGGAGACTTTGATTTCTTTAATTTTGAATTTATCTCTTAATACATTTTAAAGATTATTAGAATCCCCTTATTTAAGATAAAATGGTGGCCTGTGAGAGCTGGAGAGGGACTGGGGACAAGGGATGGAGGGACAGGACACAGGGAATGGCTCCCACTGGGAAAGGGGAGATTTGGGTGGGATATTGGGAAGGAATTCCTGGCTGGGAGGGTGGGGAGGGGCTGGGCTGGAATTCCCAGAGCAGCTGTGGCTGCCCCTGGAGCCCTGGGAGTGTCCCAGGCTGGATGGGGCTTGGAGCAGCCTGGTCAGTGCCACGCCAGGGCAGAGGATGGGCAGGGCCAGGAGGAGCATCCAAAGCCCAGGTCTGGATGGAAACCTCTTGGGTGTGGATGGAAACCTCTCAGGTNTGGATGGAAACCTCCCGGGTTTGGATGGAAACCTCTCAGGTGTGGATGGAAACCTCTCAGGTGTGGATGAAACCTCTCAGGTGTGGATGGAAACCTCTCGGGTTTGGATGGAAACCTCTCAGATTTGGATGAAAACCTCTCAGGTGTGGATAGAAACCTCTCAGATGCTCCTCAGGCAGGGACAGGCCACCTGCACATGGCAGCTGCTCCACACACCCTGCTGCAGGGACAGATCAATGCATTGGTGATCACCTCTGCAGGTCACTTCCTAATGCAACGATCAATCAAATTCCCTTCCATTCTTTCAAAATTAGGCAGAAAGAAAAAAGATATTTTAGTTTTCTTTTCTTGGCTTATTTTTAACAGAGGCACTACAGAATTATGATGGTGTCCTTTTGGTAAACCAAAATGTCAGACACATATTATTCTTTTAAACATCTCCTGGCCTTTCTCTGAAAGGTTAAGGTGGTTTAAATAAATTTAGTCAAAGTAAATGACAGCTGAGGAAGAGTATTAGAAAACTATACTTATCAACAACCTCTTTTCCTTAAATTTAAACAAGTCATTTACCAAACTGCAGTTTAAGGAGATCATGACAATATATGCTGTTCCATGGGAAGATGAAAACAACTTAAAATGGTAAAGAAACGTTGGGCGGGAGAAATTACACACAAGTTAGTGAATGTTAATGCATGGTCTGAAAGTTGCAAACCATGGTTTTTAAAATAATGGGGCAGCAGCCTGGGCTTTCACCTGAGACCTTAAGTGGGAGTTGTCCTTTCCCTGCTTTTACATCACACTGATGACAGGAACTGAGATGGAGCAGGCAGGAAAAGTGTGGATCCAGACCTCACTGCAAGAGACTCCCACAAACTGCCTCAGTGTTGGACAGATGTTGTTGTTTGCCACAGGAGTGCTGCTCAAAGCAGTGCATTTTATATGTATTTATTTATTATGAAATACAACTTCAAAAGCGATTCTAACACCCATGAGCATTTCAGATGCACATGTGCAAAAATAGTCCAAGTGGGAAAGAAACCAACCCAAGCCTACCAGCCAAATCAGTGGCTCTTCAAGATAACTCAGCAAGAGATCATTTACTAATTAACACAGATAATTGGGATCTTGAACTCATCACCCAAATAAAATGATGATTAGGATACAGTGAATCTCAGAATCCCAGAATGGTTTGGGTTGGGAGGGACCTTAGAGCCCATCCCATTCCACTCTGCCATGGGCAGGGACACTTCCCACCGTCCCGGGGTGCTCCCAGCCCCATCCAGCCTGGCCTGGGACTCTGCCAGGGATGTAAATAACACTGGGATCATATTTCACACATCAGTAATGTGTTTTTCCTGTCCCCATCTGCTGAGGAACCCATACCAGTGAGCAGACACCGCTGCACCTCTGAGAGGCAGAGGCAAGGCCTGTTCCTGCCACTGCTGCTGTTCTCTGCTGCACCTTGGCCACCTCCTTCTTCACTCCAAGAGCCAACACGGGTCACCACACTCCAGCAAGTTCCCCCTTTCCTGAAACAAATCCCAACCCCACTGCCTGGCCCTGGACCCACTGCCCACACAGACAAAGGGGAAATGGGATCATTTATTGGGCCTCAGTCCAAGCACATCCTCGGAGCTGGTTGTACCAGGACCTCTGGCAAAGTCCAGGAGGAGGAGGAGGAGGAGGAGCTGCCTTACACCACCCTTTTTCTGGGCTCTTTACTCCACACATAACACAGGCAGGATCAAGAGAAAAAAAACCCTTGTGAAGACAAAAATATACATTTTAGTATTTGTGTTAACCGATCTATACCCAAGCAAAGACCTCCTGTCCAAAGACTAATTTTATTATTATCTTTACTTACTTCATTACTATTTTAAATACCACATAGTTACAACCCCCTGCTTAGGCATTTCCCTTCAAACTTATCAGAAAAACAACCAAATCCAACTTTCTGCAGTTACACCAAAGCACAGCTCCGACGAAATCGTCACTTTCAGGACTCCGTGGCAGAAATTCCATTTTCACTTGTTGGTAGGAAAGGCGGAATTACTGGTCCAGTGGCCCAGCACGAAGGCCTTAGAGCTTTGTGCCGAGTTTCCATAGAAATGCATTGATTAGAGGCTAATTCCCGTTAATGTTGTGTCCTTGCAGCACGCTCTGCTTGCTCACACCGCCGAGCACCTTCCCTCGCAGCCGCCCTCCGCTTTTGTTCGGCTCAGTAGGTTTCCTAACTGCTGGATTTTATTGAGTTAAATCAAGCTGTCACTTCATCTGCCTGAAGGATGACTCAAATACAACACATAATAATAAAAGAAAAGTAGGATAAAATAATCTTGTCAAGCCAGAAAAACTGATTGCTTGAAGTTGTAGCCTTCAATCAATACACTAATTCCACAATTTATACCTCTTTCAATTGGAGAGGAAAGAAACCCTGATATGGTATTTCTTGGCTCACTGACCAACTTTGACCTTCTATCTATGTGAATGTGGGATTAGCAAGTGCTGCTGCTTAGTGAAATCACCTATGAAAACAGGGAAGCAAATCAGTGCCATTTGAGGCTCAAACTAACTTTATTAATTCCAGCAGGGCCAGGGGTGTTTATTGCTCAGGCGCTCTGGGCTCGCAGCAGAGGCCACAGGGCTGCTGGGCTGAGGTTTGGTGGTTGGAGAGGAGGAGGAGTGCAGCTCTGGGACCAAGGCACCAGAGCCACCAGCGGGGGGTCCCCCCAAAGCCACCCACGCTGTCACCTGTCCCAGGGAAATCCCAGGAAAACCAGGCTGTGGTTGTGCTGCTCACAGTTCCCTGCCTGGAGTCAGGTGGACAAAGACAGTTTATCCAGGCAGCTTTAGAAACCAATTTCTCCAGGAATAATGACCCACTTTGTAATTTGCTATTTTTTTCACTGCCCAGTCATCACAAACCACTCTTTTATTTGTAAATTATTGTTAATCTGCATAGCTTTATAAAGGAACAATCAAACCATTCGTTTAAAAATTCGGGATGCTCTTTGGCTGTCAGGTTCCTGCTTTGCTTTCAGAATTCCTCCCCCACAGGCACAGTCCAGGAAATAAAAATTCTTTGTTTAGTGAGGCTTTTATACTTCACCCTGCCACCTGCTTAGCTCAGGTTGTGGCAGGCTATCAAACAGGGCTGGAAGCAGGAGCCTCCCTGCCCTGTGCCTCCAAAAGGAAAAGGCAAACCCGTGCAGGCTGTCAGATCAGCTGTGGTGGGCAAGTGCCAGCCCACACTGCTTGAAATTATAAAGGTAATTAAGGCAGTGCAATAGGGTACAGCTTTCCTTTGCTTGGGAAAAGGTGGTGTTTAATAAACACCAAATTTTCCCACTTTCTAGGGATATTCCTTGTGCCTGTTTTCAGTGATTCCAGCAATACCTGCTGGCCTGAAATAAAGGCTGAAATAAAGGCATGCCCAGCCTGGGATGACCTCTGAACACAGCCTGGAACAGCCCAGATCTCAAATCTGCATCACAAGTGGCAACTCAGGGCAGTGAATGCCAAAGCTCCCACATTCCAGGAGCTGCTTCCTACCCCTTTGTCCTTCCTTGTCGCACTGGTGAGGTCAGAAAGGGGCAGTGCTGACCCCAGAGGGACTCAAGGGATGTTCTTGTACAGTGAGGCTGGGCAGGCCCTGGCACAGAGTGCCCAGAGCAGCTGTGGCTGTCCCTGGATCCCTGGCAGTGTCCCAGGCCAGGTTGGACACTGGGGCTGGAGCACCCTGGGACAGTGGGAGGTGTCCCTACCCTAGCAGGGTGGCACTGGGTGGGCTCTGAGGTCCCTTCCAACCCAAGCCATTCCAGAATTTCCTGACTCCAAGTCCCAGTGAAACTGAACCCAGTGGGTAAAACCACCCAGCAAGGAGCAGGGTGCCTTGAACTCCTGCAGCATCCCTGATTGCTGCTGGATCTCTGCAGCCCCTGGCAAGGAGCACCATTCAGCTTTCGAGCTCCTTTTAGCAAGACACCACTTTGATTAACCTTTCCTTTACTCACAGTTTACTTTGCTTAGAGCAGAACACGCTGCTGGAGACGTTTCCTGTATTTTTTTTCCAGGGAGTGGATGGTATTTCCCCAGGCATCTGCCCAAGCAACAGAAACACCTCCATGGAATATCAAGCAACCAGAGAGCACAGTCCTGGTGTAGCTGCACTCCCCAGCAGCCTCACCCCATCCCAGGCAGCAGCTAGTACCTGCCCTGCTCCAGGTCAGCTCTGAGCTGTTCTCAGCTCCCTCAGCACCCCTGACACACGGCAGCTTCTCCCTTTCATGGGGGAGCGGAGTTAAAGATGCAGCGTTAATGGAGAGGAATCAAGCACACACGTGTCAGGTGGTCACCTCACCCTCCCAACGTCCTGACTCAGAAACGCTGAATTATCCAAACCCACCTCAGCTTTAATGCTGGGCACTTACAGGCAGCAAAAGAGAAAACACCAAGGGAAAATGAAGAAAAACACAAAAGAGGAAAAGTTTAGTGGGTATCAAAATTCTCCCTTATTGATTATAAGCAATAAATAGAAAACAAACATTTAAAAAAATGTTCCAGGTGAGACCTTAGTCTCCCCAGACACTTTTCACTCCCTAATTTGGATCTACTCTATCAGAGGTATAAATACCTGCAGGAAATAAGGGTCTGCACCAAAATACTCCCTGCTTTCCCTTCTGCTTCCTCCTCAAGGGAAACAGAATAAAAGAAGACATTTGCAGGAGAGGAGGCACAGCCCCTGAGCCCACTGATCACATTGTCCCTGGATTTCTGCTGCGATGAGGGATGAAGATGCATCTCATGCTGATGCTTTGAAGCTCATGGAGATGAAGGTTAAGAGGCATTTGAAGTTGTTAGTTTGTTTGTGGCCAGGGAGGGAGGTGCCCAGTGCCCTCAATCCTGCAGGCTGAGGGATGTCACTGGGACTCACCTCTTGACATTCAGCCCCATGGCAAGAACAAAGATTAGAGCCAGGGTCAGCCCGTGCCAGTCCAATTTCACTCAAAGTTTTATTGCCGACACCATTGTTCATCTGATTGTTCCCAAACACTTTCTTTTAACGTAAATACCGAGATTTAGCCTTATTTTCAGTCATCGATTACAGTGCTGTCAGCTGAGCAAATACGGGGCTGGAAATTGCAGTGTGCTTGGGAAAGTAGGGGGGAAATCTATCAGAAATGAACCAAAACTGCTCATGGAATAAGCAAATAGGGGAGATGGGCTCTGGGGCTGAATAAACAGCTTGTGTGGTGTGTGCACAAAACAGAGGTGCCCGCCCAGCCCAGCTGCTGTGGGGGCCCAGGATCTGGGATGTTCCAGGAAGGAGAAACAAGCAGCTGAACACTCAGGATTCCCAGGAATCTTTTCACCTGAATACTCAGCTTCTGCTGCCCACAACTACAAAGCAAATGCTGTTATTTTAATGTATATTAATGATCTAAACCATGGGCGTTTGGCTGTTTCAAAAGACTGGCTCAGCTGTGGCACCTCCATTGTCCCCATCACCTTTGAAACACAGAGGTGTCAGCTCCAAATCAGCTTCTGGCTCCCCAGTGCAGCTCAGGAACTCCTCAAACACCTTCACAGCTCTCAGGAAACAAAACACAGCCAGCAGCAGCAACCACACAAAAATAGGAGTGATGAGTAAAAGCCTTACATGGGCAAAAATTCATTCCGTTCCAGGCCAACACTCCAATAATTTCACAATGAAGCCTCAAACACCATCCCAGCTCAGGCCTCTGAAGCCTCGTGACAAGACTTCTGTCTGGTGTACTCTCCTTTCAGCAGTGGCAGTGGCAGGGCTGCTGCCTGGAGGCTGCACAAACTCTACAACAGAGAGTAGGGACCCCCCAAAACCCATCAGGCTGACCCCGGGGATGGGGCAGGGAGGGAGGAGCCAGGGGAGGGTGCTGAGCCCTGGAGCAGGGGCAGTCCAGCCCAGGAGGAACTCCTGTAGGAGCTGTCCTGTAGAGGTGGCAGAGGGACATGGAAAGAGGGCTGTGAGGGCACAGAGGGCAGTCACTCCCTGGATTTTGCAGGAGGGCTGTGAGGGCACAGAGAGCAGTCACTCCCTGGATTTTGCAGGAGGGCTGTGAGGGCACAGAGAGCAGTCACTCCCTGGATTTTGCAGGAGGGCTGTGAGGGCACAGAGAGCAGTCACTCCCTGGATTTTGCAGGAGGGCTGTGAGGGCACAGAGAGCAGTCACTCCCTGGATTTTGCAGGAGGGCCAGGGGCAGCACGGGGAGGAGCAGGATGGTGCCAGGGGCTGCTGGTGAGGGAGCTGCAGCCCAGCACTGCCCATGGGAGGGGGACACGGGACCCCCCTCACCTTGTGCCACACCTGAATGGGCCCCAAGAGCCCCAACACCAGGGCAGGGAACCCTCTTGGTGATTGTCAGTGTCCGTCACGCCTGGCTGGGACCTCAAACCCTGGGCTCCAGGGGCACTGGAATTGCCCTGGACTTGTCCCAAGGCAGGAGGGAGCCAGGGCTCCGTGCCCACAGCGCCCTTGGCAGTGTCACTGGGACTCACCAGCCCCTCCTCCCCTCCCAGCCTGGCTCACCTGAGCTCCAGCTGATGCTTTCCTGCTCTCAGTTAAATGCTGCTCTCTCTTTTGGTGCTGGCACTTGGAATTTAAAGAGAGAGCGAGAGAGTGACAGGGACTATATACAGCAGGGCAAATATTTGTTGTATAAGATAAACACACAATTATCTAAAATGTAATCTTAATATGACTTATTAAAATAGATTACATTTTAATGTGCACTGCAATTTGCACATTATCCAGCACTCTCTGGGTATGCAGCTTCCCCTGTGCCTCTCCCCTGACAGCCTGCACCGCTGGAGATACAGGGGAGGCGAAAACCCCACCGCTATCTCCCTCTAAATGGCTCCATTTGGTGTTGATAGTCAGATACAGCCCTCACCTTTATCCCAGCTTGTTTCTGACCCACTGAGTTCGTGTTAATCACCCCTGTGGGCACCAATAATTTCCCCATATGTGGAATTTGATAAGTTAGAGCACCCACTTCATTTCAAGAAGATTCCAGCTGGCTATCCAGTTATCGCTATGGACAGCTTCAAGCACTTCCATGCTGCTCCTTGTATTCTGAGCTTTATCAAGTGCTTTGCACTTTTTGTCTTTTATCTCTTAATTGAGACCTGACTGCAAGAAATGCCTATCTCTTAAAGTGTGGTGCATTAAGTATTAACTTGAACTGCTTTGGCTACTTGAGGTACAGAAAAACCTTAAGAAGCTGGGAAAAGGGTGGAAAAAATCTCCCCAAATCTCTATTTAGAAAAACTGTGTAAATGCTACAGTGTAATAAAAGAAAAAAATCTTTTTCTTCCTCCTCTGCCTCTTCCCACAAGTAAAAGGAAAAATAGAAAAGGAAAGTGTGTATTACAGACAAATCAACTCCATCTACTTGTGTGCTTAACTGGAAATGCATTAAAATGCAAAGGGCCTGGAAAAGGAAAGCGTTAGGAAATGAATGTGTATGAATAAGAAATTATTTCACAATTAAAGGTGGTAAAGAATTCTTTTCTCACCGAATGATCTGTTCAGTCCATTCAGTTGTCAACAGCAGCAGCTGAATCTCCTCACGGAGGAGCCAGGCGGGTGTGTGATTGCCACAGACACCCTTTGATGGGGAATATCTGTGTTTATTTGAAGCATCCCTCCCAGAACGACTCTGACTGAAGAGTGTGGAGTCTGCCAGAGCCAAGAAGATGCAGGTTCTCTCTTGCTGCTCCACTCTGCACTTACTCCTTCCCCACAGACGTGCTTTGCATTCAGCAACAGCCCCAAGAGCAGAAGAATTCCACTCCCAGGTGGTGTCTGAAACCCAAAACCTGATTTGGGCTTGTGTTTTTCATCACTTGCCTGGGAAGCAATCTCCCTGAAAAGCTGCTCTCAAATTGCCTGAAGAACCTCTCCTCATCTCCCTGGCAGGAGGAGACAGCCAGGTGAGGGTCAGTCTCTTCTCCAAGGAACAAGGGGCAGGATGAGAGCAAATGGCCTCAAGCTGCGCTGAGGGAGGCCCAGGTTGGATAGCCAGGAAGATTCCATCCCTGAAGGAGTGGTCAAGGACTGGCACAGGCTGTCCAGGGCACTGCTGGGGTCACCACCCCTGGAAATGCTGGGAAAACGAGTTGTTGGTGGTGTTTCCCAATATGGTTTGGTGGGCATGGGGGGATTCAGCTGAAGGTTGGGTTTGATGACCCTGGAGGTCTCTTGCAGCCTCAGTGATTCTGTGAGTCTCTAAACTGAGCATCTAAGCTCAGAATATCTTTGAAGACATTGGCACAAATCTCCTGCTGCAGCAATTGTATCCTCTGTAAAATGGGGTAAAAACATTCTGATGTCAGCTAAAAACCTTTGGCCCAGCACTGGTCCCAAACTGTGGTGCCCTGGCAAAAACCCTGGGATCCACACATTCCTCATGAATGATCACTTCCTTTTTAACGCAAAACTGAGCAAGCCTTTAACTGCTTCTTCTAGGCCAAACCCAGTTTCTCAGGAGGACCAGGCAACATCTTTGTGCCAATGAATTTGCATCATGGAAGGGCAGAGGAAAAGCAGGACTTCCCCTTCCCAGGAGCCCTCTGACTCCTGGAGCCCTCCCCACTACAGGTGTCACTCGCAGGTGGTGGGACAGTACACAACCTTCTCCTGCACGGATCTGGAGCAGTGTTGTTTCTCTGAACATTAACAAGAAATAATAACAAATCAGCTTTTCAAAGGCTCTTTGCCCATTCCAAGAGCTCAGGTGAGTCAAGGTCTCACCGTAACCCAAATGTATCCCCACTCCTGCAGCTGCAGGTGTGTTCTGCCACTGATTTATAAAGATCCCAGCTTGCTGCCCCAAAAAAGCCACAAAGGCAGACAAGACCAGGACTGTGTGGGGCAGCTTAGGAGAAGGAAATATTGATAAGCCAAAAAGCATTTTTCCTTTCAAAGACAAGGGCAGCAGCAATAATCCCACAGTGAGGGAGAGTATTCTCACCTTCCTGTCTGGGGGATGTTACTGAAATCAGAAAAGTAAAGCAAGGGCCCTGAAAATTGAAGGTAAAATTACACATAACAGCACTTCAAAAGGGTTAGATGAAGGTACCTGTGGTTCCTGAGGGGCAGAAAGGCCACTCACAGAGTGGGAAATAAAGACAGGAGGGTATTTCGGCTGGTCAGGAGTAAAAGCAGAACAGAACCAAAGCACCAAAGAGGTACAGGGTAGAAAAGGATTATAAAGGGAATTTTTTACATGGCTAAGACTGAATAACTGAAATCAAATTTCCTATGCAACAGAAATAGAGAGCATCAGAAAAGATAGAATTCACCTACAAGAAGTCAAACCCTTTCCATGGCATCAATATTTAACAGCATCCCCAGATATCAGAAGGCTTTTACAAATTACAAATTCCCACTTATATCAGAGGTCTACCACAAAGAAAAAACTGTGAAGAACCCGTGATCTGTTATTCTTTTCTTGCCAGTTCCCAGCATTTTTGGGTTAGTTTTGGGGAGACTGTAAACTCAATACATGAAGTGAGCTGGCTGCCACAAACTTGTACAAATCCTTTCAGTGATTGAGTCACTGACACAAACTTTTGTGCAGATTCCTGCAGGGATCACTGGCACACACTTGTACAAATACCCTCAGGGAATCACTGGCACACACTTGTACAAATCCCTGCAGGGATCACTGGCACACACTTGTACAGATTCCTGCAGGGATCACTGGCACACACTTGTACAGATTCCTGCAGGGATCACTGGCACACACTTGTACAGATTCCTGCAGGGATCACTGGCACACACTTGTACAGATTCCTGCAGGGATCACTGGCACACACTTGTACAGATTCCTGCAGGGATCACTGGCACACACTTGTACAGATTCCTGCAGGGATCACTGGCACACACTTGTACAGATTCCTGCAGGGATCACTGGCACACACTTGTACAGATTCCTGCAGGGATCACTGGCACACACTTGTACAGATTCCTGCAGGGATCACTGGCACACACTTGTACAGATTCCTGCAGGGATCACTGGCACACACTTGTACAGATTCCTGCAGGGATCACTGGCACACACTTGTACAGATTCCTGCAGGGATCACTGGCACACACTTGTACAGATTCCTGCAGGGATCACTGGCACACACTTGTACAGATTCCTGCAGGGATCACTGGCACACACTTGTACAGATTCCTGCAGGGATCACTGGCACACACTTGTACAGATTCCTGCAGGGATCACTGGCACACACTTGTACAAATCCCTGCAGGGATCACTGGCACACACTGGTACAAATCCCTGCAGGAATCCCTGCATGGCAGTAGGGACCAAAGGGCCATATTTTAAGAGCCAAGCCTAGCTAAGACTACACAAAATGTGGATCCTGCTATCAGATAAATCCCCCCCAGCACACAGGAGAACAGGAGCACCTCCAATTCCAGGGATTTCATCCCCCCCAGCCCAGCTCAGCTCCCTCAGCAGGCTGGGCTCAGCCCTCCACCCACACAGAAATGTCTCTGCATTTGGCACATTTCCCACAGCCCCCAGGCACTGTATTCCCCAAAGCCCCTGAGCCGTTTGGCTGCGGAGACGCCTGTGTTATTGTCAGATTCAAGAGTTAAATATTCCAGGAGGAATTTGTTCCTGCACGGTGATACATAATGCCTGAAAACCCCCTGCACCAATATTGCTCTCAAATTGGCAGCAAGTGAACAAGGGACATGAAGGATGCTTCAGCACAGTAACCTATCCTTCCTTCTCTCCTGGGAGCCACTTGGCCAGCTTTCATCCTCATAATTATAATAAATTTGACATTTCATAGATAATATTGATTTCTGTATTTTAGCATTTCACCATAGGTGACAGTCTAGCGTCAAGAATGAAATTTCTATTGATCTCCAGCGCATTAATCTCTCATGTGTATGTGATCATTTTTATAAGACCTTTTACTGCACATAAATCAATATTTCATATTTCCAGCTATGCCAGAGGAGATGTCATATTTGTAAACTGTGAGTTGACACCTGCAATTCCTTCCTGTTCAGCTTCAACTGTTCAGTAACAGTCGATTCAGGGTTGGGAAAGGATCAAGCTCCAGAAACAAGCGAGATGAAAAAGAAGGATGTAGAATACAGTAATTAGCTTAATGAACAAAGCAGCGGAGTAAGTGAAATAAAGCTGTGTTTCTTCTGCTTACACTTGCCTCATGAATACAAACATCTTTAGGGAGGTTTGCTAAGCGACTGATAACGCATTTTAATATGTTTAGAGCACATTATAGTAGAAATGTATTAAGAAAATAGAAGCAGTTAAGAAATTAGGCAAACTCCTAAATTAACTGCCTTGCTTGATACACCCTTATATCCATCTGAAATTATCCCTTTCACACACAGCATTACCAGCTATTCTAACTTGGAGATGGTACAAGAACTATTTAGTCACCATTTAAACTCTATAATTTAGCAAACAATAATTAGAGTAATAAAATTCTCCTCTTTGAGCTGAAATATTAACTTCCCACAAACAGCAAATGGTATCAGGAGAAGAAAAAGAATAAATCACAATGAGACCTGGATCTCCTCTTGCTAGAGGTTTAAGTGAATCAGTTCAAAATCACATGCATAAAACATCTTTAAATAATATAGAATCCATAAATAAATAAAACTGTCCAGCTGCTGTGGGATTTGCTAAATTAGTTAAATGAGCAATTACAGTGTGATGTCCAGTGGCCCCAAACCCCCTTACAGCATTCAGCACTTTAAATTATTTGCTGTGTTAACAGTGACCTCCTCTAGTTTGGACAGTTGAATAGTTTGGGGTAGCAGTGGGTAATGTGAGATTTAACAAACTTAAAGCTACATCCATAATCCATATGCAGACACAGGTCCTGACAAAAGCACCGTGCCAGTTCCCTCCTGGGCGTGTGGATAAAATCACAGGCGTGAGCTCTCCCAGCTGAGCGGGAACAGCCCTTCCCTCAGTCACCGTGCAATTCCAGGGCATTTCCAGGGAATGCAAGCAGGATCAGCCCGCTGCTGAGCAGTGCTCCCATCTGCACAAACAGAATTGCCACCACTAATGTTTTCGGAGCCACACCTGGATGAGGGCCCCGTTGTATGAAGCTCCTCAGCCCTCCTGCCCAGCTAAAGGCTAGTTTTGAAGTTCCCATTCTACACCAATTTCCTATAAGCACTATTGGCACATTATTATTTCAAATTATACGCCTGCTCATGGCACAGAAATGCTCCTCTTGCTACGGCCAGTCCTTTCTGTTCATCTCTGATCATGTGCCCATGAAGTGTGTCACCATGTGCTGCGCTAACACGATGACAAACACTCCATGGAAGTGTGACTGACCGCCCTGTGAGTGATGGGACCCCCGAGGTTGTGTCGGTGCTGATGGAAGGGGCAGATCAGAAAAGCATCTGGGCAGAGCGGGCGCTGTCGGGGCGAGGGAGGCGAGGTGAAAGGTGTCCCCACACACAGTTCGGTCAGAGGAGCCTGGCGAGAGCCTTCGCTGCCGGCAGCTTTAGCTTGTTTGGCAGGGAATGAGTTCCAAGTGTGCAGCCCATGTGAGGCAGCAGCGCAGCAATGCCCAGCTGTGCAGCAAGACCTCAGTGGCACAGCATNAGGCCTCAGTGGCACAGCAAGGCCCAGCAGTGCAGCAAGGCCCAGCAGTGCGGCAAGGCCTCAGTGGCACAGCAAGGCCTCAGTGGCACAGCAAGGCCCAGCAGTGCAGCAAGGCCCAGCAGTGCGGCAAGGCCTCAGTGGCACAGCAAGGCCTCAGTGGCACAGCAAGGCCTCAGTGGCACAGCAAGGCCCAGCAGTGCAGCAATGCCCAGCTGTGCAGCAAGGCCTCAGTGGCACAGCAAGGCCCAGCAGTGCAGCAAGGCCCAGCAGTGCGGCAAGGCCTCGGCACCACAGCAAGGCCTCAGTAGCGCAGCAAGGCCCAGCAATGCAGCAATGCCCAGCTGTGCAGCTATGCCCAGCAGTGCAGTGAGGCCCAGCAGTGCAGCAATGCCCAGCTGTGCAGCAAGGCCGCAGCAGCACAGCGAGGTTGCAGCAGCGCAGGGAGGCCGCAGCAGCTCAATGAGGCTGCAGCAGTTCAGCAATGCCCAGCAGCTCAGTGAGGCCCAGCAGCGCAGTGAGGCCGCAGCAGAGCAGCGAGGCCCAGCAATGCAGCAATGCCCAGCAGTGCAGCAAGGCCGCAGCACTCACAGGGCTGGGCCAGCGCCGGGCTCTCAGCCCCAGCAGTCTGCAGCTGGTGCCGCTGGCTACAAGGGTTTTCCTTGGGAAAATCTCGGAGATAGGAAGCACAGCTCAGCAGGAACCATCCCACACGTGTGCTGTGCACAGCCGAGAGAGCAGGCTGCCCAAAGAAACTGGGGATTCCCCATCCTGGGAAGTGTCCCAGGCCAGGCTGGACACTGGGGCTTGGAACACCCTGGGGTAGTGGAAGGTGTCCCTGCCCATGGCAGGGGTGGGATGGGTGGGGCTCAAGGTCCCTTCCAACCCAGATCATTCCATGATTCCATGAAGAGCCACCCTCTCCATCCAGCAGCTGGTTATCCCATTTATCTGGAGGTGGCACAGCAGCTGTGGTGGGGGGCACAGCAGCTCCCACCCAACCACATCCGCACATTTCAAACCTGCAGACATGGACAATCCACCCTCAGCACACCTGTAATGGAATAAAATGAACTCTGGAGTGTGAGACCAAACGCTCAAATGCAGCTTCCTGGCCCTGCCCTTTAATACTCCGCAGTAACTCAGTGCCTATTCAAACCTTCCCTGCTGGGGGGTAATATTTACTCATTCTGTTGTTCTTACCAGTGCTGTCACAGACCAAGTACAACCTGCTGAAAAAGATAGTAATTTTCACCTGAAAAATATTTATTTATGGTCAGAACTTGTGTCATCTCAGTTGCACGCACTTGGGGTGGCAATTCCTGCTCCCAGAGAACCCCACGAGAGTTTCACAGGAGCTCCTTGCAGAAACTGCTCTCAGAATGAGATTATCCCTGTGGTGTCAACACAGGCTGTTATTAACACATTAGGTGAGAAAAAACGTTTTATGTTATTAAATTAGCGAGAACATAATTCACATTTGGTTGGACTTTGCCTCATCATTTATGAACAGTAAATATCCAATTCACCCAGAGCTGAATTAACTCAGCATTCCTTAGCACGAGGGGCAGAAGAGCCCCTCTTTCAGCTCCTCTTCACCAGAGTGACCAGATTTTGGACAAAGGACAGATTTCCAAGCAAAGTTTAGACTCACCACAAATAAATGCCGTGCTACATTACGACATTCCAAGCATCCCACACTGATCATTGGTTTTGTCAAGGTCCAATCCAACCCAAAACATTCTGGGACTCCTTTATGAACTTTTCCTCAATTTACTTTAGATTGGATGGGCTTGGAGCAGTGTGGGGTAGTGGGAGATGTGCCTGCCCATGGCAGGGGTGCAGTGGGATGGGGTTTAAGATCCCTCCCAACACAAACCAGTCTGGTATTCCGTGATTCTATAAAACTTTGGCACATCCTCTGCCATTGGGGCACAGCCCACAAATGTCATCCCAAACCAGGCACAAAGAAGTGAACAGCACGTGGGGATCATCCCTGGGGATGGAGTCACCTTCCCCCATGGGGTGTTCAGGTGGATACAGTGAGATCCCGTTGTGCCTGGCGCATCCATTCGCCCCTTGGGGATTTCAGACTGTTTCCAGTTCCTCTGGAGCTGAAACCCCACAGCCAGAGCTGCTCTGAGCACACTGGTGTCCATGGGGTCCCTTTCCCCGTGCCCATGGAAACAGGGAACGTGGTGCTGTGGGAGCAGTGTCCCACACAACGGCTGAACCCCGGCGAGCACAGGTGGGGTGAGCAGATTTTCCCACCCACAACAGGTCCCCTGAAGCCACTGAGGTGCTGCTGGCACCTTCCCAGTGGAAAAAGCCTTCCCAGGAACAGAGCTGTGGGTTTAAAAATCAGTTTTGATGTGACCTAATGGCTTTTGCTGCTTTGAAAAGAACATGAAAGAGTGACAGCAATATTGAATTTTTAAAATCCTGCTCTGTCCACCTGCAGAGCTTTTCTGGCATTCTTTAATAAGGACTTTTACCATGTCATTATACATTTTAATTACACTGTTAAATGTCACAATCACACATGCTAATGACATCATTATACCTATTTACACCAATTATGTCATTTGATGCAATTACAGTAATTCTGCCAATACACACAAATCAATAAAAAGGTTTTGTTTGCATTTTTAAATGAGCAATCACAAAAGAATAAATCCACTTTCTAAGAATTTCAGGGCAAGGACTAAAATACTGAAACTAAAAAAGTGACATTTGAGGCCTGGTTCTTATTTCCACCACTAAAAACACTGAAAGCTTCCATACCCAGAAGATGACACTATCATCCTGGTACCACCTGCAGAGGTTTCCAGGAATGCTTTTTACACTTTCTTTTAGGTCATCCTGGCAGTGATAAGTGACAGAATTCCACAGCACCTACATTTGATCTTTAAATTTGTGGATCTTTTCTCCAAACTCCCACAAGAAGTCAAGTTTCACAGGAGGGATAATTGTAGAATCATGGAATACCAGATTGGTTTGGGTGGGAAGGGACTTTAAAACCCATTTCATTCCACGCCCTGCCATGGACAGGGACACCTCCCACTATCCCAGGTTGCTCCAAGCCCTTCCAACCTTTCCTGGAACACCTCCAGCATCTTTCCCTGTCCAGGTCACCACCTGAAGGCTGGCATTCTGTCATACACAGAGCTGAGCATTGCAGAGGGGAGGTTTTGATCCTTCCAAAACTCCCTGCCGGAGCCAAGGCTTTGCTCAGGCTACAGCACAAACTGGGAGCTTACAGCAAACAGCTCCAATAATGTTTACCAGGGTTTAAACTTCTCTTCTGTACAAAGACTCATCTCTTACAAAGAGAAATCCAGTAAAATTGGAATGCACCGGTTAGTGCTGAGGAGAACCAGGCCCCTTCACCCATTTCAGTGCTCAGTGCTCCCAGTTCCTGGCACCAGGGTGTGATGTCAGCCAGGTAACACCCAACCCCTCAGACCTGCACAGTTATCAGCTGGGAGGAGAGAAATCACCAGCACTGGGCTCACCTGCCTCACACAAACCCAGCTCAGTAAGGGGCAGAGTCAAGCTCAGAGCTAAGCTGAGGCTAACCTGGGCCCTGAGAGCAGTGCAGCCAGAACACCCAGCTCAGGCCACAGCAGCAGTGGGGGTTGTATTTTAAAAATCTACTCAATAAATTTTATTAAATAAATGTTATTAAACAGACTTTACTGAATAAATTTTCTTTAAAAGAATTCTTTTCTACGCCTGCTTACAGGCTCCTAAACACATTTTAACCTATGTGTAAATGAAGACCATAAATTCCAGGTCTTCCCCTAAAAGAGAGGGTTCTCTTTTCCTGAAGCATTGCTGGCAGCCTCCAGAAGTATTCATCAGGCTTGTTGTCCAAGGCTGCTCTTTCCTCTCTCTCCACTACTGAAAAAAAGATATATTATTAAGAGATTTCATTTTTTCTTAGTATTTAACATGATCAGTTTGTGTGTCTGGATGGTTTGAAATATGTTCTCCATTGGACAGATAAGTCTTGGGCAAATGACTGACCTTTTGAAATAATATTTATAATTTTAGAAATGTAAAACTTAACATTCTTTAGTAATCCAATATTAAAATACATTTAAGTTGATCTATTAAATGCTACGATTCAAACTTTTAAAAAAATGTGCAATAGAAAAACATTAACAACATGTGTGGTTTGGAAAAATTCATTTATACAGCAGTTTGCAATGTCATGATGTATTTTAAATAAAAGAGCTACAGACAAAGGTATTGATTTTAGAGACTTAACTAAATAAACAGTATGTAAATTCTGTCTTTTTCTATAAAATTGGATCAGGACGCACATATTACAGTGTCTTTTTCTGAGGGAATGACAGCGATTGAATTTGGCAGACATTGGAATTTGGTTAAAGAGTTAAAGACCTTTGCTCTTTGGTTTGCAGCGCGGGCGAGCGCTGGGAAAGGACAGGACAGCGGCGTGGGGGCACGGCCACTGCTGGGGCACTGCCCAGGGAGGTGTCACCGCCACTGTCACTGCCACTGCCACCCCGGGGTCCCCAACAGCCCCAGCCTGGCCGTGCCCGCTGCCCTGGGCTCATCTCGGGGTGACAGCGAGGGCAGGAGGGACCCCAGGAGCCTCCCTGCTGTCCTGGGGGTGCCCTGGCAGCGCTGCCTTTGGGGGCACCTAGAGGGGCTCCCGGGCAGGTCCTGCTTGGGGTCATTCTGGGGAAAGGCTCGAAATAGAAAAGGGACCCCTGGGCTGGTTTGCTCTCCAGGCTGAGCTGCTCAGTCTCTTTTCCAAGCCTCACGTGGAGCAGCCCCTGGCACCCAGAGGGTCCTTCTCCCTCCCCAGCCCCAGCACAAAACTTGCAGACCAGCAGTGCTGACCATCATGCTCTTTAAAAAAAAAAAAAAAAAAAAAAAAAAAAAAAAAAGGAAGATTTATTGATAACCTTTCTAACAAAGGGAAGATCATTCCCCAAGTTCCTTATTAATTTATGCTCCTCTATAATTATCACTTAGAGCAACCACTGGGGCACTAATAAATATATAATGAAAGCAAAAACATAGCACGCTGTGGTGCTTAATCTGAGATTACATATTTATAACAACAAAATATGCCATTCAAGCCTAGTTCAGGGCTTTCTATCCCAGCCCACCCCCTCAGAGGGCCGGTTTTTTTCCCCCCTCCTTTGTTATGTCATTCTGCAGACAGATCCCAGGCTGTTCCCTGTCACCCACCGGAGCAAGCGGCTCAACAGCAAGCACAGTTGGACAGCCCTTAATTAGTGCTGCTCGGGATAGTCAGGATGAGAGCTGTGTCAGCATCTCACTCCCATCCCATCCGGGGGGTGTCCTGGGTGCTGCAGAGCCCGGGCAGGGTGGGCTGGGCAGGGGGGCTCAGCCCCAGCCCCAGCCCCAGCCCCAGCCCTGGGCAACGGGCACCAAGCACCCAGAGCCAGGTGGAAATGGAAAAGCAGGACTGGGTCTCTCATTGCCACCCACAGGAACACAGAGCTGGGGGGCTGGCACTGTGGGGAGAAGCAGGAAATAATGTACTTTGTGTGAAGTGGCCTCAAATTATTCTATCCCGTTACACAAAATATTTATTTCTTTAAGCTTGATCCATGCGCGGTCATCGGCTCTGCCTAAACGGTACCAGAGAGGTAAGAACAAACAGACAAATATCAAAGTCACTCTTCAGATCCTTAAAAACTCAGCATGGAAATCCAAATGCTGCTATTCAGATGTTTGAATATAAAATCCTGATTTCTTATTCAAAAAGAACGAGGAGCGATATTAAAACTTTGCATTTTTATGGGGATTAACAACAGACTGTTCCATAGGATAAAATGCATTCTTGGGAAAAGCAGCAAAATTGTACCCCCCTTCCATTGCCTTGCACTTGGAGATGTGCCCAAGGAACCATGTGAAGGCATCCCAAATTTCACAGTTGGATTTTTACCATTTGAACAATTTGCATTTCTCTTTAAATCAGGTGGGAATATCAGCTGGTCCAGATCATGTCATGCCCAAAGCATCATTCCCACGTTCCTACCTCAACAAATTGTGTTTTCATTTGATTCTGATCAACACTAGACACAAAGTGGGGGTGACAGCATTCTCCAGTGCAAATTTGTCATTGTTTATGAAAGATTCGTAAACTGAGTGTGACATCGGGTAATGTCTCCATAATCAGTGAGGAAACTTGGGCAGTGCACAGCATTTTCATCTCAGAATTTCTTCCAAATTATTTTGCTTTGAAGGTTCAGTGCTCATGGTGTGCTCAGACATGAGCAGCAGTCACCTGAGTCAGTTCTGCTCCCAAATTGGAGGGATCCAATTTCTAAAGGGAAGCAGCTACAAATGCCTGGGGAGGTGCAGAATTCACATTTTGGGGGGGAAATTGGGTAAAGTGATGAGATCCATGAGCACCTCTCAGATCTCCACCCCTGAACAATTAAAGCCATGATCCCAAGAGAACAAACGAAAACAAATGGGGGCTTGGTGTGTGTGTCATCCTTCTCTCTAATGCTCCAGCAGCTCTGCTCAGAGTTCAGGCAGTAAACAGGATGATTGATGGTCTTCCATGCACAAGTAGGAAAAACTGGGGATTCAGCTCCTTCTCCTGCTCCATTTTTCTTTTGCTGCTGCACCATTAGAGCTGGATGCCATCAATTTAAGCAGGTACAGGATCATACCCTAAAAATAACTCCCCTGATCTCTCCATTTCTTGTTGGAGGAGCCGGGGGCCCAGGCCCCTGTGTGAGGTGCCCCTTACCCATTCCTAGCTATTCCCAGCACCATCGGCTGTGGAAACTCCTTGTGCACCAACCACCAATGTCACAGGGCTTGTCACAGGCTGGGCTGGCACAGAGCTGCCCCGATCCCGCAGGAATCGCCCCGATCCCGAGCCAGGCACGTTCCCAGCCCGTCCCGGCGCAGAGCCACCGTGGCTCTCCAGGCTGGTGGCAGCACAGGCTGCTTTATAAGGATGAATGAAGATGAAAAGGAAGACAAATAGAAGTGAATGAGGCACTGCTGGCCGTGATTCATGAGAGCCTGCAGTAAGCCTGTTAGCCTCCGCCTGGCTCCCTTCGCCGGGAATAATGGATAGTTACAGTGTGGATGGTGACATTGTCAAACCATCAGGAATTGCTGATTATGGTGCTAAATATTGATCTCTGCTTCACATGTGTCAAAATTCTTTCTTCCCTTAATTAGAACTTCCCTAAGCACCCTCCAAGAACAAACCGAATAGATCAGATCTCCGTGAAAGGGAGTGTGATACCAGAATATAATTGTGACCTCTTGTCTTCCTCCTCTCTCTGGAGTTTTGAGATGACTTCAGCTGTCTATCCTGCCCTTCCCAGCACATGTGATAATCATACTCATTTTTCCCAATCTAACCATAGGAAGATTTTTCCAAGGCTGTGCTTTTCATCATTTCAACCCACCGGGGCTGCAGTCAGATGGCAGCGAAACTTAAAGTGCCAGAAGGTGCCTTTTTCTATTTGTTTGTTTCATGGTACACTGCACCAGGCAATGACCTGTGGCAGGAGTGTCACACAACACGGAGACAGGTTCACCCAATCAAAGGGAGCCTGAAAATTAACACAGATCCCTTCATTTCTTCATGCGGGATCGGGGAAGGGCAATTTAATGGATGTCAGAGTCCTCTGATTATCACCCCGCAATCACGGGCAATAAAAAATTAACTTTTGTTATAATGATTACTCCGCATTATTTGTATTAAAAGCGCATTTCCTCATCAAGGGAGTCATGACAATTAGTACTAATTTTGTATTACTGTTCAATCATCTTTCCTACTCTTTACAGTATTTATAATATAAAATAATGAAAGCCTGTGATGTATGGTTTCAATTTACTCCACAAACTGAGCACTTAAGTCATTTATCTTAGTTTATCTGTAATATACTGGGGCTCGGGGTTTTTTGTATTGTTTTTCTTAAACATGACACGGTGGTACATTTACCTTTAGTTTGATGTGCTTGATAAAAATCAATACTTCATTAAAAGATTCCCCCAAAATTGTTCAGAGCAATTTCAGCAGAGGAGAGGGAATGAGGAAGGGGCTCATCTGTAACCCACTAACATTTATATAACCACGCAGGGCTGCACTGTCCGGGGCCAGCTTCTGCAGGAGCAGGGATAAAGACGTGCCATTTGTGGGATTGTGAGGAGGGCAAAAGGGGGAGAAGGGCCCCGTTCTCTCCCTGCTCCCTGGGAAGCCAAAGCAAAAACCACAAATGGCAGAAAAAAGGGAGGCACTCCCCAGGACAGAACTTCAGGGGAAGTGCTGCAACAAGTGCTCCTGTCACCCCTTCCCCTTCGTCCCTAGCCCGGGGCACAGCAGCCAAAAATGACCAATACATTTAATTTTCAGTGGCTCTGTTTGCAGCTCTGTGATGGAGGCTCCCTGTGCAGCCACAGCACTGCCCTGTGCTGAATGGAAGATGATCTTGCCCAGCAGAGTGGCAACAAGCACGGAACCAGGGAACTGGGAAGGTTGGAAAAGTCCTTTAAGATCACCAAGCCCAAGCATCACCCAGCACCAGCAGAGTGTCCTCCAGCAGCCCCTGTCCTCGAGTGCCACATTCACAGGTTTTGAGCATTCCAGAGGTGGTGACTCCACCACTGCCCCAGGCATTCTGTCCCATTGTTGACAGCCCTTTCCATGAAGAAATACTTCCTAATATCCAACCTCAAGCTACCCTGGCTCTGCTTGGAGCCCTTTCCTCACAACACACCACTGGCAGTGGACACGGCAGTGCTCCTGCTCTGTGCTGAGGAGAGCAGGCAGGAGGAGTCTCCTTGATCCTTTAGGGCAGGCAGGAATTCCCTGTCAGGAGTCACGTCTGGAGTGTCCCAGCTCCTCCTCCTGCTCTGTCCAGCAGTCTGTGCTGAGCCACAGGACAAGCCCAGGAGGACCCTGCAGCCACAGCCCAGCCCAAAGAGCTGTCACCAGGGACCCCTGGCACACCCAGACCCCGTGGTGTCCTCAGGAAAGGGTCATGGAGCTATCTGTTACCCACCAGCTGCTGAGCATCCAGCCAGGCTATTTTTTACCTCAGGTTCATCCTCAGGGATTGTCACTGCTGCACGTTGCCTTTTGGCCATCAGGAGTGACCCGAGGCTGCGTCTGCTCTGCCCAAGTGCCAGGCTGTGGGACAATGACACAGAACTGGCCAAGGCTCTGCCCTTCCTCTGCCACTCTGGGATCCTCTTCCATCCACAGGCTCTGCACAAAGGGGATCTTGTGCTCCTGAGGCTCAGAATAGGGGCACAGAAAGGCTTTATCAAGTCATGCTCGCTGTGTGATGGGAACTCATTGTGGGAGCCGGTTCTGCTTCTGGAGCAGCAGAAATCTGTTTGATCAGGGACCCTGGTGTCAGAGCTGTGCTCACCTAAGGATCACTGACCTGGCTCCGGGGCCCAGGGCCCCTCCAGCCCGGGAGGGGAACTCTGCTGATGAGGCAGAACCACGCACAGGGCTTAAGCTTTTAAAAATATTGCACCTGCAGATCAGCAGGAGCGGGAGGAAAACACATCATTCCTTTATCCACGGCGCAGGTTTCGAGTAATTCAGGGGAGGCAAATACGACGCGATCAATAAAGCAGCTCCGTGCCTTCCACGCTCACGGCCTCCTCATGAATCTTAACCAAGAGAAATAATAATAAGTGACAGAGAAGGTTTCTGGTACTTTAAATAAGCAAGTGAGCCTTCCAAAGCTACGAGCAACATTCTCTGGATATCAAAAATAATAACTGGTTGTGCAGCAGTGCAGCATGGAAACACAAGGGTATAAGATATACTGTACTTTAAGCTCTGTTTGATGAATCTGAGCACAGTTCCTGGGGGATAGATTACTTTAAACCATGCTCTTTTACTTTCTAATCCTGACTTGATTTGATTTGTACTTTAATACAGCTGCCTGGCAATTCAACAGCAAATAGAGACTATTTATGTAATCATATTGTAAGTAGTGGGACAAGAAGAAACTCTCTAGAACCTTTTTGGAAAATAGTTTGTTGTACTTTTTTATTTATTGAACAGCAGGGCTTCAGGCTTTTCAGTGCTCATTATAATTGGTTTTCTGCTTGAACTTTCAAAAACTGTCATGTCAATACTCAAACAGAATTTTTTTGCTTACTATATGGCTGTGGGCTCTATTTTCTCATGTGCTACTTGGCAAAGTTCTTGTAATACCTTAGAGGCAAGTTCTGGACTTGGAGCTGCTATTTCAGAGACTGGAAGGCAGGGTTATTTTATCTCCCCCATTGTTCTTGTTCGCCTTCCCAGCACTCTGCAGCGCATTTGCTGGGGTTCAGTGGGCTGGGAGGAGCTGCCAGCCTGCTCCAGGCTCAGCGTCTGCTCAGGAGCCACTGCTGGGCTGGGCCCTGCTCCTAAAAATGGGTGTGGGGCTCACCTCTGGCCCTGCCGCTGTGAGGAACAAACATTCCCAGTGCCAACAGGGGCAGAATTCAGCCAACGACAGAAAAGAGTCTAGAGGGCAGCAATTAGAGTCCCACTGGCTGATTTCAGGCATCTCCTCATCCCCGGTGTCCATGCTGGAGTTCTGCCCAGTCCCCCTGCACCAGGACGGGGGTTCCCAATACAGGAGTTGGTTCGGTCCAGTCATCCAGGACCGGAGCTGTTCCACTGCTCAGCACCCATCCCTGCCCCTCAGCACCCATCCCAAACCCATCTCTGCTCCCCATCACCCATCCCAAACCCATCCCTGCCCCTCAGCACCCCTCCCAAACCCATCCCTGCCCTTCAGCATCAATGGTTAACCCTCAGCATCAATTGTTAACCCCCAGCACCCATCCCAAACCCATCCCTGCCCTTCAGCACCCATCCCAAACCCATCTCTGCTCCCCATCACCCATCCCAAACCCATCCCTGCCCCTCAACACCCATCCCAAACCTATCCCTGCCCCTCACCACCCACCCCA
>VWZP01008814.1:11893-41075 GCA_013396995.1 Dicaeum eximium | reverse complement strand
CACCCATCCCAAACCTATCCCTGTCCCTCAGCACTCATCCCTGCCCCTCAGCATCAATGGTTAACCCTCAGCACCCATCCCAAACCCATTCCTGCCCCTCAGCATCAATTCTTAACCCTCAGCACCCATCCCAAATCATCCCTGCCCCTCAGCACCCATTCCAAACCCACCCCTGCTCCCCAGCACCCAGCCCTGCCTCAAAACACTTCCCACAAACACAAATATTTCTGTTCCTGAAGAGCTTCCCCTCAGCTGCTCCATTTGTTCCTTTGCAAACAGCCTGTAAAATTACTGTAATAATTTTCTATCATGTTACGAACACTGGAGAATTAAAAAAAAAAAAAATCAAAAGAAGATTTTAGCGCCTTGTACAGGAAAAAAATCCAGTTTGCCTGTAGTGATCTCTGCTGTGCTTTGCTGGGAAAATAAAACTGGCCTAAATAGGAAATATAGCCAGTCCATTTTAGTACCTAAAGAAAAAAACCCTCTCTATTTGTGGTTAGTTACTGGATTTTTAAAAAAATTTTTTTAAAAAAGAAGAAATAAAGCTTGGTACAGCTACTGTATACAAAATTCAATCCAAATAGAAACCCAGCCTAAAAGCCCTGCTTCTTTTGGTACTGATCTTGCAAACTAAGCAGCAAGGAAAGGAGGTGGGATCTATTGCTTCAGACTTTGACAACGGCAAAGCCTCACCTTAGGATGTGTGTTTTTGGTGTTTAAAGGTGACTGTGAGATCATTTCCATTCCCAGGGTGTGGCTGGGCTGCACAGGGGCCAAGGGAGGCTGCAGGGTTTAAAGGACATGAGCCTGGCTTTGCTGAGCTGCACAGCTGAGCAGGACTGCTCAGGACTGGAAATCTGCGGGTAAAAAATATCACCATGAAAACACTGCAAGCACAATTTTGCCTTTAACTTCTCCCAGTATAAAAAGGAAAACTCAGATTTTTGTTCTAAATTCCTATTAGATCACGAATGAATGATAGATCCTATGCTTAGAACACCAGGATTTTTTCCCAGTGTTTACCATTGCTGACAGAAGAAAGCAGGCACTGAACTATTTTAAGTGCATGTCGCTAATTCCATGGAAATTCAGCGAGTAGGGGGGGAAAAAAGCCTCATATAGCAGCAAATGCTCTTTGAAACAATAATGCAATATGCAGCAGTTATTAAAATCTATTATTTCTGTCAAATATTGAGCCAGCAGGGGTGTGCAAACACATGCACCGGGGTGGCTGCGTGTTAACTGGGACCTGACACATTCTGCTGGGCTCTGCAAGCACCAGAGGAAAATTCCACACAGCAGAATTTCAGTGGCCAAAATTCATACAAAATTAATATTTAAACTTAAAGCAAACATGCATGGGAATGCTGTTAATAACAGGCTGAACAACAGCCTCAAAGCTTTATTTTTTAAAAAAAAATACTGTTAATTTCATATTAAAATACATTAGATATAGAGTTCTCACTACAGAATTTATATTTGCTTTTTCGTTTTCGTATTAACTCCTGTTTTCTCTACGCTTGACTTATGAAATACTAATATACTATACTAATACTGCAACTATTTTTTTCTTAAAAAAAAAAAAAAAAACAAAAAACCCATACAGTTGATTAAAAGAAACGGCCAAAAAAGCAATCTGCCGTTTTTCCCAGTGTTTCCAGAGACAATAGAGGGTCAATGGTTTGGCAGGATCAGGACAGGGGAAGGTTTATCCAGTGTGGGTGACAGCTGGGAGGGGAAAGCAGAGATGATATTGCAGGTTTGGTTCCTAAAACTATACCAAGGCTACTCTTTTAGTCAACTTGGAAATTTATATACTATACACTAACCCTCCTTTAATATCCTCTCTCTCTTTCCTCTGGGCATTTATTGCTGTTCTTTCTAGTTCAGTAACCAGTGAGCAGAAGGTTCATTAAAACTAATTGAATTGGAAACTTGTCTGCCCTGGGAAATGTTAACTCTTTGTTGTTATCTCTGGGAAATTCCTTTTGTTATTTCCCTTTGAGTGATGTGCTCCGGCTGGAACAAACAGCAAACAGCACCTGGGGAAGGTTTTCCTTCGGCAGCCGGGCCGGCAGCACCTTTGGGATGGCTCTGTGCTCCCAGGGTCGGTCCCTGGGGACATCCTGGGTGGGTGCCTGGGGACATCCCGGGTGGGTGCCTGGCGCTCCCCCAGCCCCCCGGGAAGGGCTGGCAGGGACCAGCAGGCTCCTGCCCACACCCCCAGCACAGCCCCAGCCTTGGCACCTGGCTGAGGGTGGCACAGAAACCCCCAGAGGACACGGCATGGCATCCCAGGGGTTAAATGTCACCGAGAAGGAAGGACAGGGACATTCCGGGGGGGAATCTTAACTTCCCTCTGATAATCCTCTGGGAGCAGCACTCCCCAGCCAGCCCAGGACAGGGGCTCGTCCAGCTCCTTGCAGCTCAAAAATATCGATGAAATAAAACACTTGATAATAGTCACAGTGGTAGATTTCTGACAGCTTTAAAAATCAATTGAAAATAACAGGCAACCCACTGTTGCTAATAAAAGTAAATATTTATGACTGATTTGACTGAGCTTCAATACCAGTCAATCACTTTCTAAAGGATCTTTGCAATTCATTAACCTCTTTTTACTGGTCTTGTCCCTGTTGGTATTAGCCATTAAAAGGGAATAAGGGAGGGGGGCTTGATTTTTCTATTCTCATCATTCATAGCTTATTTGTTCATTCCCTCCATTCCCATACGTTGCTGTTAAATTGATTGTCTGTTTAGTCATATGAATGATAAAGTAGCTCTGCCAGGAAGAGTGAAAGCCTCCATTAATTCCTGAGGAGGGTGGGCTGCTTTGGTTCAGCCTCAGCCTAAACCAAAACTACTCCCATAGTTTCCTGCCACATCACTAACTAAATTTAGCCCCTAACATATTGCTGATAATAAAAGCCATAATTCTCCTCACAAACTTTTCCACGTCAAAACTTCAGGGAAAATCATGTTTATGAACATCTCCTAAAGACTGTTGTTATCAGCCTGGTCTCCCTAATCCGTAACGTGACACAGCAGGATTGGGGACAGCTGTCTTCATTTCAGAATTCAAATGGGGCTTCTCAAAAACACTGGTGGCATGACACAGGGAAAAAGAACTACATCAGCAGGAATTCCCTGGAGGTGTCCCAGCAATTCCTGGAGGTGGCACTCAGGGCTCTGGGGACAAGGTGGGGATTGGGCACAGCTGGGACTCCGTGGGCTGGGAGGGCTTTTCCAACCTCAGGGATCCTGGGATTCTCTAAGAATAGACACAATTGCTCCTTTAAATAATCAAGATTAGGAGGGTAGGTCTGACTTTCCAACATACATAAACCCCATGTTTGTTGGTGTTTTTTTGAAACTGGTGAGCTAAAGCATTGTCTAAACACAGCATGAAGCCAAAACCTCCACACAGAACCATGTCCCTCTAAAACATCCCAGAGGGACATGAGAGACCATGCACACAGGCAAGATATTTCCAAGGGATGCCCTCAGTGGTACAGCCAAAGGACTCCTCTTGACACAGTTTGCTTTGTTATTAAGAACCAGCTCTAGGAGCAGGATCTCTGAGACCTAAATTACAAACAGAACCTGTATGACCTAAATTAAAGGTGGCATTAACCTGAGGGCAGCATCATATTTTACACCTCCTCCAAGAAACCTTTCTTCCTAACTCAGATCCCCTAATGAGGGTATGAGGATGAAGGAAGCCTGTCCCACCCTCAGGAATTCCCAGCAGGTCACATTTCCCAGCTGCACATGCAGAACCCCCAGTGTCCTCCACAGCACCAGTGAGCACTGCTGAAGCTGGGAAAGAGAAGAACTGTCACACCTGTGAGGTCTCTGACAACCTGGGGCACCTTTAAGCCCCAGCTCAGCACGGCAGCATGTGGCTGGGGCAGGTGAGGTCCTTGCAGGGGTCACTGGTGCTGTTGTCACCTCCAGACAGGGGCAGGGGGATGGCACTGGCCAGGCCACCCCTGTGCAGATGGGCAGGGGATTGTTTAATGCCATCAGCTGGGGACAAGACATCTTTAGGTCAGAATAATCCCTCCCTGGCCACCAGAACCAGCTCAAGACGACGCTCAGAGTAACAGATGAATTCTTTTCAGTGGAAGTTCTTTTGATAAACACCGAGTCCCTTTTCCGTGTGTGAGTCACCCCTACACAAACTTCTGTTGATGCTAATTTAGCACTTTCATTTATAAGTTCCTCTGATCCATTCAACAGCTCGTTTTCAATATCAGGGACAACCACAGATTGCCCACGGACTGTTCTCGAGTCTGTTGGCTCCAGCATTTCTTTTTCTGTCTGATTAGTCACTTCAGCCACACGCTGCTGTCTCTGGTCCTTGTAGCTACCCTACAACTCCAAGTCTCGTGTCCCCAGCTGAGGGAACTCAGCCCGGATGTAAATGCTTAAAACTGTGGCAGGGAATTTGCAATTAAATAACTTCATGTCTGAATTTTTTTTGCCTTGACAATCCAGCCCAGGCTGAGTTTCAGAGTGAGGCACAGCTTCATTTCTGCAAGTTTTCCCACAGTGTAGAGCTGAGAATGTGCTTTCAGCTGCTCGTTCAGGTTCTCACTTGGTGAGGATTTCATTATTTCAGGTCACTCCCCCCTTCACTCCAAGACTCCCCCCAATTTTTGCTAAGAAGGGCAAAACAGGGGTGAACAGCAAAACAACTGCTACTTGTTAAACTGACACTAAAAATCTTAATCTTAGTTGAAACTAAATCTGTAAAGACAAGTTCCTTAGCATTCCCCCTGGGATTTAGTGTCACAGCTGTTCCGTGTGGGGCTGAGCTCTGTGGCACACCAGGAGCTCCGAGCAGGTCCCTGCACTCTGTGGGTCACACCTGCAGAGCCCTGAGCTGGGAGGGAGCAGCTCCAAACCCTCCAGCTCAGCTCCTCTGCAGAGTTCACAGGGAAAGACAGGACCTGAGTGGGGTTAGACAATGTAAATTCTATTTAGATGGCAACTCAGACAATAAGATAAAGCTCATAAACTCCGTTTTATCATCCTCTTTCTTTGAGGATGAGTGAAATCCTCTTTCCTTGTTTGCAGAGCGTGAGAAAGCCGTCGGAGAGTGAGACAGAGCGCACACAGGCTGGGATGGCAGGGCATGGACACGGGCTCACCTCCCCAGACCCACCCTGCCGACTTCATCCAGGCTCTCCTCAGCTCCAGCCCGGAGAGCAGAACCCAGGACTGCCAGGGCCAGTCCAGGAGTGGGCTCGGGCTCTGAGGGGCAGCAGCATCCCAATCCCACCCTCCCGGTGCTCTGGCCCCATCCAGCCCTGGGGTTCCCAGGACATCCCTAAATCCAGCAGCCTCATCTTCCTGCAGAGCTGCCTTTGCAGCTTCCCTCCGTGACACGGCACTGGGGGGCACTTTGCAAACAGCCCTGGTAACTCCAGAGCGGTTTCCTAAGTAACAATCCATCTGTTTATTCCAGGACAGCCCTGGCCAGGGCACGGGAGCCAGGCATCCAGAGCTCCTTCCCTCCCTCAAAGTTCTGCTGCCTGCAAGGGGCTCCGAGCTCGAGTTCTTGTAGATAAATACAGAACATACTTACAGCTGCCAATGACAGATGTTCAGTGTAAATATTATTCCAGCAGATTTTTTAATCAGATGGTGTAATGCATGATAGTGTCATTTAAAAGGAAAAAAAAGGGTGAATACAGTGAAAAAATTACCATTTGAAAGGCAGAACTATTTTTTGGCAGAATTCGTAATGAACAAATTTTTCTCGTCAGCAAAATGATGCTAAAAGAGATACAAAACTTATTTCTTAGTTGTAAGAAAGCGAATAATTAAAAATTATATACATGTTCACCTTTATGTTCAGGTGCAGAGGAGTCCCACACACCATGACCTGTATTTGTTCAGCACCATGGAAACCATTTCACTCCATTATCCAAACATTATTTACATAAAACCGAGGGGGAAAAGGTAAGAGAAAATAAAAGTGACACAGGCAGAAATAATGACAGCGATCGGATTCATGGTGGAGAAGTGGGCAGGGAACCAAGAGGGCTTTAATGAGATTTACATTCACGGAGGGGAGCGGGTTCCGAGGAGCTGATTGCATCCGAATGGGATGAAAAGGCAACGCCGAGTGAGCGGTGTAGGATTTCTCCTTCCTGCCCCAGCACTGCTGGATCAGAGGGATAAATCCCGGTTACACAGAGCGGGGGCAGCTCGGCAGGAGAGACACGAGGGGGGAACAGGGACAGGAACCGGGACGGGAACAGGGATGGGAACAGGAATAGGTACAGGGACAGGGATGGGAACGGGTATGGAAACAGGAATAGATATAGGGACAGGTACGGGGACAGGTACAGGGACAGGCATGGGAACAGGGACAGGTACAGGAACAGATACAGGGATGGGAACAGGTATGGGAACAGGAATAGGTGCAGGGACAGGTATGGAGACAGGGATGGGAACAGGTACAGGAACAGGGATGGGAACAGGGACAGGAGCCTGGTGGCACGCTGTGTTTGGGAAGGACAGGTGGACAGCAGCCCAGGTGTCTCACCCTGCAGGGAGGGACCCTTTCCCACAGCAGCTCCTCAGCTGGGCTGCCCGCAGGGTTTTAATGTCCCTGCCCCAATCCTGCCCCTGGCGTCCCCCAAATGCGGCTGGCAGCGACAGCCCTGGCACTGGGCACCCCAAACACCCCACACTCGCTAAAATGTGTCTCCTTCAGCACCTCTGAAGATTCCCAGCCATTATTCCCTCTCTCCGTGGATAAAAGCCCCTGTGACAAGCAGAAAAAGCAGGGGAATATCAAGGAAAACTGCATTTGCAGCAGACACCTCCCTGTGTGCACAGCTCCCAGAGCAGCCCGAGCCAGGGATTCTGCCAACAGGGAAGGGTAAAACAAGCAGAGAACCTCCCCATCCAGTTTTCCTGCCTCGGGGCGAGTGAGACACAGCGAGCCCAGCCTGGCAGCCTCTCCCAGGGCAGCAGCTCCACCAGCAACCAGCCCCGGGCACAGCACCAGCAGCTTCCCAAACAATTTACAGCTGAGTGCCGAGCACGGAATGCTTATTGTCACTTAATTAAAAGAATTTCATTTTAATGCCTTTTGCCCATTTAGAGCCAATTAATGCAAGGTGCTAAGTACTCTTAAATCACATTGCAGCCAAGGCGAGCTAAGGCTGATCAACCATTCACAAGAAGAACCTTTTCTGATTTGATTCTCAGCTGAGATCTTGAAGTGCTCTTCCAAGTGCCTTCTTTGGGATGGGAAGTTGGAGAGAAGCGGAATTGGAGGCTTCCCATGTCAACAGCACCTGTAGAATGTGGCAGTGCAGCTGCTGCTACCCCAAAACACAGAAAAAACTCCAGTGCCATGGGCAGGGACACCTCCCACTGTCCCAGGCTGCTCCAAGCCCTGTCCAGCCTGGCCTTGGACATTCCAGGGATCCAGGGGCAGCCACAGCTGCTCTGGGCACCCTGTGCCTGGGCTTCACCACCCTCACAGACAGGAATTCCTTCCTGAAGAATTCCTTTATGATTTATGAATAGTACAACCAAAGTTCTCAACAGCAAAGAAAAACCCAAAACACCTGCTCAGCTTCAGAACTCCACCACTGAAAGGTGTTCAAATAATTTCCAACCACGGGCACGTTGTACCCTCGGTTTCTGTGCAAACACAGGCGGCATTGCAGCAGGAGTACAAACCCAGCCAGATTCTGTGTCCTGTCACACAGGCACTGGGAGGGACTGGTCCCAGTAACCACAGCACAGACAGGCACCAGCCACGTTCCTTCATCAGCTCATTGCAGCCAGAAGGACCCGGCAGCAGGGAGGACCCAGCTTCCCCAGTTCCCCCAGTCCCCAGCACAAACTGGGGCTCCCCTGGGTGTGTGAGCAGCTGTGAGACCCAGGGGCCTTGCAGGCAGCACGGGGTGGGTCTGCCCCACCTGCAGGTGCTGCAGCTCTCCTGGCTCTCCCTGTGCCCAGGCTCCTACTGCCCATGTCCCTGGGATCACGCCCAGCTCACAGAGATCTGCCAGGGCCAAGGGGGTTTCACAGAAAAAGGTGTCAGGGAGGAGCAGCAGCAGAATCAATGAGGACAAGACATGCCACAAACACGTTCCTGGGTGCAAGGCCAGGGCTGGTGGTCTCGAGGCCACTGGATGTTAAATAAGGCAGAGTGAAGGACAGAAGCCATCAAATAATGGCAAAAACTGGAACTTACAATGCACCAGCAGCTACACAAACACTGGAAAGGAGATCACCATCACAAACTGCTTATCACTGAATATACAGAAGCACAACAGGCTTTTTGAAGTCCTAAAACTGAGTATTTTATCATGAAGAACCCTGCCTAATTGCAGAAGGAAGTCACCAGTTATTGAAATACTCCTCAGCCCAGTGTGGCCCCTTCGTGGGGAGGGCCCCAGCTCTCACCTGCGCTGCTCTGGGTGAGTCTCACCAGGTGCCAGTGCCCAGCTGAGCTCTGAGCTGGTTCAATATTTCCTTTGTGGCTGCTGCAGAATCATGCCCTTCCTTTGGAGCACTTCTGCCTTTGATCTCTCCTCCACAGCTTTGCTTTTCATGTGGCAGTTGTATGAGGAGCTGCTATCCCGACAGGAAAACGCTCACCAGTCCTCACTGGCCTCTGCCTGAATACATCCCATAATTGCAGGCATCCTAAATTATGTGATGCTAACTACCTTGAGCTACAAAAAATGGGCTTACCAAATCACACTGCTTCATGCAATCATGAATAACCACGAGGTAAAACACACCATAAAGCCGGGGGTTGAGTGTTTTGCGGCTTAGTTTTTAATTTTTATTTTAATAGAGAGGTTTGATGTATTTTTTTTTTTAATTCTCTTTCTCGGTCTTTAATTGAGGTGCAAGATTGGTGTTCTCAGCAAGGCAGACTCTACCTGGCTGGTTATTTGCCTTTAAGGAAGAAAAAAGGCAAGCTAAGCATGGGATAACACCTCTAAAAATCAGGTTTCAGGGCAGGGTAGAGAGCAGGCCCGTTCACTGCACACAGCCCTGCTGAGCTCAGTGTGATCACAGAGTCCCCACTGGGGATCTGAGCGAGCTCTGCCCCTGCAGCCACAGCCTGTCCTGCTCCAGGTCCCAGGGACTGCTCCCACACCCCTCTGAGCCCCAATCAATGCACAGAACGAGGCACACTTGGCAAACACCGTGATCACATCAATTGCTATTGTATTTGTAATTACGTTCATTTATCAAATGTGCTGCCGGGCTGATCATAATCATCTCAGCATATCCATAAAAACCATCCAAGCAGCGTTGTCCCGAGGTGTGCACACAGCCCCCGCCATGAATCATCTGCCCTGCGCCAGGAATGCACCACACAGCCCACAGGCAAGGATCTGAGGAAAGGAAACTTCTCTTGGAGGTATTTCGAGACCTGGTTTTCACAAAATATCATCTTCCCATGCTCATTAGGCCTTCATAAAAAATAATCTCAGGCAGAGCCTTTAAACATCCCCCCCCACCTGTGCTACCAATGGGTAAATGAGAAAAAAAAAGAATGGAAGGAAAAAAAAGATAGTCAAACCCCTTAATTTTGCCTTTGTAAGTACAGATTTTATTCCTGAAACACTGACAGCCTGAAACCTTGGTACAACTGCCCAGAGAGTAGAGAGCAGGGTAGTGCAAGGAGTGTGACTGTAATTAAACACACCTCAAAAAAAATCACAAAATCCCAGGATCCCTGAGGCTGGAAAAGCTTCCCAAGGTCATCAAATCCAACCTGTGCCCGATGCCCACCCTGTCCCCAGAGCCCTGAGTGCCACCTCCAGGAATTGCTGGGACACCTCCAGGGATGGGCACTCCAAAGCTCCCTGGGCAGTTCCAGTGTCTGATCCCCCTTTCCATGGGGAAATTCCTGCTGGTGCCCACCCTGAGCTCCCCTGGGCCAGCCCGAGGCTGATTTGGTCTCCCACCCAAATTGGATCTGGAGTCACGGGCAGCTGTGGGAGACAGGCATTAACAGCACATTACACAAACATTTCAGGTGCTAATTGATAGCAATCCACTAAAGAAGGATTGGCAGTATAATCTCAGCTGTTATGATCGATCTGTGAGTTAAATCTGGGATCAATTCCCCTCCAGACGGGCAGGTGCTGCAGCCTGGGGTGCATTCCTGCAGTGCTGAAGGCTCGGGGTAACCCCTGAGCACCCCGTGCTCACAAACCACCTCACACAGAGGCAGGACACACCTGAGGCACCCAAACACCCTTCTGGCTGTCCCAGAGTGTATCACACCTGAGCTATAAAATATGTTCAGTGACAGCGGGGTGTGACTGGGGATGGATTGGCTACCCAGGGGCAGAACTGCAGCCCCCCTTTTGTGGGGGAGGAACTGCAGCCCCCCTTTTGAGCGGCAGGAACTGCAACCCCCCTTTTCTGTGTCAGGAACTACAGTCCCCTTTTCTGTGGCAGAACTGCAGCCCCCTTTTCTGTGGCAGCAGCTCTGAAGGACGAGCTCTGTGCCCTGGAACAGCTGTGAGTGAGTGAGAAATCAGCTCTGAGAGGCCCCACAGGAGCAGGGGGTCAGGGAGCACAGACCCCTCTGGCCACCGGCATCCCTCATGGGCACGGCCGGGAGCAGCTCCAGCCACCCCGGGCTGTCACCCAGAGCTCTCTGTTCTCCTCTCCAAAGTCCCTCTGCACCTCTCTTCCTCTCTTTGGGGTAAATGAGTTTTTCAGCCGCTGCAACAACCTGGCCTCTCCTCACGGATGTGTCCCTCTCCTGAAGTGACAGTCACAGCTCCTCTGCTGCCTTCCCGGGACAGGGACATCAACACCAAGAGCCCAACAGGCCTGCCTTGGCTGCCCCACAGCTGCTCCCAGTGCCCCAGGCTGCTCCCAGCCCTGTCCAGCCTGGCCTTGGGCACTGCCAGGGATCCAGGGGCAGCCACAGCTGCTCTGGCAATTCCAGCCCAGCCAGGAATTCCCAATTCCCAATCTCCCATCCATCCCTGCCCTCTGGCANGCCAGGAACCAGCCCCCCTTTTGAGCGGCAGGAACTGCAACCCCCCTTTTCTGTGTCAGGAACTACAGTCCCCTTTTCTGTGGCAGAACTGCAGCCCCCTTTTCTGTGGCAGCAGCTCTGAAGGACGAGCTCTGTGCCCTGGAACAGCTGTGAGTGAGTGAGAAATCAGCTCTGAGAGGCCCCACAGGAGCAGGGGGTCAGGGAGCACAGACCCCTCTGGCCACCGGCATCCCTCATGGGCACGGCCGGGAGCAGCTCCAGCCACCCCGGGCTGTCACCCAGAGCTCTCTGTTCTCCTCTCCAAAGTCCCTCTGCACCTCTCTTCCTCTCTTTGGGGTAAATGAGTTTTTCAGCCGCTGCAACAACCTGGCCTCTCCTCACGGATGTGTCCCTCTCCTGAAGTGACAGTCACAGCTCCTCTGCTGCCTTCCCGGGACAGGGACATCAACACCAAGAGCCCAACAGGCCTGCCTTGGCTGCCCCACAGCTGCTCCCAGTGCCCCAGGCTGCTCCCAGCCCTNAGCTCTCCCTGGAGCCTTCCCTGATCCAGGGGAACATTCCCAGCTCTCCCTGGAGCCTTCCCTTCTCCAGGGGAACATTCCCAGCTCTCCCAGCCTGGCTCCAGAGGGGCTCCAGCCCTGCAGCAGCTCCATGGCTCCTCTGGGCTCTCTCCAGTGCTCCCACATCTCCCCATGCTCGGGGAATGCCGTGGATCAGGTCACCCCCTCCTCTCTGCTGCCCATTCCCACTGCACCCCAGCCGTGCAGGACCATCCCCATGGGGACCCGCTGGGCACAGGCCCCCAGCAGTGACCCTTCCCCAGCCCCACTGGGGATCCCCCAAACCCTCAGGGGGTACAAACTGCCCGGCCGCGGGGCACGAACCCTCGGGCACCGTGGGGCTCATCCCAGGTGCTCCTTAACAGAAATCGGGCCAAACCCCACAGTTAGTGCCATTTGGGGTTCCATCTTCCCTGCAATTATACCTCAGGGAAAAGACGTACCCCAGTGCTGCGCCATCCTCTCCGGGAGGGTTTTAAGGAGCTGGAGCAGCAGGGAGGCTGCTGTAGGGCATAAATAAACGGATAAATAAACGGATAAATGAATTATTAAACCCCGGCTGAGGCGGGCGCGTTCCCGGGCGGGGCAGCGGCGGCGCAGTCCCGGCAGTGCCCGGCAGAGGGCGGCAGAGGCGGCGCCGCCCCGCCCGCGGAGGGGAAGGGACCGGGATAGAACCGAGATAGAACCGGGATAGGATCGGGATAAGGTCGGGAAGGGACCGGGATAGGGTCGGGATAGGGTCGGGAAGGGACCGGGATAGGGGAACCCGGGATGGGATCGGGATAGGGGAGCCCGGGATAGGGGAGCCCGGGATAGGTCTGGGATGGGAACCCCGGGATAGGGGACCCCAGGGATGGGAATCACCCTGGGGACAGGGAACCCCCAGGTCTCCAGGGAGAGCTCAAAGCCCTGCCAGGGCCTGAAGGGGCTCCAGGAGAGCTGGAGAGGGACTGGGGACAAGGGATGGAGGGACAGGACACAGGGAATGGCTCCCAGTGCCAGAGGGCAGGGATGGATGGGATATTGGGAATTGGGAATTCCTGGCTGGGCTGGAATTCCCAGAGCAGCTGTGGCTGCCCCTGGATCCCTGGCAGTGACCAAGGCCAGGTTGGACATGGGGCTGGAGCAGCCTGGGACAGTGGGAGGTGTCCCTTGCACTACAGTGGCACTGGATGGGCTTTTAAGTTCCTTCCAACTCAAACCATTTTGTGCTGCTCTGATTCCATGACCTTGCAAACAAGAGCACCACCACAGACAAATCTGCTGCCCTGCAGATGCCCTCACTGTGCCAGAGAGGGATGACCTTGACACCTGCTGGTGTCCCTTGGTCACTGGCAGAGCTCCCTGCCTGAGCAGAGCACCCAGTGCCCCCCTCCATCCTGCACCCAAAGCACACCTGTGCCTTTAAATAAGGAAATCAAGCCCAAGCCCATGTAAACCCATGAAATTCAGACACTTCAGGCTCAAGATTTATGGCTAAACACCTGTAAATTCTTCTGAAACAACAGCAGTAGTTGGTCCCAAGACACTCTGATTGTCTCCTAATAGACAAGCACATTGTTTGTCACTTGAAGAACACTCAATGACATCACAAAGACTTCAGAGTAAAGTTTGGAATAGATGCAGATTGAGAGGGAGAGAGAGAGAGAGATAGCAATAATTAAATATCTGTCACGTCCATCCACCTTAAATCTGACATAAATGCCCCAACCCTGTGCCACAGCTGAATCAGATATGGCCAGGCCTCATGAGCAGGGTTTTAAAATCATCCTCATTCTTTAATAACCTTTCCCAGCAAAACCCTCCCAGGAAACACCACCTTGCCAGGGAATACAGTTCATTAAACGTCCACGAGAGAGAAGCTAAAATGATAAAATGAACAATGCCAGCCAGAGGTGCCAGGGGCTCACCAAGGCAGGTAGGGGTGCCTCACCCTTCTGTGCTCCCATCCCAGTATTTCATCTTGGAAAGAGAAATAACCATAAAGCGAGAAGCCATAAAACCCAAAGAGTTTCCACAGAGTGTAGGATTTTTTAAAATGTCAAAGAGAAACGCAACAAATACACGCTAAGGGAAAATTGTGAGTGGCAAATTATTAAAGTGTGAGGAGTTGGTCTTGGGAAATATTCCTCTTAAGTAAGCAGGGAAAACCACCCTGCCAGTGCAGAGTGTGTGGGTGCATCTCACCTGCTGCAGGGACAGCAACAGCCATGGCATTGTCTGGGAGCTCTGGAGCATTTGGTTATTGGAAGCGAAGGAAATGTGCTCACATGGACCCAGATAAGCTCAGGTTTGGCATTTACCTGTTTACCTGTGCAGGGATCCTGGGAGCTCTCCCTGCCCTGGGCACGGCTCCTGGCCAGGGCATTTAAAAACATGGGCAAACCAAAACATCCACCTTCTGGAGCTCAGAGCTTGTCTCTAAATCTGCTGCTCCCAAATCCCTCCCCTTGCCCCTCCCCTCAGCCCTCAGGGTGGGGACAGACACCTGCAGAGCTGCTGACCCCGTGGGGGTGGCTGCCAGGTCCCAAATGGGAGAATTCCCTCTCCCAAGGGATTTCAGCCCTTCCTTGTTGTGCTCAGCCAGCACGAGAATTTTGGTCAGGTAAGGGAAATCCAGCAAGGGAAGTTTCACTGCAGGGTGGGCATTCCCTGGAAAGTCATGCCTGGATTGCCTCAAAATAAATCTCGAAGCCACCAGGCTGTGGATTCAGTGAATCACTCACATCCCTGTAATTGTGCCTCTCATACCCCCCTACTTGCAGCAGTATTTTTCCTTAATTGATTACAATCAAATATCTTCAATTGATCCCACATCCCTCAAAGTCTGCTGGCCTAAAGACTAATCCTTCTGAGCTACTACCTTTCACACAAACCTCAGGTGGGTTTCCAATCTGATCTGATTACCAGACCCTTGATATTCACCACTTTCTATCATATTTATCATACTTGCTTCATTTCCTGGGAGAAAGGGTCTGATTCATTAAAAATTATATGCTCCATTTAAGCAGGTTTTCTGCATACTTTACCCGGGAAAAAATGCTGAATGCATTTTTTTCCACATAAAAGTATGTCTTTTTTGTGATTTATCAACCTTTTATGCCCTGCCTATCAGCAGCTGTCTCTGAGCCACGTACCCCAGTGGTACAGAACTCCTGGAAAGGGTGATAACAGGCGTTTCCAGCTCCCAGCTCACAAACCACAAGGATTTCAGACAGAACAAATGCCACGTGCTCTTACCTTTTATGATATTTTTTGTGGTTTTATTCAAGCACCATCATTCACGGCTCGAATTCCCTGGAATGGTTTAATTCACACTAAATTCCATCTCAGTTTGGAGGAAGTGTTTGTGGGTCAGATGCAATGCAAATATAATGGGGGCTGGGGTGGGTTCTTCTGCAGAAGCAGAGATTTCCACATTACTGTAATTTCTCTCTCTTTATTACTTTGGAGATTTAAGCGATCATTCGCTGTGAGCCATGCCACAGTTAAGGACGGAAACTTTTAATAACATCCAGGATGGAATTCACTCCTGGGCACAGAGCTCAAACAAGGCTCAGGTCCACCTGAAGCCTTCAGGATGGAGTTTACATAGTCAGGCACCTTTTCACAACCTCTCCATAATTTGACAAATTTCAGAGCCGAGAGAAAAAAGCCTTTTGAACACTCACCTCCTGAAAATGCCTCTTCCTTTTGGTTCTTTTTCCATGTGGGGGGAGGTTGTGCAGGGGAGTTAGAAAGGGGTAAAAGAAGGAGCAGGAGGTTGTTGATCTAAAGGAAAAAGAAAGGGCTGTTCTCTGTCAGCACACAGCTCTTTTCCCAGGATCCCTGAGGCTGGAAAAGCCCTCCCATGCCCACCTTGTCCCCAGAGCCCTGAGTGCCACCTCCAGGAATTGCTGGGACACCTCCAGGGATGGGCACTCCAAAGCTCCCTGGGCAGAGAGGTTCTCCTGTAGCTCAAACCAAAAACATCCAGGATGTCCCCAGAGCTCTCAAGCACGGCCTGTCACGTGTTTGTCACAGAAAAGAAAACGCCGCTAATGAAATATCGGGAAGGTGAAAGGCAGAGAACCAAGGACAGCTTTAGCACCACTTCACACAAATCTCAACAGATATTCCTCATGCAGCACAAGGCTCCTGGCCTGCTGGAAAGTGTCCTTGCCTGTGGCAGGGGGTTGGAACTAAAGGAGTTTAAGGTCCCTTCAACCCAGGCCAGTCTGGGATTCTGCTTCTGTGACATTTAGACAGGGCTGGAAACCAGGGCAGCTAAACCAAACCTTTCCTTCATCGTTACCCAGCACAAGAATCTGCCTCAAGCTCCTTTAAAGAGAAAAATTGTCTTTTTCCTGCAATTTAAAGTTAGCTTCCACCAGAAAAGACCACCAAAATCAGGCTATTTGCTCGCAATGCCGGGGGCAGGGATTCCACAACCCCTTTTCTGCTGCCTCTGTGTGCCAGCCCAATAACCCCGGCAGAGGCACGCGGGGCCAGGGCTGCCCTGGCAGGGACGTCCCTCACCAGCCTGGACATGGGGCCAGGCAGAGTCTGGGTGCTGGGGGTGCCAGGGATGGCAGGCAGTGCCCAGGGAGGCGCAGAGCAGCGGGGAAACGTCTCTGTGGCAGCAGATGAGGAATTGTCACGAGCACGCCGGGCCCGCGGCGGAGCTGAACACAAGTTGTCTGCTCCAGAACAGGGGCTCAAGCTGTTCTCTAACTTTCAGCTCCCGAGTTCCATTTTGAACTGGGTAATTATACAACACGAGGAGTTGGCAGTTCACAGGGAGAACAGATTTAGCTGCTGACAAAACGCTACTGTTCGCAAAAGTTCAAGCAGTCAGAGCTGCAGTCATCCTCCAGGGCTCTGGGCATGGGTGGCACTGGAGCCCAGGGAAGGTGTCCCTGCACGGCAGGGGGAAATGGGATGGGCTTTGGGGTCCCTTCCAACCCAAAACATGCTGGGATTCTGCTCCTCAGGGCAGGAAAAGCAAAACACAGCCACGACAAGCTACGGAAACTTTTCCGCTCTGTCAAACAAGACCGTAAAAAGGATCAATTTCAGTCCTCTGTGGAATAAACAGAGCAAACCCACTCTGCGGCCAGGCTCCACTCACCTCTGCTTAGTCTGCTCCTAAATCAGAACTAGAGCAAAGCTATCAGACAAATATTTTCCCTGTTTTGTTAAAACTTAACACCTTCACCTCAAGATGCCTTTTGATACTGGCTGCACAGTTTCTCCTAATTATTTATTATTTATTATCTGACTCACGCTGGGTTTGGGAGGCCACACTTCTGACCCCACATGCTCACAGAATCCCAGACTGGGAAGGACCTCAGAGCCCACCCAGTGCCACCCCTGCCATGGCAGGGACACCTTCCCCTATCCCAGGCTGCTCCAGCCCCAGTGTCCAGCCTGGCCCTGGACACTGCCAGGACAATTCCCAGAGCTGGTCACAGCAACCCCTGATACTCCAACCCAACCTGAAATGCATGAAGCAGTCCCAGCAATGGCAGCAGGGACACTCCTGTGCCAGACACAAAGCCCTACAGCAGGTGCCATGACAAGCTCCAGATCTGTGGGCACTTAGCAGGTACTGCTTTGTTATTTTGGGAAAAGTTACATTCTGTTAAAACTACAAATTCAATTTGCAGAATTTCCCTCCTCTCAGCTTCAAATGCTCCTTTTGTGCACGTTTTCCCCTTATTTTGCAATCCAGACCGTTAATGTCCCCACAGGAGTAGTTTACAACTTTGTAAGCATTCCCAGTGTTCCTGCAATTCCATTTGATCCATTTGCCAGGAGCCTCACGCTGGAAAACATCTTTATGCTGACACCATTTCAGCCACATTTGCTCTTGGCCTGCATTGCTCTGCACACACAACTTCGTGGCTTTGTGCTTGGCATTAGGCATTCGATATAAAACAGTTGATATGAAACATTTGGTTATCTTTAAATGAGAGAAAGAAGGCACTCAGATATTCCCTGTGAGTTTCCCTCCCTGGAGCACAAGGCAGCATCCCTCCCAGGCAGGCCAGGGATTGCATTATCCAGTGTTTCCTGGGAGAAGTGCCTGCAGGAAGGAGCAGAGCTCTGGGTGGGAGGAACACGGGGAGATTCAGAGATGAGGAGGCCTAATGGAGTTTGGAGGGGCTGCATTCTGAATCTATCAAACCCTGACATTTGAGGGAGCTTTATATTTTCCTTTAAGAGTAGTGCAGACCCCAGTGAATTATATAATGGAATATGTCTCCCCAATGTAATCAAAGTTGACCTAACAGATTTGTCTTTCTGCTGATACAATCCACTGAAAATCTTTAAGGAAATCAGAACTGGATTCAAACAACAAAGAGGAAAAATCACTTTTTAAATATAAAACAGGCCTAGAGAGAGCAACTCCTACCAATTAGAAATACTGCAATCATGGAATGGTTTAGATTGGCATGCTTTGCTCAGGAGTCCCCAGTAATCCCTTGGGATGGGGCTCCCAAAGGCAGCCAACACCACACGTGGAAAACCACAGCACTGACCTGAACGTTCCAGGGGAGGCTGAATAAATCCAGTTTTAAACACAAAAATTGTATTGGTTAGGCTTGAGAACTCCTTTCTCATCCAGAGGAACAAAAGCAAAGGACTTCAGGCTTGCCTCATAAATGCATTTCAAGAAGCATTTTCCCACATCTGTGCCTAAATAAATGGATCTGAATTGGCACAATATTAAATTGATTTTATTAAATCCCTTAATATAAAAACATGCAAACTATTCTCCCCCCAGATGGTTTAATCACACCCTAAGTCAGATTTACCTGTAGCTAAAATATCCCAATTTTAGGATTGCTGTTAACTGAAGAACGAAATGCTGATTTCTACGAAGTTAAGAGCAAGGAGTAAAATCCTAAAAATCCAAATTTCTCCTGCCAAACAACAGAGCACAGGAACCTGAACCAGAAGGCAGAGCCACTGCTGGTCTCCGAACACACACAATAAAACCAGTCAGATTCCATTTGTTAAAACATGTGATTCAATTAATTCTGCCATCTTTACTGAATAATTCACTTGATGAATCAATTCTTCTGGTAAATAAGCACTTCTACATCCCATTGACCTCTGTGTGGGCAAAACTGATTTTTCTCTGGGCCATTGATGTTCTCTGGGGCCAGGAGAGGAGGTGGCTGGGTCAGGAGGCAAATCCAGGGGAACCACTGAGGCGCCCCTGGCACTGATAGACCCACCTGTGCCCAAGGCAGGCCCTTTGCAGGGGGAGGGGAGCCAGCAGAAGGTCCAAGCCAAGCCCAGCAGATGAGCAGCCCCAGGGAATAACCCCTGGCAGCTCAGCAAGCCGCAGGGAATATCCCCTGGAAGAGCCCCTCGCTCCAACCAGCCCTGGGGAGGAGGATGATGATGATTTGGAGACTTCCCCCTCATTTGGTTACCTCCCAAGAGCCCCTTGGCCATGAGATAGGATGTGGGAACTCTTAAGGACAGTTTTTTATTTGGCTGGTTCTATGACTAGTGAAAAACGTTATAACATTTTTAAAAACAAGGCTTTCCAGTAAGCACCTCCAATTTCCTTAAAATGTTTGCCACGGAACCTTTATCTCGGAGAAAAGCTAAACATAAGGACACAGAGACTGAGAGGAGATATTCCTGCATCTATTTGAAGAAATCTCATCCATAAAGAAGCAAATTGCCATGGTAATTATCACTGCCTTACTTGTAATTGTAGGAATAACCGTGCCTGGGTTATACATATGGACCGCTCGCATCCCGCGCGCGCTAATTCTCCCTGGAAAGAAATGATCTTTTATGGAGCACGAGTATTAAATGTGTTCTGGCAGCGGGGAGCGCTGCCTGGGCGAGGTGCTCTGCCACAAAGCAGGGATGGAGCCGCTCCTGGGGCGCTGCAGGTTTGCAGTCCAGGTGAGGGGGCTGGGAGCTGTTACCCCACCCCAAACCCCGAGGAGCAGCAGCTCCACATTCCCAGCCAGCCCGAGCATCCCCTGGTGTGCTCCCTGTCACAGGCACAGGTGGAACCTGCTCTGGGGCACGGCCAGGTCCCACCAGGCTGCCTCCCCAGAGCCCCAGACCAGCAGGGGCTGCGCTTTGGGCACCGTGAGTTATTTAAGGATCAGAGGAATGAGTGGGTCTGCCGTGGTTTGGGCTGGGGAGTTTGGTCAAACTGTGGCAGAGCACCATGTAAAACTGAAACTCAGATTGCATTGTAAGACCAGACATGGATTAATATTTAGTTCCTCTAGTCACTGCAGAGGCCAAGGAGATGCAGCACTCCTATTGCTGGTGCAATGAGGCTCTGGGAATAAACCACCCAATTCTGCTGAACAATGGCCAGGGACCTTTTGGGGGTAACAGCTCTCTGCCCACTCACCTGGACTTCAAAGCCAGCAGGACAGACACACGAGCAGAGCCCTAACTGGCTGCCCCTGGATCCCTGGCACTGCCCAAGGCCAGGTTGGACAGGGCTTGCAGCAACCTGGGATAGTGGAAGGTGCCCTGACCATAAAAGCCAACCAACCAACAAACAAACAATACAAAAAACCCCCCCACAAAACCAACAAATAAGCTCATTTTTTAATTTCTGCCCTTTCCTACTGAGATAAAGGAGGTGGCCAGGCCATACCTTTGCTAGCCCAAGCGTTGCAGGAATATTTAAACTCAGTGCTCCCATAGTTCCATCATGGAAATGTTCCACAAGAACCTCCTCTCCAAAGCCCTGTTCCCCAGCCCTGTCTGTGCAGAGAACCTCTCCTGCCTCCTCAGCCCCAAAACTCAACTCCTCAGAAGTGTTTTTTGTGATTTGCATTTAACTGGTTTTGACTCATGGATGTTTCCAGCAGCTGCCCTTTGGAAACCTGGAATCTCTCATTAGTCAGATTTTTCTGCCTTCTGCAGGGAGCAGCAACTGCTGCTGTGAAATTGTTTGTGAACAGTGAAAGAAAGACACAGGTTTCACATATGGCATCAAAAAAGGAGGATTTTTATCAAAAGTGCAGCAAACAGAGACAGGGTTGCAGAGCAGTGCTGCACCTGCAGCAGGAGCATGGTGGGGATTTTTTTGACCAGCCCTGACTGCTCTCCATGTGCAAGGAATAGAGAAATTGGAAATATCCTACGCTCTGCACTCATCCTGCCTTTTACTCCCAATACTTGTACATGTGTGAGGAAAACACAAACTTTTTTAGAAGTTTTTTCCTCAGATTTTTGGCCTCAAGTTTACATTAAAAGAAGAGTAAAAAAAGAGCCCCTATTCCTATTAATAAACCCAATTAAACTGCAAGCTGGGATGTTAATTCTGACTCTTAGTGCTTCCTAATCTGTTTTTTTTCCTCCCAAAACAGCTCCAGGACGAGGCTCTGTCCTTCTGGTGCAGGTGTCTGGGATCCCAGAGGTTCCACCACCCTTTATTCCCACACCCCCGAAAGCTCCACACACATCCCTGAGGGCTGCCACTCTGGAGGAGCAAACATGATCATTAACAGAGAGTGCTAATTGCATTTTGGATTGAGCTGGGTGGCTGTGTCCGGGAGGGCAGCAGGCAGAGCAGAGGGATCAGGTTTTGTGCCCCGCTGGCCCCGGGACACACATCCCATTTATTTCCCGTTTATTTTGCGTTTATTTCGCGTTTCCCCAGGATGCCCGGGTGCTGTGCTCCCCGGGGCACGGCTCAGATGTGGTTTTTAGAGCTCCTCAGAGCCCGGGGAGGCAGGCTCAGATCCGATCTGCTGTGACAGGTAAAGGGCACCGCGAAGGCTCCTGAGCTCCCTGCTGCAGGGGGGATGTGCAGCACCCTTTCCGTGCCGGACACAGCCACGGCTGGGCAGGAAAATCACACGGTTAGGAGTTGTAAATCACCCCCTTCCCCTTCTGGGCTTTGCTCCTCGCTGGTGCCTGCAGAGCCACGGCAGGAACGGCAAACCAGGAATGGGGAGAAGGCAGCACCTCAGATCTCCTTCAGCAGGGGAAAGAGTGCACCCAACAACAAACCCCTCTGTATCGACACCCAAGCACTTCACAGCAACTACAGGAAAGCCTAAATCACGTGGAAGTCTTAAAAAAACCCTTCTGTTTTTGCATTGAGCCAGTCAGGAGGAAAAGTTTGCATTTTCACGAACCACAGGCATAATTATGCATGAAACTTCAGAATGCCTGCATGGCAGAGGGCTCTGTGTGCCACGGGAAGGTTTGGGCTGGGAGGGACCACAGAGCCCTTCTGCTCCAAAGCCCTGCCTGAGCAGGGACAGCTTCCCCCAGAGCAGGTGCATCCCCTCCTGGAACCCGGGACAGCCTCTGCTCACTTTGGAAAGGTTTCATCAGCTGCTTTGAAAGCTGCATTTCCATCTGTATAATGGGTTTTGTACTTAATAGAACTCTGAGACAGCACCTCGAGGCTGTGCCCCACCAGACAGTGCCACTGGGCTCAGCAAGCCTCCTGCTCACACTCCCAGGAAGAAAAATCCTGTAAATAGTACCTTACAGGCATCTATTTCGAGATGCATGAGGCTGGAAAGTACAAAAAACTACGGCCGCAATAATTTCTACTTCTCCAATTCCATGCAAAAATCTCAGGACTTGCTGCTCGGCCTTTGCAAGGCTCCTGTTTGTGTTCCAATTTTTCCCACAGATCTGATGACGACTGTTTTCGCCAGCAGAGCGGCCAGACTCCCTTACAGAGCAATTACACAAGGAATTAATTATAGGAAAAGCAGATGAGAGCAGCACTGAAAATAACTCGAGGTCAGATTCAAGCAATGGATCAGCTTTACGTAACCAAAGCGGGTTCGGGGGGGATCTGTACCCCAAAAAGAACCTTCCAAGGAGAGCCCAGCCCCAGCCATCCCTCCAGTGCCCACTGGCAGGACAGGAGCTCCTGTGGGCTTTGCTCACCATCCTGCCAGGGAAGAGCTCCAAGGAGCAGGGGAAGTTTTTCAAACCTGAGGAATTGCACTTTGTCCTGGAGGAAACCTTCTCCATCTTTCAATTGCAGCACGCCAAGTCCACAAAGCCTATCCCCCCTTTAACTGCAGCCCTTTAACTCAGGGTGCCCTTCCTGCTCCAGCTCCCATCTTCCCAAATATTCCCCAAACTGTGGGATGAATCCCCAGCTACCCCAAAGCAGGGAGAAGCTGCTCAGAGCAGTCTCAGCGCTGCTCAGAGTTCTCCTGGCAAACAGCCTCACACTCTGTGTTTTACACCAGTTCATAGAAGTGACAGATGGAGAGACACTTAATTTACCCCTCTCAAACAAGGACCACCTCTCCAGGCCTCCTCAGACAGCCAGAGGAGCCAGAGCCTGCCAGAGCTGACAGGTCCAGGCTCTGTGTTGGGGTGTTCCTCACTCCTCCAGCCACATCCAAACACCTCAGCACCCAGGGAAGGGGAGGGAAGGGCTGATGGACACAGCAGGAGCTGCAGGCAGGGCAGGGCCACCTGCACAGGAATCCTGCTGGTCCTCCTGAACGGCCACATGGAAATTAAACTAAAAACAGGAAAACTCGCCTGTTGGAGAGAGCCCAGAGGAGTCATGGAGCTGCTGCAGGGCTGGAGCCAGGCTGGGAGAGCTGGGAATGTTCCCCTGGAGAGGAGAAGCTCCAGGGAGAGCTCAGAGCCCTGCCAGGGCCTGAAGGGGCTCCAAGAGAGCTGGAGAGGGACTGGGGACAAGGGATGGAGGGACAGGACACAGGGAATGGCTCCCAGTGCCAGAGGGCAGGGATGGATGGGAGATTGGGAATTGGGAATTCCTGGCTGGGCTGGAATTCCCAGAGCAGCTGTGGCTGCCCCTGGCTCCCTGGCAGTGCCCAAGGCCAGGTTGGAGCACCCTGGGACAGTGGGAGGTGTCCCTGCCCGTGGCACTGGATGGGCTCTGGGGCTCCTTCCAGCCCAGACCCTTCTGGGGGTCCATGGAGGAGCAGCAGATCAGGAACATCCCCATCCCCTGAGCTCCAAGCCCTTGGAACAGCAGGCAGTGAACAGCCAGTGCCTCCTGCAGGGTCCCAGAGCCCCAGCCTGGCACGTCTCCCCTGTCCCTGCCCTTGGGGGAGGTGGCTGCTCTCACACCCAGCTGAGCTGCTCTGGGTGAACTCCTTAAGGCTGGGCTCTGCACTTTTTGGTTGCTTTTTGGGATTTTTGGGTTAGTTAATTGAGTCTCCTCTAACATTTTGAGTTCACTTGTGCCCAAATCCAGAGGCATTGGGAGCTCAGCTCAACACCAGAGCCAGAGCAGCTGGGTTTCACAAACATTTGCTGCCGACACTTATGTTGATGAGGATTTTCTCCTTCTACAGCTTTATTTTCCCTAAAAAGCTGTAGAAGATATTTTGCACTGCACTAACTCGGTAATATTTAAAGGCTTTTTTGGAGATATTGGTGGATTTTATTTTTCCCCCCACACCACTCTCTGGTGGGAATCTCCAATTTTCCCTTTGGAAATCAGGCACATCTAGAGGCAAGGCAGAGAAATGCCACATGGTAAACTTAAATACAGATGTGCTCTCCCAACACCCCAAATTAAGCCATTGTTATTACACCATTCAGCAATCCAATGACTCCTAACCATAATTTAGCTAAGATCAAGTGTAAAATCTGTTTAATAATACCCTGTACATCCTCTATCCTGGAGATTATATCCTGCATTTGCAGGGCATTGACTCCATAATCTAACAGGTCTTTTCCATCTCTGACTTCTATTAGCCTATGAATTATAACAAAAGGACCATTAGGCAAACCATAATTGTGGAAACAGCCTCTGACACGTGAGACTAACTCCTGCCATGGCGGGGAAAACTAAAATTAAAACACAGACAATTGAAGGGAAAGCATTCCCTTTATCCAAGTGTTAAGCTGCTCGATTAAAATCAGGATACAAAACTCAGTAAATCACAGAAAAGGCTAATTTTTTTTTCCCCTCCGCATCGCTTTAGAGAAAAGACTTTGTTTGGGCAGCACAGCAGGTGCTGGTTTGTCCCTGCAGGAGGGATGGGACTGGGGCTCATTTGGGATATTTTCTCTATCTGCTGCCTCTGCCCAGCCCAGCTCGTCCTGCGCCCCGGAGCCACTTCTGCCAAGAGAAGTCACATCTTCCGAGGAGCTTTACCTGGGGAAGCACGAAACAGCAGAGCGAGCCAAAAGGCTCAGGGAAGGCAGGAGCATCCAGCCGAGGCTGCTTGGGAAGGGCTGGGAGGCGCAGCCCTCCTCCAGCAGCTCTGGCTAGCGCACGCTCCGCAAAGGTCAGAGCTCTGCAAACACCTCAGAGGGAGAGAGCGGCTCGCAGATGGTCACACGCTGTGCCACACGCGCGGGGAATGCAGAGTGCAGAGCTGCCCAGGAGCCACCGCAGCTCTCTGCTGCAGGGGCTGGCACAGCGCTGCCAGCCTGTCCTGGCTGCCCGGCACTGCCCGGTTCTGCCCGGCTCTGCCCAGGCTCTCCTGGCTCTGCCCGGCTGTGCCCGGCTCTGTCCCGGCTCTGTCCAGCACTGCCCGGCTCTGTCCGGCTCTGTCCGGCACTGCCCAGCACTGCCTGGAACTGCCCAGCACTGCTCAGGCTCTGTCCGGCACTGCCCCGGCTCTGCCCGGCTCTGNCTCTGCCCGGCTCTCCCGGCTCTGCCCAGGCTCTCCCGGCTCTGCCCGGCTCTGCCCAGGCTCTCCCGGCTCTGCCCGGCTCTGCCCGGCTCTCCCGGCTCTGCCCAGGCTCTCCCGGCTCTGCCCAGGCTCTGCCCAGGCTCTCCAGGCTCTGCCCCGGCTCTGCCCAGGCTCTGCCCCGGCTCTGCCCAGGCTCTGCGCCGGCTCTGCCCGGCTCTGCCCAGGCTTTGCCGCCCCGGGCCCGGCAGGAGGGTGCCAGCAGGGAGCCAGCAGGGAGCAGTCCTTCCTCCCCAGCATCATCCTCCCGCAGCTCGGTCCTGCCACCCTCCTGGGCACGGCAGGGACACGGTGGCCAGTGAGCACTGGCCGAAGTGGGGCCGTGAGTGGCTGGGGGAGCTCCAGGCCTGAGCAGCTCACCCTGCAGCCCCAGGCCTCGGTGCACAGCGCAGGCTGAGCCCCACAGCTGAGGCAAGGCACAGCCCGTGGGTCACCTGGCTCCCATCCCAGCAGGATTCACTCACCCCTGTGCTCCCAGCTGGGCTTGGAGGAGCCCTGGAGTCGTGGTTTGGGACCAGCAGAGCGGTCCCAGCACTGGAGTGAGCCGTTCCCAACGCCCTCCTGACAAAAATCCTAGCTTCTGGCGCTCCAGAACATTTCTCCAGCTTAATTAAGAACTACTTTGCACCTGGCCAACTGCTCCTTTTTCCCCGTTCCTTCTCACACGGCTGTTTGTGTGAAACACACTCATGAGAGGCAGCTCTGCAGCCGCATCTCCTCACACCCTACCTGCAAAGCAGGAGCGGGGCCGATCCCTTACCTGTGCACATCCTGCTGCTCCCGAGGAGGCAGGCTGAGGAGCCAGACTGGAGCCCAGCCCGTGGATCCATGTGTGCCCGGGCTCTCCCAGCTGTGCTCTGCGCCATGCAGCAGACTCGCAGCACATCTGCTCGGCGCTCCCAGCTCCGCTGCCAATTCTGCCTCGCCGTGCCAAACCGGGGGCAGAGGGGGCCAGTTATTGTTTATGGAACAGAGGGGTATCCAGCAGGGATTAGGAGGACTCTCAAGATCGCTTCTGTTTGCAACTTGAGCGGGGTTTGAAAACTGGTCTTGTCAAATGGCAGCGAGTAAAATTCTGCATTTCTGCCACGGCACACTTGGAGCCGCATTAACGCTTCCATTTAAAAATCAGTTTTATGAGGGGTTCAGGAGTTGGCAGCAAGTGCTCTCCATGAGCTAGAAGTGGCCACACCTGAATTGTGTTTCTCATTACAATCAGATCCCAAGGAATATCCATGCAAAGAGCCTGTTGGCCGAACGGAATCCATGGAAAAGCACATGGCAAAGTCCGCTCGAGCTCAACGGGGCGGTGTCACCCGCTGGTGGCTGTGACACACCCTCACTGCTGCACTGCCGAGCCCCTGGCTTGGGCAGACAGGCAGGAACAGTGATCCTGCAGGCCAGGAGAGCTGCTGGGAGCTCTCAGGAGAGCCATCACTGCCTGTCCCCAGCACAGCACCCGGCCCTGCCGCGGCTGCGCAGCCACCGCCTCACCCAGGGCACGTCTCATGGCACACAGCCAGCGAGGCTGCAAAGCCTCCTGGAGTGGGAAAAGTGCCCCCAGCCTGCCCCTCTTTAGTTCCTCTTTCCAACAGGATTTTTGGGACACTGCCTCAAATTTCCAGCGTGTTCCCACCTGCGTTCCCAGCCCCGGGCTGTGACTCCCCCTGCGCAGGGGGTGCCGGGACATGGCCATGTCTGCTGCACCAAAAGAAGCAACCCCTGGTTTATTTTTCCTTTTCCCTAAGGGAAGATCTCCACAGTATTAATCCCTATTAAATATTATTAATGAACTTGGGGGGGAGCTGGGGCCAGGTGCATAAATCCAGGATTCCTTCCTGGGAGCACAGACTCCAGCAGAAACACGTGGGAATGTTCCCAGGGCTTGCACAGCCTCTGCTCCCTACAGAAAATGAACCTGCTCCAGCTTTCCATGGCCAGGTGTTCCTGGGATTACAATGCCAAGGGTTTCTCTTCAGCCCCTGGTTTACTGAACCTGCAACTTTCTCCCCTAAGATGTCTCCAAAGGCAGAGAGCAGAGGTTTGGAATTCATTTTAGCACCACCTCACTAACAGCAGGGACTTTTTCCTGGTAGCTTTGTCATTAAATCATATTTTGTTTGCAGATCTGTTAAAAATACAACCCTAAACCAAGTGTATTTTATGGAATGTGCATTTCTCATCGTGGCCCTGCTGCTCACTTACAGATGAGGAAAGCATTGTGAACACATGAAGCGTATTTGTTTGTGTCAGGAAATGCAATGAAATAAAAGTGTAAGAATTCTTTCAGTTCTGTAAGTCTCATCTTCAGGAATTAGCACAAAGAATCATTTTTACAGAGGTTTTCAAGAGAAAAGACATCAGGATGTCACTCAAAATTAATTTGTAGTAGGCCCAAGTGTACTTTATTGTCCTTCTTTGTGCTGCTACATAGGAGATTAATCATTACATAAATACCATGAATATATGAATTTGGGGTGCTATTCTTTGGGACCCTCAATCATTTACATTTTAAAAATATTTATCTAGAATGTTGTGTTGCTGTGCTGACCAGCCCTGAGTTTCAGCAGTTTGCTGATGCCATATACTCAAATGCCTATGGCTGCAAAATTCATGACCAGGTACTGGAAGTCACATCACTCAAAAATCACGTCCAGGCTCTCCAGACACATCCAGGGAAATACCCAATTTTACAGAAAAACGGGAAAAAAACATACAGTGAGAGTCACTTAATGGCAGCTTTAGGGAAAGGCTGAGAATACAGGAGTCCTGAACCTTCTCTAAGGAACGGAGAGACAAACCCCCAAAACGCCCTGGGCAGGAACAGCCCGTTCTGTAACCTCCAAAACACCCTGGGGCAGGAACAGCCCGTCCTGTAACCCCCAAAACGCCCTGGGCAGGAACAGCCCATCCTGTGACCCCCAAAACATCCTGGGGCAGGAACAGCCCATCCTGTAACACCCAAAACGCCCTGGGGCAGGAACAGCCCATCCTGTAACCCCCAAAACGCTCTGGGGCAGGAACAGCCCATCCTGTAACCCCCAAAATGCCCTGGGGCAGGAACAGCCCATCCTGTAACCCCCAAAACGCCCCGGGGCAGGAACAGCCCGTCCTGTGACCCCCAAAACGCCCCGGGGCAGGAACAGCCCATCCTGTAACCCCCAAAACGCCCTGGGGCAGGAACAGCCCGTCCTGTGACCCCCAAAACATCCTGGGGCAGGAACAGCCCGTCCTGTCCGTGCCCCCAGCAGGTTCCTGCCCTTCTACTCCTGCGTTTGCCATTTCCAACCACAGCAGAGGAAAGCTGTCACATTGGAGGGTCCCAAGCTTCTTAACCAGCTCTGAAAGACAATTCCCAACCACCAAACAACGGCACAGCTCCTGCAGGAAGGACTCGGAGCGTCACGGAACCGCAGAATCCCGGAGCGGTTTGGGGTGGAAGGGACCTGATCCTGTTCCTGCACCCCAGGCTGCTCCGAGCCGTGCCCAGCCTGGCCTGGAGCCCTCCCAGGGCCGGGGAGGGAGCACAGGTGAGCACGGGAGCAACATCTGGGGCAACATCTGGGGCTGTGCAGAGGCAGGGCTCTGGGGAGAGCCGGGCTCAGGGGCAATCCTGCAGGAACACCGTGCCCAGGCAGGTACCAAACACCTGCAGGGCCATCTCTGTGCCCAGCAGTGACCTTAGGGGTGTCCCCTGCTCCCCAGGGGTGACACGGGGCGCTGGGCTTGGCTCTGGCCCTCGCAGCCCAGCCCAGGCTCTGTGGGGTGCAGCAGCCCTGCCCAGCAGCACGGCCCCGCTGCCAGCACGGCCAGAGCCAGCACAGCCCGGGGGAACTGCAGCCATGGGCACCAAACTGCACCAAACTGCAGCCATGAGCACCAAACTGCATCAAACTGCACCAAACTGCAGCCATGGGCACCAAACTGCACCAAACTGCAGCCATGAGCACCAAACTGCA
>VWZP01008812.1:711287-766074 GCA_013396995.1 Dicaeum eximium | reverse complement strand
AAGCCCTCTCAACAAGGTCTGCAAGTTCATGAGCTAAAAACCTGCCCCTAACAGAGAGAAGTAATCCTATATTGCGTTATTTTCTTAAAATGAGTTCAGCCAGAGAAAGAAGTAGTAGGAGAGATCTGGTCCAAGTATGGGTGTCAGGAATCATGTCACTAATCACATTTACCCCTTGCAAAGTAGTTGTTACAATTTTACTGTATTTAATATCTAAGGATTTGCAAATCACTTTTATATATGGGAAACAGCAAGAAATGGGACAACGAGGTGGGCTGAAAATAAAACCAAAATGTAGACCACAGAAGAAAACAATTTTAAAAACCCATGCTTGGCATTCAATATAAAAAAGTTCTAAAATTTCAGTCACAAAATTTTCTCATATATTTTTACTACGAACAGACCCACAGTTTGCATATGATTCTTTGATTTTTAATAAATCAGGTAGAAATGATGGGATAAGCAGTAAGAAATACTAAACTTGTGCTGTATGTTTGGGGATGGGCTGGAATGCAGAACAGCCAGAGGAGAAATGTTTGTTCTAAAGCATTGGTTATCAGATTGTGCTCTGTACTGGAGAGAGTCTGATAAAGGTCTGGTGAAGAGGCACAGGGGGTCATCCTGTCACACTGTGCTGCTCTTTATTTTCAGACACTTACAGTGATGTCAGTGAGAATTAAATGAATATGTATATTATTGTGCGTTTTCAGAAATCCCACTAAGCACCTCCTTCTGTCTGTAGATACTTAAATCCTTGAAAAATCTGTTCCTGTGCTCTCTACATCTCAGAGGATAAAGTTAGAAATCAGTGCAAAACGGGTTATGAGTTACTCCTTTTCTGTGAATGTGACCAAGCAGTGTCTTGCAGCTCCCCTCAAAACCTTGTAAATGTTTGACATTTTCCCTTGCTCGTGCAGTCGTGGCAGGAGTCTGAGTATAGTGGTGTTTGGAAAAAATCAAGGTACCTTTCAGTGTTCCTGTCAGATATTGTGGGGTGGCACTTGATATATGAGAGAATTCCCAATTTCCGGTTTCAGGTGGTGGGGCTGTAGTGCCCCATGGAGTAATGCAGGAGTAATATAAGGGCTGAGTATTTATTGCATCAATAAAAATGAAAACACAACCACTGTGAGGCTCTTAGCCAATAATCTCTAGGCTTTTTATATCAATTATATAAAATGCCTCAAGCTGCAGGAAATATTTATTGGTATCTGAGTTTACATATGGAGGAAAAAGGTAAAAGAGAGTCAAGTGTCTGATGTCGTAGAGTTCCTATGGCAGATGGTTGTCTTTTGGAGCTTTGAACCATTTTCAGCCAGGTTCATGGATGTCAAACACTGGAAATACCTGTTAGTCTTCCCACTGAAACCTCTGCCAGTGTATCTTCTGCTTCATCAGGAAGAGGTCATCAATTAGATACAGCACTTGATGTCAAACAAACACAAACTGAAGGACAAGAGCTAGTAATGATTGCTAGAAATGAATAAAATTCCATTACAAAGTGAAATTTAAACATTTTAGAAGGGAGAACAAGATGTCATCAGGATTGTGGAAGTCTAATAATTGGTAGTACCTCCAAGATGTGGATCGTGGAGTGCCAAATATATTGTGTCAGTAAAGCCAAATCAGTATTTGACTGGAATGTATTTCTCTTGATGGTGGTAGCGTGGTCACAGTAAAAAAAAAAAAAAAAGTGCTTCTCTGTTCACTGTTTAGTTCACCTAATTCAGGTAAAAGTCTCAGTTCTCTGCCACCACAGCCTCTTCAGCTGACTCTTCTGATCCATTATCATACTTCTTCACTCTCTGTTGGGTTTGATTTCCTTGTCATCATTAAAACCACAGTGCTAGGATAAGAAATAATCTGTGTAAGGACAGTGGTTGGTTTGCATGGATCTAATTGCAGACCATAACCTTTGGATGTACATCTTTATGTGATGCCCTTAACCACTTTGATCCCTCTTTGGGTTATGTGTCGGTTCTTACTTCTTAACAATGTATTTATCCTCTTCCACCTGTTTTTCCCTTCTGTGACCTTCTATGCGTGTTCCTTCTATGTTTGCTTACGGTGTCCTCCACTGTTTCCTTTTGAATCTCCTTGGGATCATTCCTCTCCACCACTGATGAGCAACTTTACTACATGGAGGAGACTCAGACAAAAGACCTATTTAAATACCAGGTAGATGGAAGGAAATTCTAATACATGAAAAGCACAGTGTCCACTGGGAAGCCTTATGGGTTTCATTTTCCTGAGGGTGCCAGGTTTGTGCCCCCATAAACCAAGCAGGTTTGTGGTAATTCCTGCTCTGCAGCCCCTGTGACACACAGTGTAGAATGAGACATGTTTCCACATCACTTCAGTGATCTGAAAATATGATTCCCATTGAAAGGCAATGGCACTTATGCTCATGAAGTAAGTTAATTACATTAATTAAGGCAAAGATTGGAAATGGAAGGTTAAGAAAAAATTCAAGATCATTATTGTTTTGTGAATATTGTGTGTCTGTTTTGTTTCTTTTAAACGTTAACGAATACTGGAAACACCAAATTGAGTTTTCTCATCATTGCTGGTGGGCCTCATGTGGGCAATGGAAGCATTTCTACAGCCTCCAGATTTCCACTTGAAGTAGCTGTGCTGTTGAATCTTACACATAGATACTCATTTCCTAAAATATTACAGGGGAAAATAAGTTTTAAAAAATAGGAAACAGTACTAAATTGCTGGAGAATCATTTGTCTTCAGAAGAGGGAAGTATTCTGTTTTCTGATTATCTCTTATGTCATACTGTTACCAGCTTCCTGGTCACTATGGAGACTATAAATTAGATAGGCCTACATGTCTAATGTAGAAGGCAGAGAAAAAAACCCTGCCTTTGGTCTTCTTTACACATTCTAAAAGAGGGAAATATGGGCAAAATTCCAGCTTTGAAAAAAAGAACCTTCTTGGTTGCTTTTAGGATCACAGGCTTCTTGAAATCAGACAATATCTGTGCTTGTTTTAAAGAAACAAGTATTCATTCCAGGTGTTTTTTGGCTGCAAAACCAGCATCTTGATTCTCATGATTTTTTTTTTTTTTCCCTGCAGATGCAGACTCCATGCATACCATATGGTGGTAATTAACAGTTTCAGACTTAGTTCTCAGTTTTCTTCTGCTTCGATTCTTGGTTGGTTTGGGACAAAATTTTAATGTCATAGAAGCAGAGTGTCTGAGTTTAATTGCAGACAGGAATAATGTGCATCTCTAGATGAGGAAGGAGAAGATGATATCTATTTAGAGCACTAAGAGATATTTTGGAAATCTCACCAAGTACAACCTGTTTCTTTTCATTAAGCCTTTAAATGTTCCTCTGTAGAACTGGAATTGGCCTCCCTTGGACCCTGGAAACAGAGGGAGATAATTTGAAAGATACAGCTGGAATGAAGAGTTTCTTTTAACAGCACAATGTTTGCACTTTTTATGAGAGCAAGGGTAACATTGTGTAATCTTTAAAAAAGATATTGCGCAGGGAGGACAAATCCATTGTCCAGTGACATGACATTTCCTGTCAATCACAAAGGTGACAAGGGGGCTAGATTAAGTAAAGCTTGCCCAAGATTAACAAAGGAAGATTATTGACCTCATCCTGAAAGGGCAGAAGCCTGTTTTATCATTAAACCTTGGAAGAGGTGTTTCCTCCATAGGTGGAAAGCTGTTTGGCAATATCAAGGCAACTTTCTTGTAAATGAGCGAGTCTTCCTGGGGATTCTAGCTTGGAACAGAAGCAGAAGACACGAGGCGTGGGCAGGTCCCTTTTTTGTTGCTGTTGCTTGTGGGGCAGAGAAGGGGCTGGAGTTTGCTTCAGCAAGGTCTGTGTGGGTCCTTGCCTGCCTTTCTGAAGTGGAGATCAAGAAGCAGCAGCAGCAGCAGGGGTTTTTGGTGAGTACCATCCCAGCCCCGAGCTGGAGGAGGGCTTGGGCCAGCACACATCAGCACAGCAATTGCCAGTGCAGATGGACAATAGTGCAGCTGCTGCCTGAATAAAACTGCTACCAGGATTAGCAGGGCCAGGGGCTGGGGTGTCATCAAGCCTGAACAGGTGAAATGGTTACCCAGCTGGGAGACTCTTCTCCAGGAAAAGTGCTTGTCCACTGCTTTGGGGGCTGAGAAATGGGTCTGGTGTGTGGCTTGATGGGCTTAATTGTAAAATATCAGTAGTAGATATTGATGTTTCTTAATACCACTTTGCAGTGTTGTTGATTTTTCTCTCAGTTAAACTGAAGAAAGTCATGCTGATTTGTCCTTTTGAAAAAGAGAACCTGCTAAATCTCACTTGTTGGGAGGGAACTTCTTCTCAGGGGATTAATTTTAAGTTGTTGCTGACATATCTTTCTTGCCATTAAGGATTTCTCTGAGTGTTTTCAGGGGGATAGTTAAATTTTTGTATGCGATATCAAGATTTTCTTTACTCAAAGTTTTTTGGCTTTATGCAGCCATTGTGTGGTGGAAGTATCCTTCCTTTTTACGTGCTAGAAGTAAAAATCCAGACCCATTGAGAGCTTTTTCCCGTCTCCAAGTAATGGCATGAGAAAGAACAAAATAAAAGAGAGGGACACGAAGTGAAAGCCATGACAACTGTTGCACGTTTTGTTGTTGTGAATGACAGAATAAAAGGATCTTGGGCTTGTGGAAAAGCAGATTCTGGAGCTGGAGGATTCATGTTGAAGTGTGCTTGGGAGCAGAAGCTGGGCTGTGCTCTCATCCACCAGCAGAGAAAGGAGAGGATTCCTCTTGGATTGCAAATCACGCAATGGGTGTGTGATTGCTGCAGATCTTTCTGAATGAATAATTCACTGGTGTGCTGTAATTTAGCCCACTGAGATGTGATTGCAGCTGTTCCCCTACTGTATATGTGTTTTGATTGAATGTTAAATCCCACGAGTGTATAAATAGCCGTGTGTGTGATACGCAAACACTGCATACATACACACCTAACCAAGTGGCCCAAAGAAACTTTTTTGGGGCAGGATGGTTTCTTGATTGTATATTTTAGTGTGTCATTCACCTTTAAAAAAAAAAAAACAACTGTGTAGAACACTTCCTTTTCCTTTCTTGTCCAGCTATTGAGTCTTTCTGACTGTGGTATTATAAATGCTTTTAGCCAGCATTGTAGTAAGAAGGTATCTCTGTTATTAATGAATTAATCATTCCAAGACCCTTATAATATAAGAGATTACTTGTGCCTGTTTTACAGGTGGGAAACTGAAATGCAGGGGAAAAAAAAAAAAAAAAAGTGGTATTTTCCATGGTTTCACAGTGCATTTGAAAGAACTAGGAATTGAGTATTCAGAGTCCCTTCAAGATGCTTTGTTCACGGACTACTGCATTGTCCCCCTCACAATTCCTTTTCCCCACTGAAAGCAAGCCAGAGTTTTAAAAATACTTGTGAGTTTCATTTGAAAGCCAAGCAATTTGTGATTTTGAAAACTATCTTATGTTACTTTACATAATCATTCAATCCTTGTGTTCTTGTGCTTCTTCTAACAAACTGGTTTTATACTCAGAATATATTTGTACATTAAAAAACCCACTTGCATGTACCCCAAACGAGCATGGAAACAGCAGCAGTGATATCTCAGGTTGAGGCAACTTTTACAAGTGCTTTGTGACCAATATGTGGCACACAGAAACAGGAGTGAAAGTCTTTGGGACCTGCTTTGGATTAAAACAAGGAACTGGTTCCTGGTAAAATGAAGAGACACGCTGTTCCTGTACATGACTGATGGCATAGGTAGATTAAAGAACTGTAACTAAGGATGATGATATTTGGCTTATCTGTCTCAAAGTGTGAATAAGAAAGCAGCTTTCAGGTTTTTAGCCTTGTCTGTTGGGAAAAAAAATTGCCACTTGGTGATAATGGTTTTAAATTTTAGGTAAAATCTGAAATGATGGTGAAGTTAACCATTTTGCTTGTTTAGATTGGTGTTAAAAAATTGGTTTACTCAAGTCTGTATGTGAAAAAAATTGTATTTGGCTTCAACTAAGTTTTGAAGTCCATTGTTAGCAACTAGGAATTTTTCAAGTGCAGAACAGAAATGGAGGGAGTTGCAAGGAAAAAAAAAAAAAAAAAAAAGGAGCATTTCTGCTGATTGGAGTTGGAAAATTTTTTAGGGCTTGGTCAAAAGCTCATTGACGTCAGTAGAAAGTCTCTCATTAACATCACTGGGTTTGGTTTTTGGGGCATATGATGGCCCAGATTGTAATCTCAGTTAAATCCGATTCTGTTAGGGAATTTATTCACTAGTATAACACATCCAAGCTGCTCAAAACTGTTTGCATTAAAAGTTTTCTTAACCATAGGTAATCTTTTTGCCACAACAAAGTAGCCTGTGAAAACAAATATGTTTTCTTTATTGCATGTTTTCCATGTAGGTTTACTTAAATTTAATTTGTAGCCACTTACATTCCTTTTATAAAAGTATGTTTTTTTCTAAAATACTGTGATTTATTAGAGCAGAGACATCAAAATTACTCAAAAAAATATAAAATTATAACAAAAATCACTAAAAACAGTGTGCGTGCATATTTTATAGGTATAGGTAACACCTTCGTACCCTCTGAAATGAAATGAAAAAATGAAAACAATTAAAAAATTATAAAGGCTTTTTCAGCCAAGTCTGTAACTCGTATCACAAGATGATCCAGTGGCTTTTTTAAGAAACAATATTCATTAAACCGCTAGAGTACAAAAATGTAAGCTGGTAGGATAGTGAAAAAACAAAACAAAACTGGAAAATCACATCAAAATAAAAATGATACATGTCTACAGCATTATATTTTATGCAGTGTATTGCTCTGCTTCAGTCTTTGTTTGGAGATGTTGACCCAAGTTTTTCAGGTGCAGAAGGCGTATATTAGCAGAGGGAAAAATGGGTTTGGGAGATGTGTGCAGAAGGGTGGAGCGTAACAGACATGAAAGGAGAAGGAATATGTGCAGAGAACGTTGCTTTATGTTGGAGGAGATGTGGAGGAGAAGGCTCTTGCGTTAATGAAGGCAAGCTTGAAGATGCTGGAACCAGTTTTGCTTTCCATTAAAATTAATGAGTAGACCTCTGTGGACTCTCACGTGAGGAGGGTTGTGTGCCTGTTCCAGGAAGCCACAGAGTTTTGCCACTGTGCTGCCAGGGAAAGTCATTAAGACCACCTTTGTGAAAAACACTGTCTCTACAAGAAATGAAGGTTTAAGACATAAGAGAATAGAATTAGAAAACAGAAAGCTATTGCTTCATCCCTTATAGATGGGAGAACTGCTTGAACTGTGAGTAAAAATATATCATATGGTGAAGGACATTTAATGTTTAGTTGCTATTTTATTTCTTGAAACAACTAGCCAATCAAGGCATTAAGTACTTTATAAAGTCAGGAAATTAATGGTCCTTGTAAAAATTGAAGGTTTTTTAGAAAGAGAGCTGTAAAAGAACAAACAATTACAGGTAATCAATACCATTGTTATTAGGAAACCTATGAGAACAACACTTCTTCTCAATTAGGGAAAAACTGTATTTTATGTTTCTGTCTTGCAAGCTGATCTTTGTTCACTCCAGCCTGTAATCTTGGTTTATGCTTTATGGATAGGCTTTGTTCTGGGTGTTTTTGAAGCATTGCATGCCTTTTTTAAAGGTTTCAACAGAAGAACAAATAGCAATGAACTCAAAGAACAAAGGATTATTCTTCCTTTCTTTCCGTCGATTTTTTTCTTCCCCCCCCCCTCTTTAAGAAAAGAAAGGAACGTTTCATCTTGTTTTTCTCCCCTTTCAGGAAGTTGATGGCAATAAAGTGATGTCTTCATTTGCCCCTCACAACTCATCTACCTCACCCTTGAAGGCAGAAGAAGGTGGGCGCCAGGGTGGAGAGTCCTTGTCCAGCACGGCCCTGGGAACGCCGGAGCGGCGCAAGGGGAGCCTCGCCGATGTCGTGGACACCCTGAAGCAAAGGAAAATGGAAGAGCTCATCAAAAACGAGCCAGAAGGTAAGGCCTGGGAAGCTGGCCAAAATTTTCTGTGTTCTTCCCTTTTCTCCAGATCCTTTGGATGTATATACTTTCTAATCGTGCCATTCTCGGCGCTGTTTGCTTTTCCTTGCCAGCAGAATTAAAGATCTTACAGTTCTTTTCTACATTAGAGGTAAATTTTATCAGCATCCCGTCATAGCTAATGTTTTTAGCTTTTCCCAGGAAAGAGAGTGGTCTTTTTGTTACACTGGCAACCTCCTCAATATGCCTGCAGTAAGCTAGTTTTAATCACCTGGGGGTTCTTACACCACTACTCCCCTCTCCCCATGTGTAGAACTGAGAGAAGTATTACCATCAGTGTCAGTGTTTTTGTGGAATTATCTAGCACGTCATTATTCGAAAGGTAAGAAGTTAAATGGGGAATTTGTGGAAGCTTTTGTGTGGGACCCATGGTGGCCTGTTTATCTGTAGTGCAGGTGCTGTACAGACAGGGAATGCAGGTGTTCCCTGTGTCACATGTGGCCACCAAGTTCTAGCTTTGGCTCATGGGTGTCATTTCTGGAGAATGGGTGTCTGCTCGAGACCTTCTCTCCAGCTGGTGGTTATAGGACTTGTGCTCTGTGGGCTGAGACTAAGACCAGAGATAAGGATTTTTAATTTTTGCCTGTTTGATGCAGTGTCAAAGTCCTGCCTGAAAGAGGAAGTTCTCATTGTGCTCTCCATAAATATCTGCATGCATACCCACAGCTGCCTTTTCGGGGCACTGTGAGCCAGCTGTGGGAACATCCTGAGCCTAGTGCCCAGTAATGAGACTATTTTCATTTACACTCACCTATCCTCTTGTGGAGATCTATGCCAAATGTTTAAAAGCAGGGCTCTCAGGGCCCACCTCCGTGCTAAGGCATGAAGTGACAGCTCCTACAAGAAAATTTAAGGACAACCTGCATACTGGAATGAAAGTCTGGGTACAAACCTGCTGGCACATACAAGAGCATGCCAGGATTGTAAATTAGGCTTTTCTTGACTGGAGCATGCAGTGAGGGTCTGTTGGGAGACAAATTCTTTGTCTAAGCATTTTTTAAATATTACTTACAACGTTTCTTTTGCATTTGGGTTGATGTAATGGTCAGTGCCATAACGTGCCTTGTGCCTTTGGATGGAAGAGATGGTGGGGGGAATGGGTGGGAAGGGAGACCAGGTTTTTATCTGGGAGAGGAAAGAACAAGGAGTTCTGGGCAGTGTATAAATACTCTGCTGAGTATGAGGTTGTACAAGCTGCACCGACTCCATTAAGGAAAGGCCACAGATAGACATGAGAATGGTTACAGAGCTTGTGCATTATCTCAGCTCTACTAAAATGAAAATATACAGTACAAACAAAAGATCTACAGCTTTGTGAAGTGATTGGGAGAGAGAGGAGGGGGGGAGCAACTGAATGTTGGGCTTTGCAAATGCGCGCAACAAAAAATCTTTTCTTCCCTCTAGCCATTGTTCTATTGTCTTTCAAAGGCCATTAAATTGAACAGCAGGTTGTGATGAAAATTTCATTAAGCCCTAGTTAAATCATTATGAGGGTGCCATATTCATGTCTCTGCTTACTCCCCATCCAGGAAAAAATGAATAGGAAAGAGTTGAGCTTTTTTTCCCTTTCTCCTTAAAAGGGAACTAACAAAAGTTCAGAAGTTAGAAGAGAATGGGAAATGGGACATGAAACAAAAGGAGGCCAGAGAGGTGAGCTGGCTAGGAAGAAAATTAGACTTGCATAAGAGCATTGAAAGGTGGTGAGGGACAAATACATCATTTTGACAAGCCTCCCTCCCCCTTCTCTTCAGCTGACATGGTTGTTTTCAGAGTGGCTAATTAAAAAATATATATTTCTGGGTGCAGATGGCTAGACTGTTCTTAGAGGTCCTCTACAAATATGAGTATTTTTCCCTAAATAAGTTGTATACTGATGCAACACAGTGTCTTCACTGTTTGAACTCCAGCAGAAAATTATTGTCATGTCTTCTTCATGTAGTGCTAAAGTAAAATTGTCAGTCATCACTGGTTGCTAGTCAGGTAATTAGCATATTAATGAATTTCCCTGTGAATGAGGTGTTACAAGTGGGAATCTTTGATAGTACATGTAGGTAAAAATGCAGCAATTTGTGGTAAATGCATATTTCAGTAATGATTTTTAGTCTTGCTAGTTTGTAAAGCTTTGTGGGATGAAGATCAAGAATCTTGGTTAAGCTTTATGCTGCATTATGTCAACAAGAATAATATAATACTTTATTTCCCTTTGGGAAGAAAGGGAAACATTTGCACCAGTAGTTGAGGTTTAATTAAATCAATTTCCTGTGAATCTTTCAAAGACCAGATATGAGCCAGATTCCCATTTCTCTATGTACTCAAAAGTTTATATATTATTTAACTTGTACAATGGGCTGTGTTTGCTCTCTTTTTATTGTTTGAAATAGTCTTCTGAATTGCTGTGGGAAACGTGCTTTTCCAGCATTCTCTCAAATGGCCTGTTTCTTCAAAATCAGGAAAAAGGGAAGGGCTGCACAGAAAACTTTAGGTCTCAATTCAAACCCCGTATCAGTCAGGGAAAGGGCTTCTTTTTTTCTGAAATGGGCTTTGGGGACAAGTGAGATAGTCCAAAATATTGATAACAGGTTTGACTCTTTCTAAGAAACTTCATTGATACAAGGGAAACTATTTTCTTAAATTGTGTTTGTTAGAAAAGAAAAGCAGAAGTCAGTAGATTTTGTCAGGGAAGGGCAGGAATTTTTGCATTTTGAACGTACTGCTCAGAGTGCAGCAGTGCACACGTGTACATGTGCAAACACATCCCTGTACTCACACATGAGCATAAGGGAGGCATCACTCTTCATATGAAAGGTTTTCATGTGGATTTGTTGTATATACACCCTTGCTTAATGTGCCCTGTAGGAACCCACCCTGCCTGCTTTTCCAAAAGCTCTGCACTTCCTTTTCCTCCTGGGCTCCTTCCCTCTGGACTGGGGGGCTGTTTTTATAGGGGTTTATACTTAGCTCTAAAGCTCCTTGCTCTTTTTCTTTTCCCCCTAATTTTGCCATTTTCCTGCTGCTGGATAAAAGTATGTGATTGACAATGAGTCATGCTGACACAGAGACATAAGTGTTTCAGTGAATGTAAAACTTGGGGAATTTTACTCATTACTAATACAGTGCTCATTTTTCGTCTCTCAAATTCTGTGGAAAATCCTTACATGCAGCTTTAGTATTAGGCCCCCAAAGGCATAAACCTATTACTGAAGTCACACAATGTTATTTTACATGAAACATTCTGTCCTTTCTAACTTGAGCTTCAGAAGAGGAGTCAGTCCCCTTTTATTCCTGGTGTACAATAATGAAGATAATGGAGTGGGTTTGGAGAAGCCTTATACACTGTGACAGACCTCAAGCCCTTGCCCTGAGGGTCGTCTCCCAACCATGGGATTCCTTTTGCAGCTAAAATCATTAGGAGAATGAGATACAGGCATGTTTTTCTTCTGTTTTCTTCAGGCATCAGAGGATGGCAGAGACTCTCTGTCTGTCTCTTCTCCTCATTTGTAGAAATGAAATGAAAATCTCTTTGAAGTCACTGAGCTTGACACAAGTTTGTGAAAGAAAAGACCAAAGCAACCACTTAGCTTTTCCTTGCACTATTAATGTGATTGGATTGCTGTATTTTAATTTATGGCCTGTGCTTGTGGAAAATTAAATCTCTGAAATCTCTATAGCCTTTCCCCTAAACGTATGGCTTGGCTTCTGGAGAAGAAAGAGGCAAACAAGTAAATTCCTTCCTATTTTTAGAATAAGCTGGAGTATTCTTTGGCCCTTTATATCTCCTAACTTTTCATTAAGAATCAATCTTCTTTTTCCATTCTGGCAGTTTTAACAGGTTATGAGTCTGTCCATCCTTAAAACCTTCATAGTGGGTTTTCTGAGGCAAGATCCATGTTGTTGTGGGGAATTCATAGGAATTCTGTACAAAACAGGATCATATGAGCATCCACCTGATGACAGAGACTGAGCACACGAGCTTGTGTGGGTACAGTCATTCATCTCATGGCTCTTTCTTCCTTGGTAAGGCTCTCTGAAACCCAATTCACTTGGGCTGCTTAAGTGAATAGTTTGAATTTTCCGTAAAGACAAGTACACAGATATACATTCATACATGTACACACACACACACACATGTATTATATGGATTTAGACATAAGTATATATGAACACACACACAAATTACTAATTTATTGTGTTTCATATTTTTTCTGCTCCAAAATTTTGATCTTATAGTCCTTAGGTGTTCAGAGGGGGAGCAATTAATCTCAGCTGTTTAGTAAAAAGGGAATATGTGTGTTTGCAGAGCTCTGACAGGCCATGTGAGTACTAGAGCTTCATGTATTATAGTAGGCAGCAGTACTATAAGTAATTACTTGTTGTAAAAAAAGGGATGAGAAGAGCCTCTTGGGCATGATTTTTGTCTTCTGAACATCCCCCAAAGGCTGTTTGTATTTGATGTTTAAGTTTACATTGTAAATCACAACACCTGTTAATGTGGTAATTTAAATGGCTGTTGTTGAAGCAGTTCTGTAATCTATAAAAGTGAGCCATACTGAATTCAGACTCTCTAGCTGAAGTATCTCCTGACATTATCAAACTTTTAATCATCAAATCTTGTAAAAAAACCAAGATGTGTCTCCCTCTTTCTAAGCCATAGATTCCAAAGCAGGCCGTTCCTGGGCACAAGAAGGGTGGCCTTTGAAATGCAGACTCTTGTTTTTAAATCACATCTGATGAGATGGGAAGAACTAAAGTGCACAGATTCGGAAAAGGCCTGAGGATACTGTAATTGGTTGAGGTTTAAAATTGTTTCTTTTGGTTCCTCACTGCCCCTTTGACAGAGTACGTGTTGGAGAGGCTTTGAAATGCTTTGCCACTGAAGGACAAGCAAGGGTACTTTGCAGCTGAGTACTTTCAAGTTTTGCTGGTGTACACCTGCTGCTGTGGAAGGATGCTTCAGGTGCCTGGTGGCTCCATGTCCATCTCTGCAGCCTGGCACCAGAGAATGTGCCTTTTCTTGTGGAGCAGGCTGGCACCGAACTTCCACGCACTTCTCTCAAAGACCCTGCCATATGGAAATGTGCCTTCGCATACTGCTGATACAAATAAAAATTTAATTGATACATTTGAAAGTTTATTTGTGAAATAGGCCTATCTGAAGAGAAGGCCCTGTTAAATACTGTAGCTTAAATTTTTATTAACAAGTGCTTTAACTCTAGAACAGAGGTAGCCTAGTTTGAAGCCTTGCCAGCTCTGAGTTGCTCAAAGTGAAGTTTATTCATTTGGTGCCTTCAGTTTTTAAGTGCTTTCCTCCCCAACAGTTTAGCCTGATAGTCACGGTTTATTTCAATGGATGTTTTCAAAATTTGCTTAGATTCCCTTCCAACTCTCTCTTCTTACATCCTCAAAGGTTTTTAGCTTTTGGATTTTTTTTCTTCCTTTTGATAAAGGCATCTGAGGTGCTGATACAGCATCTTAAATATAGAAGAAAGCATTATGGTCAAGGGAGATACAGGAAACTGGTGCTTTTGGATAGAAGATGCAGTCCCTCTCTCCCCCTCCCTGGTTCAGAATGAAAGTCTTCTCTGATGAATCTCTACAATTAAAACTTTTTTCTAGGTTATGTTCACTCCATAATACTGAACAAGCAGGAGCCAAAGCAGAATGCTTTCTCTTTTCAATTCCCATCTTTAACAACACAACATAGAAGTGGTTCAGCAAGGCAAAAATAATTATTTGGGCTCCTGTCTGCTCTTTATCCCCCCGGTAGCCAGACTCCTCACCAGCTGTGATTCATTTCAGTCGGGGTTTTCAAAATTTGCTGTCACTTTTGACCCCAGATCACTTTGCTGTACATCTCCCCTGTTGTATTCCACCTAGGTCAGTTCGCCATCAGCCTTTGTATTTTGTGTGCTCTTCCTCTTCTTAATTTTTTATCATTATTATTATTATTATTTTATTTTCATTTCCCCCTCCCCTGGAAGAGCCATTAGCTTTCTGACCTTGGTTCCAGTGCTTGGATAAGTGCTGGAGGAGCCTCTGCCCCAGACTGTGATGCCCAGATGTAGGTGGGGGAGTGTGCCAGCTCCTTCTGCGTGCTCGCGTGCTGCCGCTCTCGGGGATGTCATTTATTCGGGAGTGAAGAGCAAGCCACCTGTTCCTCGGGCCTCTTGTCCCTCATATTAAAGGTTCAAGCCCTTGCTGAATAGTAACATCTTAATCTGGGCAACATGCACAGCATTTAGCTGGAACCTATTTGTCGAGCTAGCAGGATTTGTGGGATTTTTTTTCCCCCCTTTCTCTTACCCCTGAGGCGCTTGTCACGACCACGCATTTTAAAATTAATCAGACCTCCCAGGCTTGTGTGACTGTGTGGTTTAACATGAAGAAGTGGATATCAAGTATTTGCCCTAATTAAATAGGCCTGCTTGGTTTTGTTCTAGTGGATGCTTGGTCTTTTTTTTAATAAGAGCTGCTTACAGAGGAGGCACGGCCAGCTCTAGAGTTGGTGGAGAGCTCACTTCAAAGTTTTCCTCACCACCTGCGCCCGGGATGCTGAGACCTGAAGGGCTCCCTGCTTTCTTTCTGAACAGCATTAGTGGGGGGTGAGCGGAGGGGGAAGGGGGAGATGCAGCCACAGGAGCGAGGGAGGACGCGGGAAGGGGAGGCGAGGAGCTGGGACCAGCATGTGGATTGGCTTTTGGAGCTGATTAAGATGACCTGTCATCCTGTCTGATTAGCTGCAGCTCTCAGTCTGTGCCATGAGCTATTCACAAGGCTGTCTTGTGTCTTCTGTTTACCAGAAGCAAGGGAAAGCCTCTAGTAAGGCAAGGAGCAACATTTGCAGCAACTCCCACTTGCTTGTTTCGCTAATGAAGTAGCCTTGTAAAAACACTCCTAAGTTTGGAGCTGTTCCTTGGTTTTATTAGATTCGTGTCTGTTTAACATAGATACTTTTAAGGTGGCTTGAGGGTTGCCAGCTTCACACATCTGTGTACATCTCCTGCATTGTGCATAAGCTGTACTGGGGAGGTAGAATTCCTTTCAGCATCTTTCCTTCTCGTGCAGTTTAATTGTGTTGTGGTTTCTGCATTGCCTTGGGAGAAAGTGTGCTGTATGTGTATGATTTCTGTAAAGTCTGAATTCAAAAAGTGCTCAAAAACCAAATAAAGGAGAGTCGGGGCGAACTCTCTGCCCTAAGCACCCTAAAACCTGTTACACAGTAATTAAGGACTGATAGCATTTAGCAATTCAACAAGTTAATTTTAGCCAAAAAATAGTAGAAAATTTGGAACAGTCAACATTTTTAGACAAAATGTTTCTTTGGAAATGATATTTTTTGTTTTTAAATGTTTAAGATGATTAATATGAAAGAGAAATGAAAACATTTCAATTAGGATTAAATAAAACACTTTGGGTCAGGTGGAAACAGCTTTTCCCCTGACTTGGTTTGGCAGCTGAAATGAAAAAATGCAAACTAGTCAAACAAAAATGAGTTGCAAAACCTGGTGAGGTTTTTGGGGGTGTTTTTGTATCTAATGACCTGAGAAGGACAAATGAACAGTTGTTTTACAGACACTTAAATATATCTGAATTTTACACACTGTGGTTTTGAGGGCAATCTGTAATATTAGTCAGAAAAGCTTTCAAAATTTGATTGCCTCCAAACGTGCAAGTTTCTGTGCCTTCTGAAACCTCAAGTCAGCAAAGTTTTGCAGCACCTTGGGCTGCAAAATTTTGGTTTGGGGCAGATTTTGGAACATTTGTACATTAGATGTGCCTGGCTTGTCTTTGCAGCCAAAACCTCAGAATCTGTTCTAGAGGACCTGGAAGTCTGCAGTTGATGTACCCCAGAATTTTACTTTGCTTTCTATAAAAAATTCTTGCAGCCCAGGACACAGTAAAAAGAAAAGTTCTGTTTGTTTATTTCCATAACAGTTCAAACTGCTGAAGTAAAACCCAGCAGGAAGGATGATACTCCATTGATTTAAAAGTTCATTATATATCCGTGCACTAACTCTCTGCCATCTTTCTCTTCCTCTCCCAGTATTATTATTCGCATTTTATTTTTAATTTCAAACTTTGGCAGAACCCAAATGTAAAGAACATATTGACACTGCCAAGCATCTGTCTGGTGCTTGACAGCATCATAGAAACCCTTCCAGTGTTTCCTCTGGGTTGCTATTGGTTATTTAACAACACAATGCAAACGGTGCAGTGTGGGTGTATGTGAAAAGGAAAGAAAGGTTGAGGTGGGGGGAAGGAGCCCTGCACGAGTAAATATGTCTTTCATCATATCTTTTGTTTGGTCTGTTTGCTGTGTGCTATTCAGCAGTCAATAGAAGTTGTTTGACGGCTCTGCAAAGGGGTAGGAAACCTTTTCCTAAACTTTTATTCTCCCACTTTTGTCTCAGCTCGTGAAGTTCTCCGCTTTTGTTTTTCTTGCCCAGTTTTGTTGTCACCTGTCTGTTGTTGAAGGGGTTTTGCTGCTGCTGTTTGGCTGACGTGAGGTAAGCTGATACTCAGGTAACACTCCTGGCTGGGGAGCTTTCTTGTGCAGGTGAAGTGGACTTGAGAGAGCTTAGGAAAGGTTTGCTGTGCTGGTCTTTGGGGCAACAGAGCTCTTTCAAGCTTGCATTTTAATTTATTTATTTAGCCAGAGGATGAAAGTGAAAATTGAACGAAGAGAAAAATCGGGCTCCACTTTCTGCTGAAGAATGCCCTGTTAGCACTTGTGTGACTTGGTAAGGCTTTCTGAGATGTTGAGCCTTGATTTAATTCGTATTTAAGATTTCTCCTCCCAGCACGTTAATATAATGTCAATGTGGACTGCATTGCACGGTGTAATTACTGGAGAGAGCAGTAGTTGGGCAAACAGACGGTAATTGAACACATGGCTGTTTATTACAACAGGACAGTGCTCCTACTCCGGTATTTAGGGCATTAATAGGGAAGAATTGATTTGTTGTTTTAAGATGAATTCAATCACTGTTGCTTAGGCCTTTGTTTGTTCAGGCCGAGTTATGCTTTGTTTGTGTTATGTGCCCAAGAGGTTTACACACCACAGCGTGGCATTAGTCATGCAGAGGGCTTGGGAGCAGAGAGCCATTTCAATGAACAAAGGGCATTTTTCTTTTTGGCTCTGTTTATCTTCCTCTCCAGTTTTGTTGCCCTCTAATCTATCTCCGTCTCTCTCTCCCTCCTTTCCCCCGCTCTCTCCTTCCCACCCCAAACATTTCCAATCAATGCAGAGGTCCTCCCACATTCTTCCTTCCTCCTCCTCCTGATTCACCCTCCTGGAGACAAATGGCACTGGGACTGACAGGTGGCAACACGGGGTTGTGGCATGGGGTAAAAGGTGTCAACAGCAGTGGTGGCTTCGGGGTTTTGCAAGGGAGTGCTGGGGCAGGCTGCAGGGAGGAAGAGAAAGCCTCTGACTGAAGTTCAGTTCCTGCTCTCCCTGTTGTGAGCAGTGTGGTTTGTCTTTTAGGCTCATTGTGCTTGAGAGGAATCTCTATTTCTGAGTGTGAGAGAGTTAATGGACACTTCAGGGTGATGTGGGCCAAATTCTGCTCTCAGATACAAGTTCATCACTCCCACCGAATATGCAAGAGCTTTAGGGAAGCAACATTTGACCCATTACAGGATTGGTAAAGACTTGTTTTTCTGTCCCTCTACAGACAGTGATTAGGCCTGTTCCCAGAAGGAGCAGGATTAAAGGAACTGAAAGGTAACAACAGCAGCAAAGTCTGTGGGGTGACTAATTGGTGGAAAGTTTTATTGCCCAGCTGGTAAGATACTTGTACCTAAGTACAGCAGTGCAGGTGCAGTAGCCCCCAAAGTTGCCTTTTTGGGGTACAGAAAGTACTGGCTTAGCACAAGGAAGGGGAAGCACAGATGTGTGACCAGAAGAGTTCCTGTCAGGGAGAAAAAGCAATTTCATATGCTGCAATGTGCAAGGAACCTCCATTGTTCGCCTGAGCCTTTTAGCTGTAATTTATTAAATTACTGAATCTGCAAATAAATAATAGACACAAGGGAGATGAGGTCTGTGGATGTGAAGTCCAGCAGGGACTGTTGGTTGTGTATAGGACATGCTACTTGGCTACTAATTACAATTTTTTCCCTAAATATCTAGGAATTGCAGTTGCAAAGGCACGCCCATATGCCCAAAGGAAAATATGATTTCCATCTCAAAAAAAACCCCAAATAATTATTGTATTGCACTGCCAATAAACAAGAATGATAACAGCCAAAGATACAAAAGCCTCAGAGTTAGAAATGGTGTCCAAGTGCTTTATCAGAAAGGAAAATGTCTCTCCTGACTTGGAAGTGGTTATCCTGGTGTCCTGTTTTTGCAGAACTGTTTGGAATGTTGCATTAGTCTTGTACTGTTGATTAGCCCACACAATCTTAAGGTAAATAGTCTAGAGACAAAGATCACATGGAAGAAGAAAGCCTCTCAAGTTTTTTATGCACCCTGAAGTTTTTGTCCTAAACTTCTTTTTCTTTTCTGTTTTCCCCACCACACATATCCCATTTCAGTAACGGAGCAGCTTATCTCCCACAGAGTCAGGCATTAGGGGGGAAAAAAAAAAGAAAAAGCAAAAAAAGTCAACAACTAACCAGAAAAATGGTTTCAACTGTAATGATCACTGTGTATTCATTTGATTGTGTAGGTTTGCTGGCTTGCTGCAAAGTGTAAAGCATGTTAATGCATTTTTGCTGAGATATCTATACACAAGACCTAAATAAAGCCATGTATTTCCAAATAGTTATATTTCTATGTGTATGAAATTAATATATGAAGATGAAACTAGAGGACAGCAGGCTCTTGCTAATGATTGTCAGCTGCAAAAATTATGGATTCCACACTGATCTCATGTACAGCTTTAATCAGCAATGGTGTTTAACTAAATATGGAGACATTTCACTGAAGATTATTTTATTTTAAGTCTTTTTTTTAATGCATTTCCTCTTGCTGTGTCATCTAATTGATTCATGGCTCCCTTTTGGGTATGGGATGTATGGGGTGCATATCCAAGCAAAATGCATTCTTCTCTTACTGTCTCTCAATCCTGTCTGAGTTCAGATGAATTACGGAGCTTTCATTGACAGTGATTCTATAACTAAGGATAAAATTATTAGATTAATAATATACGTAACACAGAGGTTTAAGACCTTGTTCCTTCTGCTGAAAAAAAAGGCACAGTCTTTTTGAGACAATAATGGGGCTTTTTATTGTTGTTATTTTATTGTTAGGTTACTCAGTGTGCATGACCCAATATTTTAAAGTAATGGGGCTCACAAAGACAAAATAATGAGAGGTGCTTTCTTACATTGCCAGACTGCAAAATTTTCCTAATAGTTCTGTGTAAACTCGTTTTGTTGGTCGTTGCTTTTGTTCTGGCCTTGTGCCATAAATATAGCACGGAACAAACTGCCATTAAAATGCTGGAGAGAGTTCAGCTGCCAGTTCCATTTCATCCTTGGTTTCTTACAAGTTGGTGCTAACAATTGATCTGCTTGTACTGGACGTGGTAAATGTTGACCAGAAATGAGGCTGTGGCCACCAGCCACCACACCCCTGAGTGTTTTTGGGGGCACACAAGGTGCAGGGTGCCTGTTTTCAGCTCATCTGCCTCAGCTGTGTTAGCAGACAAGTCCCTGTAAACAGAAAGGCAGGTGAAAAAGCATCAAGAAGAGAAGAATGGAGATGCTTGCTGTATTTGCATAATCAGGCAACACTGTAGGAAAATGGAACAGGGAGACAATTTTTCCAAGCTTTTCACTGTAAGGAGGTTAAAAGTTGTGCTTTAACATTCTTCTGACTTTCCCTTCTCCCTTAGAATACACCTTTGCAATCTGATTAATCGTGGCATGGGCAAAATACTAGTGGGGATTTGTTTGTTTGATTTTTTTTTTTTTTTTTTTCCTGGAAAATCTAGTTCTTACTTGGAGAGGGCACTGGGGTTGTTTAAGCAGTGCCTCCCAGGCTGAATGCAGTCCATAAAGCTGTCAGTTCTGTAGCTTAATACTGGGTCTTAATGTATTAATTCAAAGCTTTCAGTGATCTAGGACACAACATGTGCCAGGAGTGGGAACTAAAATTAGAGGCAGACTTTGGGCTGTGAGAGCTGCTTGAGGCTACTTGGGGTGAGAGGGGAGGGAAGAGACCTGATGTGAGTCACAGTCCAAGGGCTGTGAGATGTCCAAGCATCCCCCAAAAGCAGGTACAGGTTTTTCTGCAACACACACTGTGGTGAGTGGTCCTTCCTTTTTCTCTTTTATCCCACTCACTGATACAGCACTCAGTTGTTTATTTCACACTCCAAATCCATGTTGAAAGCTATCTTAGTTCACTTGTTATACCAAGAACTGGACTTTGCTGAACTGGGATTGTAATTCCCATGCCCTCCCTCTTCCCACCTCCCCCCTTAAATAGTAACTAACCTTCTATAAAATGCACCTTAAGAAGCTGAAAACATTGTGAAATGTGAAACAAAGGGAAATTCTTGTGAAGGATTTTAAGTTTTCATTCATAGAAAGCAGCTCCTGATGATGTAAAAAAAAAAAAAAAAAAGATGAGGTGAAATAGGGCTGAGCGACAGAAAAAGAGTTTCTTCCTCCTCCACTTCACTGAATGTATTTTTATTATGTAAAATTTTATGCTCTTGGCTGTATGAGAGAATCATTTCCCTGTAAATTTTTTTTATATATCATTATTCTGTTAAGGACTGTGAATGAAGAGTAATTAGGCATTATTGTTTGGTTATGTAGATTCTCCTGTGATTCTTCCTTGTTTACTTCGTTTAAACTGTCGGTGCTGTTCTGGCTCTGTAGAAATAATGACTGTGTTACTTCATGAATATGAGATTACAGGGACCTTGTTTTAAATTGCTGTGCCACTCGTTCCTCCTCTGTGATTATTTCAGGCTATCTGAAACATATTCTTCCTTTTTGAATAGAGAAATACTCAGGAGCACAAGTTCACAGACATTTCATCTTTACTAAAACATCCTCAGTTTTTACCTTGTATTGGCTTGTCTCTTTCTAATAAAATGAAGGCTGCACTTTGGCACTTCTGTGGGATTCACAGAAACATAAGAGGGGGGCCTGATTAAAATGAGATACATAGAGATAATTCTGCAATATGAAAATTTTGCCTTATATTCAAACAAAGATTTGTAAGTTTTTAATGTAAGGGGAAAAACACTTCTCCTCTGAAATCTGCACTGTGAATCTAAACTCTGATATTTTGCTCCTATTCATGCACAGCACTTTCTTTGATGACTGCTGGAGTTCTGATCTCACAGAGAGCAGAGGATATTGGAGTTGAGATTTCTTGAACAGAGCTTAGGGGATAATATTGTGTTTAGTTTGTTTCGCTAGATGCAAGCTAATCAGAGAATAATTAACAGTCAAAATGCCAAGGTCCTCGTTCATGTGAAGATCTGGTATTGAAGTCCTCAATAAAGTAACACTCACATTGAATTCAATGAGACTTTAAACTGAACAAATGCTTCAGGATTTGTCCCCAGCTTTTTTGTCCCTGTCAGTTTTTAATGAGCATCCCATGAAAGTGTTTAACAATTGTACTGACTTTGATTTTCCAAGGTTTGGGAGAAAATTGCTTTCTCAGGTTGAGAAAAAATATGTTGAAACTAAAAAAAAGCACATTTTCTCATCATGTTGTCTACATAGTGTAAGCAGATTCAAAGATTGTCTCACATCACACTTTGTGATAGTTAAGGATGTTATAAAGACTATTGTAGAGAAAATGCTGGGAGGAAGAATTACAGCTGATAGATGGAGATATTTTAGACATCCTAAATCCGTGGGGTTGAGGTAAAACAGCAAGGCAGTTACTGATGCAAGTTGTTTGTTTGTTTTATAAATGGAAGGGGGGGAAAAATGCCACTTCTAAGATCACCACAGAGAGACAATGGTGTTTGAATCCCATGGTTTTGTGTCAGAGGAAGCAGCTTAGTGTGTCTGGATTCATCCTTTGCCTTGCTTCCCTTGGTTGTCACTGAGAGCTCCCAGGCTGAGACAGATGGCTGCTGGTTTAGTTGTGTGCGTGGGAGACAGGAACTTCCACATGTGATTTTTTACCATTTGGTAGTAATTAGTTTGTTGTATAAATTAACATTAACCGAGCCGTTCTTCAGGCATTGTTTGTAATTATTCTTTGAGCCTCTGAGTTGGGTAAAGAAATGAAAAGTGGGGAAGAAACTGCTTCTTATTTTGTGCAGGGAAGGGACTCTATCATTAAGCAGAACAAAGCCGCAATTATCATCGTATTCCCAGTAGACTGAAAACTTTGGAAAAGCCCTTTAAAATGCAAGTTTGTTTTTTTTCTTCCTCTGGAAATATTAATGGAAATTAATGATTTAGATCTGCAGATAGGCTTTATAAAATTTGTAAGAATAAAGTATGGATGTAAGCAAGGGTAATCAGACCTTCCTGACATCATCATTATTACTGCTAGTACGACTACCACTGCTGCTACTTTGATGCGTATTTATAGGGAGTAAAGGAGTTATTTTTTTGAAATACATGTTCTCTCAATGTTATTCCATTTTCCTCCCATTTTTGAAACATTTCCTGATTTATTTGTGGTAGGCAGTAGATATCTTTTGCTGCATATCAGGAGATGAACTGTTGTTAGTGCTGGTTTTCTCTGGGGATTTCTGTCATTTCCAGCAACCAGCCAAATCGGAATTGTCAGGAGAACAGCCTCTCACATGTTCCTTGGCACTTCTGCTTCCAGACTTGGTCAGAATCCAGACATGCAGAGGTTCGTGGACATGAAAAATAACTGGGAAAATGCCCTCTGATATTAGCCCAATATTTAAGGAACATATTGGGAACCCCTAGGTTGATTTGCTGGAAAAGTTCAGTGCTTCAGCAAGAAAGAAAGTTTTATATCTCATCATACTGAAGTTTTTCCATTTCTCACCCAGGAGTAGCTGGGAGCTGGTGTTGGTGTCTGTCTTTTAATAGAGCTCTCCTACCCTGGATACAAAGCTGGCAAGATGGGCAATGGGGCTCTGTGCATTAAATCCTCTCACACACAGTCTGGGTTGAAGGAGTAAAACTGAGGTACAGTCCATCACATGGCACTCCCCAGCTTCATTACAATTAATTTAGTGGCCAAAGTATACCCTCCAGAGAAAGGTTCATGTGACCTTAGTTTAAAAGTGTCCTGGTGCTTCCTTGTGAAACAGGGAAGTTTCACAAGGAGGCAGTTTTACACCCAGACTTGAGACTTGTCTGTGTAAATTGGTGTTTATTGTGGTTTTATTTCGGCTTATTGCACAAAGGGCTCACACACAATAGGTGAGTTTGGGTCTTACTTCTTCTCTCAGAATTGCCATTAATATTTACATTTGTCCAGGTAAGTAGTTTTGCCTGGACAACAAATGCTAAAAGAGGACTCGAAATTCTGAAATAAGTAAATAAATGCAGCTTAGTTAGGAATTGTTCTGTTTTTCTTGGCACAGTGATTTAGCCTATGTGGAGCTTTGTGCTGTTTGGGGAAGAGGAAGGTGGGAGGGAGTGTGTGGGAGCTTTGGTGGCTGGAAATGTAAAGAGAATACAAGCTGAGTATGCTGAAACCTGCAGCTAAGGAACAGCTACCACGGATGGTTTTCTTTTTGTCTTGCTTTCTGGCAGTGGTTCGTGCTGCAGCTGAAGGTATCTGTGATCCTCCAACTTCTGGTATCAATCAATCAAACATCTTCTGAACCATTCTGTTGAATGCTTATTTTTTTTTTCCCTTTTATCTGCAAAAGCAGAAGGTGCCAGGCGTGCTTTGGTACTGGTGTGGCAGCGAGGTTCTTGGGTTTGCGGTCAGCTGGGGTGAGCACATCAGCTCCTCTGCTCACTTTCTCCCTGCTGAAGGGCTGTGGGCCACGAAGGAAGAGCTGAAGGCTTTGCTGGAAGAAGTGTACAGCTACAGCATCCTTGTACCAGTTGTAGGGCTGGGGTTCTTTCATGCCTGGAGGAATACAGGCAGAAAAGATCAGTCCTGTGGCGAAAAGCACAGAGCAGACTCAGGAAACGGAATTTCTTCTGTTTTTTTTTTTTTCTATGTGGTGTTTTTTCACGGATTGCCACATGAACTTCATTCTCTGTGTCCAATTTCTGTGGTTTTAAGGTATGGTTGACAGTGATAGTAGCTGTGTCCTTCTTCCCAGTGGTGAGGTTTAATTCCTGCTTGGGAGACGCAGCCTGACAGTGGTCCTGCTTTACAAGAGGGGACGAGACATAGATCTGAGGAAGCAAGCTCCCTGGAAATGCTTGTCTTTTACAGCTCAGCCCCATTTGCACAACCAGAAATGAGACTGCAGGTTGAGTTTGGGAGCCAGGTTCAGCAGCAGAGCTCCCTTTTGCCTCAGTGGAAGTGCTGTGAGTGGAGCAGCTGTGGAGCCGGGCCCGTAGGGTTCCTGTGCCTAGGACGAATTGGCACAGTGGCCTTGTGTGGTGGTGGCACTACCACGAAAAGATGTGCTTTCCATAGATTGTCCTAGATTCTCCTTTCTTGGAGCAGGCAGTTCTCCTTGTTGGATCTCCTGGTGCTCATGTCCAGAGCAGGGGCTGTGATGGGACATCCAGCTGTGGTCCTGGGGATGTGCAGCCCTCATGATGCAGGACACTGTGCAGGATGGTAGCCTGAGAAGCAAAGCTAAAACTAGCCCCTCCTTGCCTGCCACATAAAAAATTTCCTACTGTCTCACATGCTTTTCCTCACACGCCCCTGCAGAATTTATTTATTTGTTTTGTGGACACGCGAGTTATGAGCTGTGGCATGGCAGGAAGGTGAGGAATTCTTTGTTTTGTTTTTAGTTTGGGGAAGAAGCGGCTGGGAGGGAGCGTGTGGGAGCTCCAGTGACTTGGAGCTCAAAGAGAATGCATTAATTAACCCGGGGAGATGCAGGAGTGAGGAGCTGCAGCTTTAAAGCCGGTGATCTTTATCCATGGCTGGGTTTGGGTCACAGACCTCGGATAAGAGAAGGGCGAGCAGGAGGGTGGGCACAATGGGAACCAGATGTTCCAGGCTGGCGGGGGTTTGGTCTCTGTGTGTTTGTGTGAGGAGCCCTGGTCTCCCCTGCGCTCAGAAGGATGTCATTCTCCTCGGGAGTCCTTCTGTGCCTGCTCAGGGCCGGGGAGAGGCTCACACATGCAGGCTGCACACATGCATGCTGCACACATGCACACATGCCTGCACAGACAGCCCTGGCTCTGCTTTTTTCCTTTGGCCTACCTTTTTGAATGGCCCTGGAAGACTAAACAGGTGTTATCTACTTTTGATTTCAGTGCATTTAAATTAATCCTGTCAGCTCAGCTGTTAAAACAACTGTCATCTCCAGCTGTTAGTAATTTTCGACTGGGCACTTTTACAGGTTGCCAAGTTCTGAGCCTGCATTGTGAATCTCTCGCTCCCTTTCTCTCGGAGCGCTATAGTAACAATTTGTGCTTTTTTTTAAAGGGGACTTGCATTGCACTGTTTTTACAGTGAACCCTGTTTGTTATATATTGAAATAATACCATCACAAAACCCAACACCGTCATGCCAGACTTTGGAATAAAGAGCTAAACCATGTGTGGAGTGCGGTGCATATCAATCTTATGTGGGTTTGTTGCAGCCTCTCGGTGCATTTTAAATTTGAATGAGAGATGAATCAACCTGAGAGTTTGGGAGGGAGGGAGGGAGGGAGAGAAGGGGCTCTAAATTTTTATTGGCAAAAATAAAGCTTTCATTTTAGAAGTGCCGGTCTCTCTTTTCTCTTTTGTTTTAATATGCATTTAATTTTCATAACTAAATTAACAGGAGCTACCTTGAGCTGAAAACATTTAAAATACCTTTCAGTTGTTAGATTAATGACATACACATAGTAACCGTAAAAATTGTGGGAGGACAAAAAGGATCATACATTGGATGGATGTTATTGATTTCAGCAGACACTCTCTAGTGTGACTTACTCCTGTGTGGTCAGGATCTATAGTTCATTACCAGAGCCAGGGAGCACTTGTGGATTACACAGACCTGATCCTGGCAGGGAGGGATTTCTGTGCCTTTAAGGTTTCCACTCATTGCCGTTGTCTGGCCACATTTTTAACTGGTATGGAACTGAGGCTGCTCCCTGGAGTTATGTTGCAAGCTGTCCTTAAAACACTGGAAAGGATTATTCAGGCATCTTTTTGCCCATTCCTAAGAAAATCATGTACTTAAGAAGTGGCTGTAGGTAATCTTTTTCTCAGCAGACCAAGTAGCCAAATAAATGGCAATCTTTAAACCACCCCCCCCCATGTTTTATATCATCTCCTACATAAATAAGGGCAGTGTTTCTATACCTTTTAGTAAAATAAATACTTGCTATTTAAAACCTCCTTTCTTATGGTTTTCATTATCTTTTAGTTTTGAGTTTCTTCAAGAAAATTCTGCTAAAATAGGAGTCACTCCCCAAATATTACCAGAATAATTACTTTCCTTTCACTTTTTATTCTTGTGCTTAGACAAAGAATTTTATTAGATCGGAAAAAAAAAAAAAAAACCAAAAACTTCCGCGATCACGTGAAAACTAAAAAGAAAAATATTCTGAAGTACCATCTAATTCAGCAGGGCAGGTGCTGATCTAATTTCCACCTTAAAATGTATCTCTGCTTTTTGACATGTTCTGCAATGCAGAATTGCAGCTATCTGAGCAACAGCTCAAATTCCAGCACAGTTATGGCTCTTTCTGAAGACCCCACATTAATATCTTCCTAGGAAAATTTTATTCCTTATGAAATAACTGGATTCATATGCAGCAGTCTTTGGGTGTGCCATCATTATCTTCCTTCTCATACAGTGGTACCATCTAAGTAGAACATGAAGCAACTTCCTCAAATTTCCCGTTTCTTGGTGAAGCACTGTAGAATTTGTCAGGTAAATGTGAAATGTTTAGTCACCCCTCTTAGTACTAAAATCTGGAAGGCAACTATGGAGTGCACAGTGTGGATAAGTAGGACCGAATTACAGGCATAAATCCCTCATACAATTGCTATTGCTACAACTGTTAGCAAGAGCTGGGGCTGCTTGTCTTGAATTCTGCTCATATTACATGGCTAAATATTGGAGTTACAGTGCTACACCAGACCTTTTTCTGTGTAGTTTAACATTTCCTTAATGCAAGAATTTGATCGATAATGTATTAATCAAAAATTCTGGTTTCACAGAAGCTGCTACTGGGCAGGAGTGTTGTTAGATCAAAGCAAGTACTTCCTGTAAAAAATACTGCTTTTTTGGAAAACAAGCCAGAACGACTGAAAATTCAAATAAAGAAAAGATAGAGTATGATGGACTTCTCCCCAGAATGACAAGCATTTTGTTTTAGGGAAACCAAAGAGTTCAGGCCCTGATGCAGTTTCATTTATAGTGCATAACACTTCATTGTTTAAACCCGCATCAAGCCCTTCTGGAAGATGCAGTGCCAAATAGTGTTAAAAAGGTATTAACATTTTTAACCATTTTTTAAGATTAGATGGTGGTGAACTTAATGCTTCAAAGGCTAATTTACACATATTTTCCTTGTTATCTTTTCTGCACATTTCTTTCCTTGCAGACACATAGCTTCAATCTCCTTTGGCATGGCACCATTGTAAAAGTCAGGTAATTCCAGTGGCATCAGTGAAATTACTTATGTGTAAAATTAAAGTGAGACTGAACCAGATCCCAGTATCTTCGACATCCAAAATGTGTGTCTGCTTTGCTTGCTCAAATTAAACGGTACTTCCAACCCTTTGAGGGCTTTGTGCAATGTGAAGGATTCCATTAATCTTATCTGCATGCAGTAAAACCTTGTCAATTCACACTAATGATTCTCGGAGTTAACAGGTAAGCACATTTTTTCAGCTGGCTTTCCCATGGGTGAGGGACTGAACCTAAACTCTTGACCCGACACATCTAAATTTAGGGGCATTCAAAAATCTGAATTTTGCAACTCAAGTCAATATTTAAATTTCTGTGACTTTGCATGTCGCAGTTTTGGCCAGCTGCCTCATATTTGACAATCCAAAGGTGTAGGAGATATCTCCATAAGCCCCAATCTTTGGAAGATAGGCAGAGCACACATCCAAAGGGTGGAGGCTCTGGAATGGTCTGGCCTGGCTGAGGAGCAGTCTGCAGGAGCACAGATACTCCTGCTGCTGAGTGCAGAAAACCTGCTCCCATCCCTGGGGATCAGGGGAGCCCTTCCACAGCCCAGAGCCCCTGGGACCTGTGATACAGGAACAGTTTTTCTTTCTTTCCTGTGCAGTTGGACTGAGTAGGGGAGGATTTACCTGAAGTCTGCCATTCGAGAGGAGAGAGAAGGTTGCTCTGTTCATTTTCACCATTGACTGTAAAAATACATAGCACAAGGAAAACCAGACTCTGTTTATTCCTCTTGGGTTTAAGTTCTCCTCTTTCAGTTCCATATCTTATTTTTTCCTTTATTCCTACCAACTTTTCCAGTCTTTCCACTTGTATTCTTGAAGGGGTTCATTAGCATCTCTTAACTAGATTTGACGAGCATGGACAAGCATCTCAAGACAAGCAAGGAAAGCAAGAGAAATAGCAAAAAATGGGAGTGAAGATTTGATATCAACAGGACATGGCTTTGTAAAGTGCTCCACAATGTCAGTATAGTGTAGAATATTGATAGGCTTTTAATTAAGCAGTGACTTCTGTTAGAGGAGACATTAAATGCAGTTCTTGACTGTTCTTAGAGATCTCTAACCCCTGTATACAATAAGCTGTGCTTCTCAAGTACCTATGTTCATAAAGCCAGGAGAGCAGATTTAAAATTATCAGTATATTGCCATGACCCACTGTGTGGTTGTTCTTATTTTGATGAAACAGTGACATTTTCAATTTCGCTTGTTGTCTAGGAGTGACTATAAGTTAAGCTGAAAAAATCCTGCATTCAGGGCTATAATGGTAAATTATAGCTCTATCTAATTGCTTAAGTTGATAAAACTTTTCCAAATAAATAAGGAAGAAATTCTCTGTCCTGCTAACTATTGCCAACAATCTTTGACAGACAGACCTCAAAGTAGATACATCTTGTCACTCCTAACAACTTTTTGGTTAGATTTGCTCCCAACATGAGAAAGGAGGAGGTTTTTCACTTTCCATGATGAAGCAGTTGTGGTACCTTTGAACAAAACTTTCTTTGTGTGCTGCTCTTGAGTGTTGCAGACAATGGAGTTTGGTATTTCTGTCCTCTCCAGGGGCACTGCTTGTGTGTGTGGGTTTCTGTGATTCCATCTCCGTCAGGGAAGATGACATCTTTCAATACTTTTGGAAAAACACAGGAGATAAGCACGTTTACGTGGCACTGCTGGGCTGTCCCAAACAAAGTCAACAGAGTTAAGATTAGGACTATGTATTTTTCTGTGTGTGCATGTGTTTATGTTCCTCTGAGAAGCTGTTGTAAACAGATGCCAATTTCTGCTTTTCTCTGGAGGACAGGAAAGACAAAGCCCCACATTTACATTATTTTTTTAAAAACTTGTGATGTTAGAAACTCACTGAGGCAGAGACAATGCTCACTTTGTATTTTCTTTACCAGTAACTATAATGTTACTGTTACAAAAAAAACACCTTCATATAATGTGCACCAGTAAAGGTAATGCTTCACTATAATTTCCTTCAAAATTTTGCTTAAAAATTTTCAAAATCATAACATATTCTGAGCAGTTGATGTGACGGAGAAGTGCTGAAATTTTACCTTGAATATTACCTTTTTAAGTGGATTTTATTTTCAAATTTCGAAGAAGCCACAAAATACATAATTCCAAGTCACTTTTCTCCCAGTCTATTTCTCTCCACCTTTTTCCACAGCCAAAAGCTTTGAACTTATCCATAAAATATTTTTCAATAAGAAATATGCTTACAAATATTTCACTTCAAGATAGTTGGAGCAGATAGTTTTATGCTAAGATAGAGGAGAGTAAGTGCAGCTTTTTCCCTGGTAAGAAAAATCCCTTTAAAACAGTTGAAGTGTATAATTACTGCTTCTTTTTTTTTTTTTCTTTTTTTTTTTTTTTCTCCCAGTTTCAGAGTATGGCTATCAGGAAGTAATTCTTTGGTTGTTGTTGGTTCTTTTCCTGCCAGAGAACCAGTTGGTGAGTTTAGTTCTGTTGTATAAAATATTTCCCATCATTGGTACAGTTTACATCTGTCACATCCTCGGTTTTAAGGATTTTTGTTGAACATCTGAGAGCATTTGGAGGTTCTTAGAGCCACAAGGAGTGTGGCTAGGACACAGTTTTGGGAGGCTTAGTTGGGTGCCCTGATAAGAGATCTGCAGCAGTGCTCTTGAGTGTCGGTGCAAGGAAGGCTCATGCAAACAAGAGGGTTGATGTGAAACTGTGAAACACAGGAAATGCAAACAGTAAAATGGAGGAATTTTGCTTTGATGCTTTTCCCATAACTGTATAACAGTTTGCAAACTGTCTAGTCAGAGCATTCTCACTGCTTTTTTGGACTTAGCTGAAAGAAATGTAATGGTAAATAAAAAAGTTAATTACAAGCCCCTTTCTAGACCGAAGTTTCTTCCTGGAGAACTCCCTGTTCTTCTCTCTTTCTCCCTGCTTCCATTACATGGAACCAAAATATTGGCTGTGGTTTCTGTGTTCTAGGAGAAGCCACTTAACCCTTTCCATTAAGCATAAAAATCTGTGTGGCAAGATGAGGATACTTCCTGGGTAAAATTCTGACATTTTGTTCCATATTTTTCTCCCATATTTTGAGAAGGATATTTATACTTCTGGGTGTCTAACTTAGGTGGGCTAATTCCAGTTCTGACAACACCTGCCTTGCTTGACGAAGTCCATGTGAAGTTTAGCCCTTAAACACCCAGCTTGAAATTCCTTGGTACCAGTTGAGGTGCACAAAGGAGGCTGAAGCAAACAGCCTGAGCACGCTTCTCCCATTCAGTCAACCCTTATGAATCCTAACTATAATTCTAAACTTCAGGTTTTCCCTACGTGTGCACCAAAAATGTGGATTTTGCCAGGCAGGCCAGATAATCTTGGCCAAGAGAAAATGAAAGACCTTGATGCATTATGGCATTTCATTGGGACACAAGGAGACAATATTGTGATGCAGGCACTTTTAAATTTCACCTGGTGGGCAAGCTCACCTTGGTGCAGGTTCCCCTGCCACATCCCCCGGTGGCTGCAGGACACCCAAGCTCCTGAAAGCCAAAGGCTGGGCTGGCAGAGCTCCCGGAGCCAGGGCACTGCTGCAGGGGCTCCAGCTGGCACAGGGAGTGCTGGGCATGGCTGGGCTTTTGGTGGTCCCAGCAAGAGTAGGAACCCACCCCTGGGCCCTTTTGAGGGGGTTCCCCTGCTGAGTTCTTTTCCAAGGATGAAGAACGAGCAGGACTCTCTTTCTCTTGGTCTTCAGGTTTTTGTTTATTCTTACTTTAAGTTCAGCACTGTCTGCACACCAGCTTTAGCATGCTAGAAGCAAGGCACAAAATGGACCCCAAACACCCAAACCCAAGGCCTTTTAAAGCTGTTTAACCCAATTACTTTAGCAAGGCACAAAATGGACCCCAAAAACCCAAACCCAAGGCCTTTTAAAGCTGTTTAACCCAATTACTTTCTAACACATACTTTGCTTTTACTTTTCTACCAATAACTTCTGCTAATCTATTCATGTAACTTCCACATTACTGCTCTCTCTAACCAATAACTTTCTGCCACCAGTGCTACAGAAAATGGAGCTGAAAAGGGACAAGAAGGAAGAAGGGACAACACCCAAAATCCTCCATCTTGTCTCCTATTCACTCTCATATTAAAATCCTGAACCCCTAAATTTTTCACCCTGTGATAAACTACTACTATTACATACTACTATCTAATTCACACCTGTGTGCTCCAACTAACTCATCCCAAAGCTTTGGTAACTTATTCCAGGGACGAAGGTGAAAAGCAGTGTTCTGCTGAGGGTGAGAGCCTCTTAAAACAGGCAGAGAGACATTCTCTGTGCCCTGGATTCCAACAGGAATCTCACTCCCAACTTGGGTTCCTGGGCTTGCTTCTGTCCCAGCCCTGCCTCTCCACGGAGATTGTGATGTTAAAGTTAAGTTTATGATGTTTAAGTTAAGTTTGTGATGTTTAAATTAATAATGTTTGAGGGATGTGTTGAGACTGTGTGGTAGAAGAATACTGCTTCAGAATTTAAACATTTTATTTACAGTGTGTGAACGTGACCTTTATTGTAATTTATCTTCTGTAATAGGTGATTTCAGATAATTTGTTGACTACTCATAGCATTAAAAGGACTACAAAAGATTAAATAAACCTGTCCATGAGTTACCAGAGGGCACAGGAAGCTGATTGTATTGCCATTCTGTGGCTGTGGAGCTTTCTCCCCCTTTGGAAGTGCTCTCTCTGTGTCAGGGGCAGAGCCTTCAGCCAGTGCACGACTCATGGAGTGACTGTGTTACACCTGTGCAAAGCCTGCCGTGGAAGGGCTCTTGTGAGGTGGCCTGGACAGAATTGAGGGGTGGTGCTAAGGCACAATACTCTGTCTTAAAAATAATTCCATGCATAAATCTTCAAATCCGATCCAGCTGAGGACATTTCTGGACAACTGCGCTCTGGAAAAATACGTAAATGCAAATAATGTGGGAGGCAAGACCTTGAGTCTTGCTTTGAATGGAAATGGCAGTGTGTAATTTCAGTTGAAAACAACATGGGCTAATTTTGCCTTGACAGAATTCAGCCAAAATAAGTTGTAGTTAAAAGGATTTAGCGTGCCATTCCGAACAGATAGCTAACAGTTTGAAGGTTTACAAGGTTTCTTTTAATGTGGTTATGCTCAGACTGTATATCAGACAGCTTCAGGCTATTAAATTACACTCTCCTTGCTAGCACTCACTTCTCAGCTTTTGGAATATTTTCATTTCTGTTTGTGTATTAGTTAAACACCATCTCAGCAATTCAGAAGCCTACACGAACCTTTTTCCAGAATGATTTTGGGAGAAGGAGAATTCAATCCAGTGATAGATCAGTGTTTCATTTTGATTTTTTTTCCTGAGCAGTTTGGTCTCTGCCTACATGTGTAGTGCAGGAAGTCCTGCTAGTGTGGGTGTCAAATCTCACATGTAGATCTGATCCACTTCTTGCTGCAAGCACTGGTGACCCCCAGGATGGACGGCTTCCCTTTCCAGTCCTGGGAAAGAAAACTGGTTTCCTGTAAGGCTGTTCTCTCCTCTGAAGGCCAGATCACTGGGACAGCTTCTGGAGCCCCACGTTCTCCTGGCACTGCTGTGCAGAGCTGTGCATGTGCTGACACAGTGCTCCTGCATGCAGCCACGGAAGGACTCACCATCAGTCTGCAGCAGAGGCACATTTCTGCCTGAAAGCACAAGGGATATAGTGCAAATAACTTCACCCTCAGTAAAAAGAAACTAGAACCTAGAACCTCAAAGGTAAGAAAAATGTGTAAGGTGTAAAAAAATGTGTAAGATGTTTGCTGGGTTTTTTGGAAAGAGGTAATGATTCAAAAGTCTGTGTCCAGTTTTCAGATGAAGCTGATGGGCTTATTGAAGCATTTCAAATTTTCAGTGCAGCTCAGGACCAGGAGTATTTACTTTACCTTAAAATTTGACTTGGTTTCCCACATTATTTAAATATTCTAAAGTTACATTCTAATAGTTCTTCAGTATTTCTTTCAAGCAAAGTGCAGTTTTGTATTTAGCTTACATTAGGAAAAGAAACAAAACTAATATTGTTAAATGCCTATTTAAAAAACCCCCTCTGTTTTAATTCAGCACCATTCAGAAATGTGGTACTGTCACTTCATTGTTCAGCCAGTAATAGGATATTACAGTAATAATATTACTGAGATATTACTGTGAGATGCAAACTCAGCCTGGGATGCTGTGTGCCAGGTCTTGCACTGACAAACTGTGAAGGCATTTCTTGCCTCAGAGACCAGAAGAAGTCTGGTGCAGATGAGAGCTGGGGGACAGGACAGTGTGGGCACCTGCATCACCTCGGGCTTGCTCCTGGTTCTTGGCAGCACAGGGTATTTCCAGAGAGGGATTTGAGCCTGGCAGCTTGGCTCACCCCTAATTAAGTCTGAATGTGGTAGGGTAATTAGTGTGTGGGTGTGCATTGTCACGTGTGCAGCAGGGGCACAGCTCTGTGCCACACTCATTAGCCAAGTTCTGTGAGAGGTGACAGAAAACAACTCTGGGATTTTTGTCTCCGATGCACTTGGGATTTCAGAGAGGAGAGTAGGACAGTAATGTACACTGAATAATTTAATACTTGACTTGCTTGTAGTTGTAGGTCACATTTGTCTTACAAAATCCTTTTGTCTCTGGTGTTGGGTGGATGGAACAAATGGAACTGTGGCATTGTGGGTAGAAATAGCAAATATCAGTTCTGCTCTTCTTTACTCTGTCAGGCCCATTTGGAGTCAACAGAAGGAAGTATTGAGCAAAGAAGAGCATCATTTACTCCATTCCTAATATGATGGGCTGGAAAACTTGTCCATATTATTTCGCTCTCTTTTTAATTTTATTTTCTGTAAACCAAAATTTAGTTTTTTAAAGAGAGTTTACTTAAATCCCCCAAATCCTGTTTCACAAATGTACAGCAGTTTTAGGAGAGGTTCTTCTTAAAATACTAGAATGGTGCTTTTCACAGCACCTTTGCAACAACCAGGTTAGATCAGTGGTTTTGGTTAAAAAAAATATATGACAATATTAGTGTAGTATAAAATCCACTTAAACTGGATTCAGACCATGCCTTACAAAGGTGGATTTAGGGCCATATTTTAAATTTAGCACATCCTAAATGACTCTATGAATTTGGGCCATGTAATACTGAGCAGTAAGAAGAGTGGTGGTAGCTATTTTCTCATGGTGTAGAGAATGCTGAAGAATTAAAAGCTGAGCTATATGCAGGATACATATTTCAGTGGCTATGCTAAAAGAAGGACTTTGTTGGATTTATTTTGATTTGAAAACAGTGGATTTGACCCATTCAAGTTGGTTATCTTTTACCTGCTGGCTTTTGCCTCTGGTAGTAGCTAGTAACTGGAGATGAGCAGAGCAATCTATCAAAGAAGAAAACTGTAGGGGAAGAGAAGGTGAGATAAATGCTGAATGGACCTATGTAGACAGAGATGCACTGGTTTGTGTTAGTGGGAGGAAATCCAAGCTGCTCTTTGAAAGGAATCCCTCCATGTCTAAAATGTCACTCCATCACTTCTAGCAGAGCCTGCGTGCCCCCAAATATTACCCTTGGCCTCAAAAGTTCCTAGAACCTTTGGGCAGCCTTGCAGCTTCAGTATTTTACTTTGCAGTGTCTCACAGGGAGAAGCCAGGTCTTCCCTGGACAAGTGAAAAGCTGGAGTTGAAATCCATACCTGAGATGAGAAGCTGCACCCAGGATCAAGGCGCTCGGTGCAGACGTTGCCGTTGGTGTTTATAAAACAGATGAAGGCCTGTGTGTCAAGTTTCAATTTGCAGACTTCTGGTGGCTTGTGTGTAAACACCAAAGCAACATTAACATTGCTTTAAACATGGTTTTGTTTGCTTTAATATTCTATAAATTTTAATCTGACATTACATGTGTCATTGGGTGTGATGAAGCTGGAGGGTGATATCTCACTCAAGTGCCATTTTTGTCATCATTCAAAACTGTGGTAATGCATTTGATGTTTCTTATCTGTTCTTCTGTGTCTGTGGTTATCTTTCTTATTTTCATTCTCATACATATCTGAGATATGTAGTCTGGATCTGGCAGATTTTATTTGCTGCATAAGTTGAAAGAATAGAAAACCTCATCCTCTGTTTTTACTTTATTTTCCTACAACCTTGTAGACCTTGAAATTGAAGCTGGAGCATATGTAAATATGATCTTCTTCCTTGGCTCTTTTGAAAGGAGATTTTCTCCACAGGTAAATTAACCTGTGATTCTAACAGTGGCTGAGGCAAAATCAAATTTCAATATTTTCAGTCTTTTTTCTTCTTTTTTTTCGTAAAACATTTCCTTGTTCAAAGCAAGGAGCAGTATTGCCCTGCTTGATTTCTGAAGTCTCAATGTATGCAAAACTCTATGTAAAACATGTTTCTTTTACACAAAAAACACATGGGATTGTTATTACAGCAGTGCAAGGGCAGGATGTGTCATAGCTACTAAACTCTTCATGTTGGAACATGAGGAACTTTCCTTATTCTTGGTGGTAAATATTAATAATCTATTGCAAGTGTGTATGCAAATTTTGGACAGAATAACAACATGAACCTTTTTGAAAGTTAACAAAGTTAGGAGTGAATGATAAAAAAGCTTCTGCATTATACTGTGCATTGCTTTTGTGCTGCTTCTATTCTAACAGCACAGGCACGTGTCAGAGTGAAATAACATTTAACGTGTCCTATGTGAAAGTTTATTTCTGTCCCTCAGGTGCCTCCACATGCATGTTAGAGTTGAGCCCTGCTATGCAATCACAGCTTGGTCATCAGAAATTTGGTCTAATTAAATTCAGATTCTGATATGCATCTATCTTGTCAGGTTAGCTCAAGGCTTAAGATAACACTGGAGCCAAACTCTGCAGTTCTCAGTAGTGACTGATCGTGTTCCTCCATTTCATTCTGCTCTGGAGCAAGCTGACTTTCTCTCCAGGTGTGTCCAGGAGAGGGCAAATACTGTTTCTTTCAAGAATTCACATCAGCTGGGTCTAAAACTGTAAGACCTGAGTCAGACTGGATCATGAAAGAAAGAGAGAAGGAGAAAGAGAGAGAGAGAGAAAGAAAGAGAGAGAGAGAAAGAGAGANGAAAGAGAGAAGGAGAAAGAGAGAGAGAGAGAAAGAAAGAGAGAGAGAGAAAGAGAGAAAGAAAGAGAGAGAGAGAGAAAGAGAGAAAGAAATAGAGAGAGAGAGAGAGAGAGAGAAAGAGAGAGAAGTTGAGAAAGAGAGAAAGAGAGGAAAGAAAGCAAGAAAGAAAGAAAGAGAAAGAAAAAAGGAAGAAAGAAAAAAGAAACAAAGAAAGAAAGAAACAAAGAAAGAAAGAAACAAAGAAAGAAAGAAAGAAAGAAAGAGAAAGGTCTCAGTTGCTGTTCACTGGACATACTTCTGCTCGGTTGCTGTGGAATGATGGAAAAGTGCTAAAGAAATAGGGACCTTTGATAAAAACCCAGTGACCACCTTTCCTCCATCCACATTTCTCTGCTGCTTGGTTCTGCTTCTCCTTCATCCTTGCATGCAGAGCATTTTCCTGCTTGGCTCGCCTTCCCAGCACAAACCCCTCACACCTGTCTGTTCCCCCAGCAGCAGGGTTGGCCTGACAGCCTGGAACAATTCTTTTGGAGCTTCCACCTTGGGTTTCAGGGTTTGGAATGCATCTTCATTTGTTTTGGGAAAGCATCCAGCCTTTTCTTTGTGTTACCACAGTTAAAAAATAGTAGGAAAGCCAAATGCTCAGCTCTGTTGCTGGGACTTTTCCTGTGATAGCATGCATGGTACTTATTGGTAATGATTTCTATTTTGTTTTGATTTTTTTTGGTTGAAACACACAGTTCATGAAAGTGCTTTTTATAGCTTTGTAGACAAAAGGCAGTGGATGGCTTTTTTCTGAAATGCTTCATTGCTTATCAGAATCTTCCCCCTCTTTATGAAGAACTTTAAGTTGCTGTGTTAGCTTTTTTCAAATGTTACCCATGTAAGGGATAATAACCTGATGTCCTGGAAAGCCCCACAAAGTGCTCTAGCACTAACTGATGTTCATATGTGGTTATGAAGAGAAAAAAAAAACTCTACATGTTGTAAGATTTACTCTGTGTGCTTCCAAAGTCCCAGGGATCAAAACAATACAGAATATTAGAATATGTATTGCAAATATTAAAGCTGTCTGCAGTCCTCTAACTTCCTCTGAAGACAATGCTGAAAGAGTCTTTACTCATTTAATCTTCACTTGACAAAACTTGGCATTCTTGAAGCAGTGTAGCTGTCTTTTACAGAACAGTTGAAGGAAGTTAGACACTAAAATCTAATGCTAATTTTGCTTTAAAATGGCAGCTTAAACTGTCAGATAGCAAGAAAGTAGTGCTGCCCTTGTTACTCCTGTGTTTTTGTTTTTTTCCCTAGCTCAGAGGCTAAGCATTTCACTGTGGACAGTCAAAGTTTGAGTAGTTAAAAGCAATCAAAAACAGAAGGACAGAAGGGGAATTTTAGGCAGTCCAATTAGTATGAATTATTTTCAGCATCTTGTGTGGCATAAATTAAGTTTTTCCTTTGTTGGCACTTGTGAAAAAATAACAGCTATTGATTGGGCCTGTGGAGCCCTCCTGGCCTGACAAGATCTTTTACTGTAGTGCTGTGGGCACAAGCTAGAAATGATGCTGAGAGAGTGAGATCCTCTACAATCATCTTCTCTCATTGTTATTTTTAGTGGGCTTTTTCTTAGATGTACTGTATACAGTAGAACCTTATTAAAGCCTCCCTTGAGATCCTCAGATAATCACCCTCACCAGGCTGCTTCTGAGAAGGGTTCAGGAAACCATTTTTAAATGCAGCAATATATTGATTTCTGGGGGGGGGCAAGTGGGAGGTTGCTAATCTGGGCACTTGGGTCAAAGCTGGTGCTCGTGTCCCTGATTCCTTATTTTAGTGGGAGTGGGCTGCAAGTGTAGGCGCAGCTCTGTCACTGATTAGAACTTGGTTGTTAGTTTTTGGTGCTGGCAGTCTGAAAAACTGTGAATGTTGTCTCAAATGTGGAACAGATGCAGGTTTTTACTCTGATGAAATGCAATGAGGGACCAGCACTGACAGTGGTATGAAGAAGAGTTTCAGAGGTGACAGTGAGAAGATCCAGTGTTTTGTTTTCATTTTCAGATCTGAGCTGAGCAATAAGTACTGCAATGATTGCAAAGATATTTTGGGGCTGAGTATAAACATCTTAGGGTGAGATGGGCAAGTCTAAAGACTTCATGGTGTCAGGTGAAACAGGTGGGAGAGACAAAGTTTTGAACTATTTGGTTTCCTGATTTTTTTTTTTGTCCCTTTTAGTTTAGTATCAGAATCCCTAATGAGAGGAAACGCTGTTGCTTTGCTTTTTGAATATCCTTTTACCAGCATAGTCCATGTTTAAATCTAGCAGCAGCCTTTGGTACTTGAAGAGCAAAGATTGTCACACAATCAGTAATCCCTATACAAGGTGGATGCTATTGCTTTTGGGTGCTTCTCTCTTTTCTTCTCTAAATAATCCCAGACAGTTGTGGTCATATGTTCACCTGGCAAGAGGTGTCTTGAATTTCCTTACTGTTATCTACTCAGAATTCCTGGAAAATCATTTGGAGGTAGATAGCATATGGTAAAGACCACAATATGCAGACTGAGATTATCAACATACTGGTGGACAGTAGAATTAATTTTATTTTTCTTGGTTTTCTTCATCGGGGTTCAGGCTATTGTCGGGAATGATGACTTGTGTCAGAGAGAGTTTGAGTTCCAGTGCAAGGATGCCCAGCTCTGGCTGCCAGCACATCTTTGTCTGTGGTCAAGGAGTGCATGGAGTTAAGAACAAACCCCCAAACCCAGCTCTGATGAGAGAGCAGTAGAGGAAAGGATTTAGGTTTGGTGCATCACGGAATCACAGAATGGTTTGGGTTGGAAGACACCTCAGAGATCATCCCATTCCAGTCTCCTGCCATGGATGGGGACACTTCCAGGGACTGGGCTTCCACAGCTTCTCTGGGCAACCTGTGCCAGTGCCTCACCACCCTCAGTCACCCTCACCTTCCTCACTGAGGAGCAAAGGGTGGTTCCCATCCCTCTTCCTCATTCCTAATGGGCTTTTCCTCTCCTTTGCCAGGAAGTTCATGCCTGGGATGTCTCTGGTCCATCGTCCCTTTCTGGAGTTGCAGGTGGCTTTAGTTAAAAATTTCCTTTGATTTTTTGGCTGAAAGAGTGTGGCCTTGCCTTTTGTGTTTGGACCCTAGATCTGTAATCTTTGTCGCTGTGATATGTGACTGAAATTGTTACAGCACAGTGTGCACCTGCTTTTGGGGAGAATTTGTTCCCAGGATTGTTGAGCTTTTGAACAGGCTGCCCAAGGAGCTGGTGGAGTCACCCTCCCTGGAGATGCTCAGGAGACAACTGGACATGACACTGAGGGCTGTGGTCTGCTTGGCAAGGTGTATCACAGGTTGGACATGGTGATCCTGGAGTCATTCCCAACCTCAATGACTCTGTGTGTGACTTTGCCTCTGCCCCTGGACCCTCTTGGGTGGCTTTAAGCCAGAAATTTCTTTTCCTGCCTTATTTTTCCCACTTGTGAATAATGATGCCTTTTCAACTAAAGCTGGAAAATTACACAACTGTTAGGATGTACAAAATCATCACGAGATTCAAAGGAACTGTCTGCCAGGAGAAAATTTTGTCATGTGCTGCTCTACAGCTCCAGCTTCCCTAAAATTTGCTGGTTATCCAAGGTATGGTGCCTAATCCTGAAGTTTTCATATCTGGAGAATGGTTGGAGCCCATGAGTTTGCTTTAGAGGTTTTGGGAGTAACAGTGAGATACTGGCCAGAATCCTGGAAGTTACCTGGTGCAACAGTTCAAATGGATTTATCACTGACCCACTGGGTTTCATTGCTACTGCTATTCCATGTAAGACTTATGTCCTTTGTGTCCTTACAACTGCTTCCTTAAAATACTGTACCCATAGCTCTGCTGCTGATGTTTTTTTGTAGGTTTCCTTTATTCCTCTCCCCTGTTGATTTTCAAACTCGAAGGACTAGATTTAAATGAAAGGGCATGTCTTTGGCTTTAATAAGCTTTTAATAAAATCTGAAAAATAATGCCGCCAACACCCCTAGAAGAGCAGTTTTTATGAGGGTTTGCCTCCCTACTCAAACCCCTCAAGACCCAATATTCTGTAAGAACTGCTTCCCTACACACCTGGCCATAATTAAGTGGTCTTCGTTTTTCTTCAGTCTTACTCTTGTTTTACAAAACATGGTGTAATGTACTATTGGGGAGAGCTTATAAAAGTAGCAACTTGAAGTAAAGTAAAGCCTGACTGCCTGGTAAATGTGCCACCCAGTAAGAGACTTAGTTATTTCATGGAAAGCTTTAAAATGCTGACTGTTTTGAAGCTTTGGCTATTTCCCTTTACAGTAGGATAATTCATTTTCTTTTCCTTTTTTTTTTTCCCCTTTCTGTTATGTTCCCCATCCTGATTTTTTTGTTGAATGGAAAGTTACAATTAGATGAGGTTTCTTGCATACCCCTAGAAACCTGGCCATTTCAGGTTGAACAGGAGATAAACTGGTTAATAAGAGCAGATTCCCCAAATTAAACCGCTTCAGTGGCGTTGGATCCAAAAGAAAAATGTGAAGGAGGACAAGAAGGAAATGCAATATGGACATCACATAGGATCTTGCCGTCCTTTCAGGTGGGAAGGAGCACAGCAGTTTCTAACAATCAGCCCTTGTGTGTTTGTGTGTTTTCCTTCCCTCCATGTTGTTCCACAGTTATCTGTTGGTACCAGCAGTATTATTACACACAGATTAAAAGACAGGCAGCTTTTAGGCTCCTTGACAGTTGGCCAGAGCAGAGATTAGAGATAAAAGTTAATCCCGTGAGGTAATAGCAAAAAAAGAGTACAAAGACACGAGATGAGCCGATAATGGTTTGTTTAGGTAAGAAGGCTTCCCTGCCTTGGCGATTGGCTCTTGCTCAGTGGTGCTTTGAGTGATAGCTTCCCAAATCCTTTCTGAGGCTTAGAACAGTTAGCAGCGGGCCGAGGAGAGGGTTAGAGGGAAAATATGGGAGGCAGCAGTGGTAAAACATCATGAAATCATTGCGGCCATAAATGGAAGGTGCCGGACCATGGGGGAGATGAGAGATGTTTTCTTCCACAGCTGCAGAGCTATTAGTCAGTTAACACTTGGACGGAGGGAGGCTGGAACAGTCTCTAAGTCAGGGTTTAAAATATCAAAGGAATTTATGTTTATGTTTCTTGTAAAGTGGAAAAAAAAATTGAAAATGGAGCAACGTGAATATGACTTCAGGGTGGTTAAAATGTTAATAGCCTGATATATTTTAAGTTACATTTCTCCATTGCATGCTCAGAGAGAAAAGTTTGCGAAGGTTTTTTGGACTTCGTATATATTTAGGAATGCTCTTAAATCCACGTGACATCACAAATGAAATTCAAATAAATCCATCCCTTTCTAGTCAAGTTATGAAGGGGTATTCAGCAGAAGATTAGGAACATGAAACAAGTGAGTTGTTACTTCTGCACAGCCCTATCATTTTGCAGCTAACATAGATAAATATGTGTTTGAAATAGAAGCTATCTACCAACCACTGGCAATCCGGCACTTTGCTGCAGTCACAAAATTGAAGAGGTGGAAATTCATATCTTTTGTTTTTTTAAACAAAGATTGATGAAAGCAGTAGCATCCTGATTCTTGAGTATAGTAATAATATGATTCTGAAATAACCAATTAGTGAGCTGCAATTACTGTACCTGCCTTAAAGCTGGCCATTGCTGGCACTAGGCTAAGAAGTAAACTGTAATAGAAATGAAAGTATGCCTCTAGCCACTAGAACTGATGGAAGAAAAAAACCTGCCCTCACACTGTCCTTCTCTTTTGATGAGGGCAGGGGAAGTAGCCTAAATACCAGAAGATACTATTATAAATAGGGATAATTCCAGAGTGATCATAAGAATGAGTTCTGTAAGATGTAGTTTGTTCTACTCTCTGAATGTCTTCAGTTTCCCTAAGAATCTATTTCAAGGAGTCAGTGAATCAAGCCCTGCTTTATTCTTCATTTCTGTCAAGGATTGAATAGCTAGGTATTAATTACTATTTCACTTAGAATATTAACGAAAATTGTTTGTGTGCTCACAATAAGGAGGTCTTGGAAGAAAAGACATGAGAAGGTTGGAAACTAAGCAGTCAGATTTGTCCTTAAGCTTAGAAGGAAGTAAAACTATTGTTTTTTATGATTTTTTTAATATTATAACAAAACAGTTTGGTCACTCAGTGGAGTGTTCTGCTCAGGCTCTGTGAACTGTGGGACAGACAGAGGTTGTCACATTTGTGGATTGGTGTTCAAATCCATGAGTTCTCAGTTGTGCTTATTCAGTGTTCAAGGGAGCTTGAGGTCTGAGACAGAAATATTAGCTAGCAATCAGTAAGTATTGTGCTGTGTTCTGTTTCTGGGTTATGCATAATGGAAGTCTTTGCAAAAGCCACCAAAAAATGGAATGAAAACACCACAAGTCAGTAATAGGATGGTTTTGCTTGGGAGGTGCAGCATCTTTCAGGGAATATCAGTGTCCCCCAAATACAGAAGCACAGACTGTTTTAGGTACATTACAGGGCTCTAGGCTATCATCTTGTAATGTGTGAGATCTCAGTAATGCTGCAGTAGCACTGAGATGTCACAGGGATGGGATGTGCTCCTACAGAACACTGCATCTGCCTGGGAATGCGTTGTGTGGTGACCAGAGCTGCAGACACTTCCAAGGTGCTAATTTGTGAATCAGAAGGGGCGATAGGAAGGAATTTTCCCTTTCAGAATTTCCTCACAAAAAAAAAAAAAAAAGAACACTTTTATAACTATATTTTCAAGTTAGGCCTTTCTTCATTGTGTTTGTCCAAAATACGATGCAGTTTTGCACCCTTCTGTGCCTGAAAGCCTGTAAACTTGCTAAGGTATTTCATGTCCTGGTTTGTTTTTTTTTTGTTTTGGTTTTGGCCATAGAAATTCCAGCCCCATTTTCTCCTTTTTGTGCTTGGATGAGCAGGAAAGAGAAATCAGAGTTGGGAGAATGTCCTTTTCCAAAGGATCTCAGACGAGTTGTTCTTCCTTAAACACTTTTGAAACTCCTCACTTCAGGCTTGGTTAGATTAGTACCAAGTCAGGTCAGCAAAGTTTAAGAAGTTGTAAGAAAACTGTGGTAACAGAATTGTCAATCTTTTTTTTTAGTACAGTTAGACAAGAGAAGGAAACAGAAGCCTCTCCACTTGATTAAGAGAATAATCACATTCCTCTCCTCTGGTCAGAGGTAATTCCCATTTTTGGACAGCAACTTGCCAAAGCATTCATAAACAGTGCTAATATAATTTGTTTCTAATAGAATTTCATGGTGCACAAAGCTTGCAAATAATTGGTTCAGGAGTAAATTGAGGGGAGGGTTTTTCTCCAGTCTTTTTATCACTTGCTGCTACCGTGTGTCATTCAAAGTCCAACTCAATCAAGAGTCTATTACTGATAGCTGAACAATGTGGTGCCTACAGATCTTTTATGATGCAAAAGTGGGCAGTTGCATTGTGAATCTCTCAAAAGGCATTGCATTAAAAAAAAAAAAAAAGAACAAAAGAAAGGACTTTACATACAGGCCCCTTAGGTAGGAAAGTGATTCTTTGGAAATAGATTTTTGCTTTAATTTTGTTGGTTGGAATCCTAAACTGAGTAATGGGACTTCTTGAAGAATTTTATTGCTTTGTTGGGAGTCAGAGAAATGATGTGAGGTTTGGGTGTCTCTCCCTTTAGTGTATCAGGACTGCTGTGCTCCTCTTGCCCTGCATCTCAATGCTTCACATACCCCTGGCTTTTCCCAGGCTAAAGGGTGAGCAAATGAGTCCTTTAGGCTCCCTGCAGCACAGTTTGCTTCCATTGCATGAAGTGTCTATGGGAGTATCAAGGGCTGCTGTGAGAAGCCTGAGCCTGACTACTCCAAAGGGAAATAGATATCCAAAACCTGTGTGAAGGTTTTTTAAAAAATAATTGAAAATGCAATATTCAATATTCAAACGAAAATTCAGTATTTTTTGGAAGTCTTACCCCAGTGAATGACTTTGTCTTGACTGAGTGGGACTAGTGTACAGTTCACATGAACAGTGTATTTCACATTCCTTTGCGGGGGGGGATATTGGGAAGAAATGCTCTGTTTTCTATTATTGCAGTCCAATAATACTTCACGTACTGATGATGAATTGATAAAGCCCTCAGCTTAGATGATTTTCAAATATTTGTGCATTTTCTTGATTGATAATCAGTAAATAAACAATTAGATTCTACAAAAGTAGTCTTTTGAAAAACGTTTTTTCTGTGTCCATGGCTGTCGTGGTCAGACACCAAAAAGATGATATCTCAAGCCCCAGGAAATTGAGGGAGAATGTGAAATATCCTCAGACTTTTCACTTGTCAGGATGGAATTATTTTTCCTGAACTGCCCTACTCGTAACTGTAAAGAGCCAAAAAGTAAAATGAAAATCAGTTTTTGTGATCAGGAATGAAGCAGGGCTTTGTTAAATAAATGTGTCCTTGTTGTGTTACCACTGGAGAGCTCCTGCTGAACTGGTCATGTCAGAAGTTGTACTTTATTCAAAGGTTGTGCCTTTCTGCCAGGTACACTGTGGATGCCAACAGCAGTCACTTGTATTGCATAAAGTCAAAACGTGCAATTTTGTCTTTGATTTCTTGCCCCACTTTTTGTTAATAGGGCAGCAGAAAACAAAAATTTAGTAAGTGACGTGAATCCCTTTATCTCAAAAAGTGAACCTGCAGAAGAATTTGGGTAATTTTCTTTCTTTACTGTTTTCAGAAACAAAATTCTGTGCTGAGGTGATCGATTTGATCGGCGGCAATAATCTTTTACAAAAGAGAAAAATAAGAAACAACTTTAAGCAAGATCTCTGTCAGTAACTCACAGGAAGATGTAGAGAATTTTGGCTTTATTTTTTTTCCAGTCTTTTCCAGCCTCCTACGCATCTGGGTTGTAGATGGGGTCAAGCTGGGAAGTGTTAAAAATCAGAGAAGAACAGTTAGTGGTATATTTAAAGTTTATCTAAAAGTAAGAAAAGCCACTTAAAAAACTTTTCTTAGCAAGTGAACTTTCCTGATAATTTAAAGAGACCCAGGTGGTTCAGGGAGTCTCAACAATGTCTACAAATTGAAGTGATTCTCTGAACTTTGGGAGATTTAAAGGTTATTCCCGTCACTGAGAGCGCTCACCATGACTGGCAACTTTAGGGAGCACGCAGTTTTGACTCTATTGACTCTTGGCTACCGTTTTGTTCATGCTCTGCTCTGTATTCTTGACGGCAAATTGATTTAACTTGCAGCAGGAAAGAATGTGCGAGTGTGAGCGAGCAAAGCCTGCAGGAGAGGGGGAGAGGGAGAAATGTGTGAATGTGAAATGTAGCAGGGAGCAAGGCGAGGTTACTGAATGGCAACATTTAGGCATTGACTGTGACGTTGTATTAACCTTTTTAATGGATGTATGTAATAAAGTGACATGTAAATGGAGCACAAGGGGAGATATGACACTATATCTGGAAAAGGATAAAACAGTCAGTGAATACTGGGCTATTATAGCAGTTTGCAAACCTTGGATAAACTCAGTCAGCGGTTGTATAATTGGTTATTCAATCCCAAGCCTTGTTCACAGCTCAAAGCCAGGAACACTGGGACCTGTTGCCAATTTGAGTGAATGCAGGGACTGTGCTCGGCCGGAGCCTAGCTCTGGAGCCAGGCCTTTTCCTGTGGGCTGCTTTCCACCATGTCTGGGACTGGCGCAGCGACAGTAGCCCTTTTGTTGTCAGAGCCTGGCTGCTGCTCCCCTCCTTTGCAAAACGTCTAACAGCTACACAAATATAAGAAAATAGGAAAAGGGACTTACTGTAGCTTTTCTCTCACCGAGTTAAATGTGGGGGCTTTGGAAAGGAGGCAAAGTCCGAGCAACAGGGAGAGCTGAAGTGCGTTATGGCCGGTTGAGGAAAGCGCCATCTTCTTCCAGGGTATGATAGGGATCGTGGGCGAGCTTGTTCCTCCTAAACCATGCTCCCAACCCCTGCTGAGCAGCCTGGGAAGCACTCCTTGGAGAAGGGATCCCTGCCAGCCTGCCACAGTGGCTGCCTGCACAGCGCGGGAGCTCCCGCGTGGACCCACTCCATAAAAAGTTCCCAAAGGTTGATGTTGTTGTCATGGGTTTGTTTGGGAACCGCTGGCGTGGAGGTTGTCTCTCCCCAAATATGGAGGTAGCATTATATCAGCCAGCTGGAGATGAGCAGGGAGAGTGTTTTAAGTACCCTGGTTCCCTCCACCCTCATCCCTACACACACAACTTTCCAGTAAAAGCAAGGAGATATTTATGGAATGTCCTGACTCAGAGGCCAGCTGTTTCTCTTCTAGTAAAATGGTAGTTAGAAATAAATCAGAGGAAGGTTTGATTTTGGTTGATGAATAAATGAATATTCAGTAATATATATAGAAGATGAGCCTAGATGAGCTAATGGTCCCTTCTGGTTTGCAGCTTTTTGTGAATGAATTGGCAGTGCTGTGAATCCAGAGTTTCTCTTCTCCCTCCTTTTTTTTCCCTACTTTTCTCTAGCTTTCAGTAGTGGGGTCTTGCTCCTTTACAAGCCTTACAGTTTTTGAATGTACCTGGGTTACGCAGTGGTATTTTTGTAACGTCGTCGTTCCCTGTGCAGGGAAGGGAATTATTGACACGGTGGATTATGCACAGGCTTTCTAAGTTACAAAATTGAAGTAATGGTTAAAAATTATATGCTTCTAGATCACAAAGAGATGGGCTTGGGGGCTAATCTCTTTACCGTCCTGATTTACTCTAGTTCAGAGAAAATAATACAGAGTGCCCGGTTTAATGAAAGGCTGCAATTCAATCAAGAGGTTCTGCTGGGGTCATATAATTTAAATAGTTACAGCACCTCTTGACTGAGTTACAGCCTTGATAATTCAGTACTTTGTTGTTATTTATGAGGGTAACTTTTCAAAGCAATCTGCATATCTCCCGCTAAAACCTGCTTTGAAAATTTTATACCATGATGTCATTGAAAAAGAATTTTTTTCTCTTGGTAAGAAAAGGAAAAAGAAAAAAAAAAAAAACAAAACCCCACACCAGCAAAATGAGAGGGGAAAGGAATGCATTGTTTTAGAATAGAAAATTAATCACTTGGAAATGGACTAGTTATTGTGAAGCAAATGCAGAAAGAGTATTGAACTTGCGATACATGAGAAAAACTACAGAAACTCCTGCCAAGGCTTTTAATGGAAAATACACCACACATTTCACTATAAACACAGCTTTGGGACTGCGGAGTTATAACAGTGGACAAAAAAGGGCATTGTGGAAATACATTTTTTCTTGATAATCATAGTTAATGTAGCTCAGCCTTAATTGAAGTATTGTGTAGAGTAGCAGGAAGAATTTGGGTGTTTGGGGCGTTCAGATGAAGAAGGATGTAGCAGTGTGTGCTGATGAACCTAGAATGGTTTAGTCGTCAGGAGAAGTGCACTGAAGCCATTCAGAGCCTCTCCCTGCTGACACTGAAAAATCCACTCAGCATACACCTCATCTTCTTAACCCCTCCAAATATTATCTGTGTTTTGCATTACAGTGTAACATTGTCTGCAAGGATAATACACTGATGTCTCCCTCAGGTCAGCCTTTCCAATTTAGTGAACTGGAGGTGTCTGACTGGAGATTTCACACTCTCCTGCAGAAGAGTGAGTGCTTGAGATGCATCATTAATTTAATGTAGCCAAGAGACTGGTGGGGTTAAAGGAATTTGTCGTAGCCCCACAGAGAGCTACCCAAATGTAATTTAAATAGGATGGAGGAAACTTTTCATGCCTTGGGTTTTTTTTTTGGGTTTTTGTTTTTTTTTTTTTTTTGGTTTTTTTTGTTTGTTTTTTCTGAGTTAGAAATGTTCAAAGCAGTAATAGCTGCTTTTATATGTTTTAAACTCTTACCAAAAAAAAGTATCTGTAATATATATGGAAACAAGTGTTTCAATTAAAGTCAGATCAGGGCTTTGCAGAAACCTGTCTTTTGTGCAGAGCTCTCAAGAAATGTGTACCTATAATGGTCTTTTTTTTTTCTCTGGCAAAAGGAGAGAGAAGAAGAATAGAAAGTACAACACACTGCCTACCAAGTAAACCACAAGTCACAGCTGAGCTGCACATCTCCAAGCCCAAACTCTTGGAAGGCAAAATAATTTTTAATTGTTTTAGAATGGAATTTCATTCAAAAGACTTTCAGAGAATTGCAGAATTTCTGTAAATTTAGAACCAACTAATAGATTCCAAGTAGGTGTAGTAGGAATTTGAGGATTAGAGGCTGATTTTCATAAAGATCTGGAAAAAGTTTGGTTGAGGATTGCTGCATTACATTTCTACATTTTACTTTTCTGCCTGAGTTAGAATGAGGTGGAGATTATGTTTTTTTCTTAATTAAAAATCTGTTATTTCCATTAAGAAATTCTGGCTAACTGAGAAGTGGGTATTTCTACCTTTTTTCTTATTAAAAAAAACCCAGTTGTTTTATGTTCTCCTTAATCCTTGAACCATATAATACATAATATCCTTCTCTTCTGTTATTTGTAAAGCCAGAGCTGACGGTGTCACTTTTGACAGTGCCTGCTCTGCCATCCTTGCAAGGAAAGGCACAACATATTCTTGAAAGGTGTAATATATTCTATATTGTGCCCTGGAGTGTGACCTTTACTTCTTTAATTAGGCTGTGCTTTCTGTACTCTTGATTCAGCTTGTGTTAAAGTAACTGGAAAAACACTGTCTCTGATGTCCCAGGACCCTCCAACTCCATCATCTGCTTTAGCAGGGCTTAGGGAATGGGGGAAGTTCCCCAGAGACCCGTGACACTCAGGGAGGGGCTTGGTAGGCGAGCCAGCATTTGGCACCGAGTGTCCCTTTCAGCACCTCATTCCTTCAGCAGGGTGAATTGGTGCTGCAGGGCTCAGTGGCTGTGTTCAGAGAACCAGGAAGCTCCAAGAGTGGCTCAGTGGCTAGAACATGGGAGGGAAGGCAAGCCAGCCCTGAGGAATTCTTTCCCTCTGATGTGCCCTGTGAGCACCGTGTTTTCCGTGGCGTTTGACCCCGTCTGTGTTCGTGTGACTTGTTCCCCCGCCTGCCCACAAGGGACACAGAAAAGTGCTGCTGAAGAGAGAAGGGGGGACTTGGGAGGGCATGGCTGTGGGGCTTTCACCAATTGCAAAGTCTTAAGGCTTTGCTGAAAGCTGCCATCAGTGTAGTTATGTGATACAGAAATTTATTCCACTGGCTTTCAAGGTATAGACTACTTTCATTTATGCCATAGCATCCCCCCCCCCAGGATTAAGTAATTTTTTTCTCTAGCATTCTCTTTAAGCCTGGTCACAAAAGAGAACTTTCTGAACAATGGGCCTGTTAACCTATTCAGCCTTTTCTCATCTATTAAATTCCCTATTACACCATTCTGCAATTACTGCACACCCCACCTTCCCAGACAGGCTGTTCTCAAGCAATCTGGGAATTTACCCTTGCCATTTGCCTCACTCCACAGGAGCCCCACATCCCTCTGCTTCACTCCACCACTTTTGAGATTGACTCTGGGTCCTTTTCTGGCATACTGACCTGTATCTGGTATGATCCCCTTCAAATCTGCATACCAGAGGGACATTTATATACATTTATTCAAAGACTTCTCTATCTTACTCAGAGAGAGGTGGGTTTAAGAGAAAATGTTTCAGTCTCAGCTCTGGTTTTATCTCAGTGTTGAAAAAGAAAAGCTGAATTGCATGTAGTTCTTTTTCCAAACATCACTTGCTAGATGTGAAATAAACCTCTGTGTAAACTGCATGTTGTTGAGCATTGTGTCTGAAAAAAAAGGTAGGTACTGTACTGAGACATCAGTGTTAGTCACAAAATTAAATCACAAAAGATGTGATTGCGTATAACAGTTTGGTGATGGTATTATTATTCAGAGTTCATCAGCATTAGCTGTTTCAGTGTTAAAATTGAGGTGCACTTGATACTGGACTTGGATTGGGTTTTTTTCACAGCTGCACCAACAGCTACCTGACTGAAGTGATTTCCATGCAAATATGAAAATTTAGCTGAGTTTCTTAGGGACTTTGAGGTGGTTTGAGTTCAAGTTTGAGTTCAGAGTTACCCCACATAGACACAAGGAGTTAGGGGCAGAAATCCCATCAGCAGATCCCTGCAGAGATCCCTGCAGAGATCTGCTCTTGGGGCTCTTTTTTTGTGCCATATGCTCTTCGTTTACAGACTTGATCTTTGTTTGAAAGAGTTGCCACTCCCAAAAAGCACCCACTGTTACTGTCAGGTCTTGCAAGGTTGCATTCCTGAGCATGGGCCCAGCTCCCATAAAGGTTTGTCCAGCCAGCTCTGAGGCCATGCATTATTCCATGTGTCCCTGGAGTCAGCTGTAGCCCAGTCAGTGCCGAGATCACAATCATACACTGAAGTTTGGGCTGTTCTCCCAGTAGGTAGATGCCCCACTGGGCATTCTGAATGTGAGGCCAGATTCTTGGGAGAGACACCTTTTCTAGCAGTCAGAGCTGTTTCAGAAGATACCTTTTTCCTTTTGTGGCATGAAAGGTAGAAATAATCGAGATGAGGACGCACGTATGAAGATCACAGATCCCAGATTTCTGTCTGATAGAGCCAAGTGCAGCTTCTGCCCATTCACAGCAGAGCCCAGGTGTCTCTTACCACCACACCCAGGTGAAGAATGAGCAGGATCCTGAGCTACAGCTGTTGCAGAGAAGGTGGTCTCATCTAAGTGGTTCTTCCTTCATCTAAACTTGTTCATCCTGCCTCAGTTTGGTTTAAGCTTCCCTTTCACTGGTGTTATAGGACTACACAGGTGAATGCTTTGGAATTGCAGAAAGGAGCTGATTCCTAATTTAAGTTCTAGGGACCAGGCACTAGAGCAGGCCCTTTCAGATGGGTAGTTGAGAAATCTGTGAGGATGAGTACACATAGTCCTGTCTTGTTTTTAATGAAACAAATCAGGTCCCAGAGTGACATGGGTGTCACTCCAGTGTTTGGCATGGGTGTCACTCTGATGTTTGCTGGATGAAGAGGGAGAAGGCTAATTCTAGGTGGCCATTGATGAGGTTGGCAGTGCAGAAGTGAGAGAACTGTTCCTTGTTGCAAACTCCATCAGAGGAAATGTTGACATTTGCTGTATGTCTGAGGTCTGTGTTCTTTTATCAGGGGGAATGTAATGCCTCTTGATTGTCGTCACTATGTGAAGAGCTGCCCAGTGAATGCCCTTAGTTCTTGGGGAGGTGTTCTGTTCCTGCCCTGCATGGACCTTACTGGTCCTTGGTGATTCCTGAAGCCATTCCAAATGCAGGCGAGCCTTCCTGTGGATCTGGACAGCTATTTGCAGAGGAAGTTTCATCATCCTGAGGTGAATCAAGGAAGTTTTCTAAAGTGGTCTGAAAAAGTTCTGCTGCAGGGTATGAGTGGGATTCCTCTGTGATAAAAAAGATGTTTTCTCTTTGGCACGCTGGCAGTGGTTTGAAGGCATGGTTTGCGCTTCAGTCTGAATCCTGTTGTCTTTCCTGAGGATTTGCTGCTGGAGCTGTTTGAGGTTTGCCCAGGCTGCTGCAGCTGTCTGCTGGCTGGGGAGTGGCTCCCATGCGGTGATGACAGCTTTCAGTAGCAAGGTGACAGTTTTCAATAGCCAGGGAGTGGCAGCAGAGCTGCCCTGACTTTCCTCTCCTCTCCTCTNCCTCTCCTCTTTCAGTGCATTGTGCAGTATAAGTACATTTTGGATTTGACAAACGAGTCCCCTTTCTTAGTCTTGCCCTTTCCTTGTTCTCAGCATTGTTTTCTTCATCTCTCTTCTCTTTCCCCCTCTTTGACTTTTCTGCTTTTACTTTCTGACTTTCCTTTCCCCTTGTCTAGAGCTATTATGTTAAAGAGCTGTGCATAACAGACTTCCTCTGATTTCTCTTTGGGTATTTGGGGATTACCTGTCATAGCTGTTACGTGGCTGAACCACCCGTGTGTCTCGATGTTATTCCGTAACTCAGAAAGAAAAATGCTTGATCAAAAGGAAAACCCAGTGTATTTCCTCACCCTGTTTGTGCTGAAAATAACGGAGTCCAAAAAACTCCATGAATGGAGACAAGTGAGAACAAACAGAACAAGTTGTCAAGGCAGATGGAATGCTGTACTTCAGTGGAGAGACCTGTGTGCAAGTCTTGGAAGATTATTTTAGGCAAGTCCAAGGATGACATTAGCCTTAATAATTTCTGCCTAATTTGATATAATGATTTCATGCAAATATCATTTACACCACAACTAGTAGTCTGATTTGCTCTGAAACTACCTGGACTTCAGAAGCTTTGATTTATAGTGTACCTTTTTTTTATGGTATTATTAATAATATTGTTGTTCCTGTCTTTCTGGCATCTGGCAATGGATCATTGAGATTTTGTGTTCACATATGTTGTGCAAGAGGAGTTCAGGATGTGTAGTTGTTTAGCATCAGGCATATGTGCTTTAATTCCCACTTCCAGTGGTAAAACAGTCTGTCATATTTTGAAAAAGAATAGAAATGTGGGCCTAATGTGTGGGGTTTTTTGTTGTTTCAGGGGTATATCCTTTTCAGTTTCCAATTTTCAATTTTTAAAATTCCTTCAACGGTTTTATTAACATCCCAAATGAATGTTTTCTGGTTCTTTCAATGTCACCATTAGGTTCAAATTATAATAGTACACGTTTTCTCTAGGAAGTGCATCCACAATCTAGTGTCTGTAGCCCTTTCACTTACACAGTCGTGTCAACTTACAATTTCAATAAATAGGTCCAGATTATCAAAAGATGCATATAGTGTTACCTCAATTTGACTGATAACACGTGACTCTAAACCAACCAGTTCCACAATATATCAATATTTTGATGGTTTTTAGCTTTACATTTTCAACTTTCAAGTGTATTTGAAACTTCCAGGTCACTTGCTGGTTTACTGATTTCATTTTGACATGGAATTGCCTGATTTTTCCTTCATATTTACCTGGTTTGCCAGGACAGTGACAGCACAGGGCTTGCATTTGATAGGGTTTGTCTGTTGCATACCATTTATTAATTGAGTAACCTCATTTAGTAAATATATGTGGATCAGAAATATATTAGGATCAGAAAACATTTTGGCACAATTTTTTCTCCTGGCAATAACACTTCTGAGTGCATTGTTTAAAGGGGTGCAGTCATTTTCATTTAAGGGGAAATGAACTTTTCTTCCACCTGCCATTGTTCTCTGAAGAGGATTATGATGCAGTCAGCAAAGTGCTAAGGAGGGAAAAGAAAAATTACATCAACCTCCAAAGAGAGGATGTCTGTATTCTCTCAAAAGAGAGAATATTTATCTGCTAATCTTGTAATTATCCTGCAAAAAAGCCCCAAATACAGGTTCAGAGACCCTCTTGGTTCTGTCAGCCTTCCACCTCGCCATGCTCTTGTCACTCTTGCAGAGTATGTAATGGCCATATCTGGATCCAGCCCTCCCTAGCTCCGCTGGGCTGACATCATAAATTATCCAGATACAAATGGACAACATTTATTAGCTGTGCACTTTGCAGGAGCCAGCTCAGGAGCTAAGCGCTTGCCCATTTTTATTAAAAGTTAAAAAGCTCCTTGCTGTCACGGAAAGGGGAGCTTGGAGGAGGTACAATGGAGGACAGTGCCGCAGAGCTAATAAATAAAAATAATAACTATTACCATGGGTTGAGTGACCCTGGGAGAAGAGCACTACTGAGCCATTTGTTGTTCCCTTTCACTTGTCAACAGCAGTGGCTTAAAAGCCTTTGCCATTGTTCAGGGCCTAATAGCACCTGTTGGGAAGATAGGAAGACAGCTGTCAAAAAA
>VWZP01008812.1:641444-711264 GCA_013396995.1 Dicaeum eximium | reverse complement strand
AAAAAAAAAAAAGGAAAAACAGGATGGGGGAGGAGGGTGGAAGCTGATGATGATGCCAGCAGCAAGCACAGCTGCAGCAGGATATTTCCTGGCTCCTGTTGGGAAGTGGGGCTCAGCTCCCCAGGCTGGGGCTCTCTGGGGTGGGCACAGGGGCAGCCAGGGGTGCCCGGGGCTTTGGCTCTGCCCCCCAAGGCAGTGACAGCTAACCCAGAATAACCCAAACCCCAAACAGGCCTCAACAGTGGAAGCTGACCTGGTGACAAGGGTGCTTGTTTGGCTCACTTTTTTCCTTTTATTTCTCCTTATTGCTCCGTTGCATTGCTAAATCCCTCTTTGCCAAGACACGCAGGGAAGGCTGAGGTGAGGTGCCCCAGGGAGCATCAGTTCCCTTGGAGCCCATCCTGCCAGGCCACAGCTGCCTGGTTTGGGTGCTGGGAAGGGATGGCGTGGCCAGGGCTGAAAGATGGGCTGATTAGAAACCTGTCTGCCCAGCTTCATCACACATAATCCTCACATTTTTCATTTCGAAGAAAATTACCAGCACTTCAGGACTTGATTTTTTTTCCATTTTTAAGTAAGTTGCTCTGAGATTTTCAGGTAAGAATGCTATGGTAACTGTATGTGAAGGGTTGCATTGTTGCTGTTGAATTTAGGATTTCAGAAGTGGAGTGATTGAGCTGTGCAAGGATTTCCCTGAAATTCTAGCCAAACACTGCAGCTCTCAATTTATGTTTTATGGTTATTTAGATTACATATTTTTGGGGGCTCTCGGAGTTTTGTTTTAGGGTTTGTTCCAGAAAGCATTTAATTACTTTAAAAGTGACAGATCAGCATAAAGACCTTTTGGGTCAAAGGATCAATGGTGGAATCTCCCTAGAACATCCTTAATGATGTGTCAATACCTTTAAAAGTTACTCTATGGTCATCTCACTGAATGCCTTTTTTAAATTTGTCTTACTTATCTGAAGATGCAGAAAATTAGCAGACCATAAACATGATCCTCTGTTAATATTAACAAGATATTATAGCCCTTTAATTAGAAACTGGCTCTGTTGGTAGCACTAATACAAAAATGTATTTCTGGAGAATATCTATTCTGGTGGAGTATCTCTGTCCAACTGAGACAGAAAAACAAAAACTGAAGTGAAATTTAATGTTATTTAATTCTAGATGTCTTTGTTTTTATGCTGTTACTCTTGAAATAGTCTCTGGAAATATTAAAATATCTTTGTGGTTTCAGGATTTCAGTGAAGCTCAGAATACTACCTCTTTCTGTCATCTGACACACTTTTATTGCTGGGTGGACCACTCCTGAGAAAACCAATTCCTTCTTTCATTTAGAGATGCCAGGAATTAAAAGGGCATTGGAAAGCTGAAGAACACAGAATAAGACAGAATTCTTTTTTTTCATGTGCAGGAGAGGGTTTTTTTAATTTCACTGTTGCCCATCTTTTCATAAGGATTCCTGCTGGTGGAACTTCAATTAAAAAGGAAGGGGTTGCTGCTCAGGTGTTTGAAAGTGAGTTACTCTGTTTCATTGATTTATTTTTTTGTACATCAGGAAAGAACTGGGCACATTTAAAAATTTAACTTTTGTTTTATTTAAAGTTTGATAAGGTTCAAAAACTTACTTCATTCTTAGGTGTTAATTTAATTAGGGGTGAAGAAGACAGGGCTAGCAGGGAGCTGGAATCATCCTAAATATTGTGTGTGCAGAAGGAGATGTTCCAGCAGCGCCTGTGCCAGTGAAACGCTGAGCTGGAGCAGGGGCTGGGCAGAGTTACAGAATAAAGCAGGGATTTATTAAAAGGATTTCCTCCATGGATGCACCTTGGGCAGCACAAGAGCCCAGCCAGGGCTGCACCCAAGATGAACCAAAATGGGCACAAAATGGACACCGGGCACGGGCTCTGTCACTTTTATCAGTTCTGCTCCATTTGCATCTTGGAGTTAATTGTCCAATTACAGCTTTAGGTTATGGAGTCCCATCCTTCTTGTTTTTCTCTGTTCAGCCCACGTTGTTTGTGCTCTTGGGCCTGAGATTTGGATCATTTGTCCTTGGTCCCCAGGTGGAGAAGGAATTGTTTTGTCTCCCTGCTCTGTGCAGAGAGCACACCATCCCATAATATGAAGCTCAGAACTACACACTAAAGAAGCACAGAATCTGAAACATATAAAAGCTAAAACCTGAGGCATCACCACTGTGGAAATGGGAAGGGCAGACTGCATCTGAACCAGCACATCCTACTGTGTATTTTAAGGACAGATATTTAAATGGAGGGTAACTGAGCAGTGACTACAAACTGTGCTGTTCTGGGGTTCCTTTTTCAGGATAGTTTGAGGTTGTCCTGGGAGTAATGCAGCCCCACCTCCATGTAAATCTGAGGCACCCAGCAGTGAGTGGCTGCAGGCTTGGTGTGGAAGGCCAGATTAATGGAGGTGTGAGTTGGGCACACACCTGCTCAACTGGCACACAAATCTGATTTCCACACCCTCAGCAGTGGAAGGGGTGGCAATTATCACAGAGCAGCTCATCACCCTGTGCTCTGGAGGGGTATTGGCATACATTTTGTAGCCTTGATGGTGTCTGCTGTCACTAAGGTAGGCAGGGCAATGGAGTATGTACTGCACAAGTTAGCCTGTTAGACATAACAGAGGTAGAGCTAGACCTCCCTGTTCTGAGGTGAGAGCAGGAATGCAGGCTTGTTCCCTGGCTCAGGAATGTGCTCCTGAAAGAGGTAGTTTCCTCAGGTATTTGGGCCTCAGATGGGCTTTGGAGACATCTCATTGTCAGTCCAGAAGAGTGTTTGACAGGGAGACTTTGAGAAATACCTGCATTTTTCACACTCTGGAAGCAGGCTCTGTCCTGAGGCTATATACTGCATGTGCCCTGTGTGGAGTGTGACACTGCTCCTGCAGTGGCTGAAAGTGAAACAGGACAGCCTGAAAAGCACACAGGTGATGGAGCAGCTGCCAGTGCAGTCAGGTGATGGGGACTGTAGAAATTTCAAACAACAGCCTGGCTATTCCCGAGGGTGGCATTGATTGAGATGCTGGGTTTCGTCTCAAATCTGGCTTAAGAAGTCCCTCTGCTCTTCCCCTGTCCTGCCTAGCCATGTGTTCCTGCCTTGTGCTGTGGTTTGCAGGCTCCTTGCCTACATCCAAAGAGATAATTGGTTCAACAACTGGTAGTTTAGTGTTTCTGAAGACTTCTAACCATTTCTCCCTAGTAAACATCCTGGTGCTTTGAGGTAACTTCCTTCTGAGACTGGCAGCAGGCATTGGTGAGCAGTTGTGAAAATAATTCCTTTGTATGTTTGTGGGCAGAGTGGAGCCATGTTTCTGGTGTCATTCACAGATTATTGATTTGGGTATTAAAATCCTAAATAATTTATTTATGGTGCTATGGAACCTTTTCTGGCTATGTGAATCATTTTTTTAAACACAAAAAGCAGTGTACTTTTACCAGAAATGACAACAAAAATGTCTTTACCATTCATACAGCATATACTTCATCAAAGCAGCATGATGGGTATTGCAAAAGAGAGCAAATAACTTGAAAACAAGTGTTGTTTTTTTGAGCATACACAAAATTAGACCCTGTGTGCAACAAGAACGCAGTGGTAACCTGATGTCATTGTGCACCACAGGTAACTGCAGTCATCTGTGGATACAGAAGTTGATTTTGTCCTCTGAAATGAAAAGCTGTGTGAGCTAACATGTGGCCAGGATGGGACTAGAGATTCCACGAGCAGGAGGGCTGGTTATCTCTGCCAGAGAAGGGAGCTTTTCAGTGGGCTTGGAAGCTACCCATGGGCATGTGCAGCCCAGCTGTTTTCTGCACAGTGGCTGTGATGGAGTGGTGCAGTCAGAGTCACACTGGGATGTGCTGGCCAGAGCACCACAGCTTCCTAATATTGGCACTTGGATGTTTGGTCCAGCTCTGTGAGTTTGTGCCCAAAGACTAAAAAACATTTTGTGTGTTTAAAAACCTCCAAACCCACAGAACCACACTTTCTGTGGAGTCAGAGAAGCCCCAGGTAGTATTGTGCTCAGCACCACATTTCTGCTTATCACGCCTGAGCAACCATGTCCTACATTTGAACAATATTTACATTTATAGAGGTGTTTCCTAGTGCCTGCTCCAAAAGTTTAAACTGCTTTTAGGCTGGTGAAAAATTGCAGTACTTCCTGGAAAGCAAGAGAAAAATGTATGTTTTGTGGTCTTTGATTTCCAAATTTAAATACATTCTGTGTTGTGCCTGCTCATGATTCATAGTGTCTTGCCTAGCTGCAAGTAGTTCCCTGAAAGCATGATTCTGTTGATGGAGAACCATATGTGTATGCAGATGCTGCATGTCTCTGTAACCTGCTGATACCAGCCATTTCTTCATAATAGTTGCTTTATTTTCCTTGCTATGAAAATTGTTTCTGATTTTGTATAGGTAAGAGCTTCTTAATAAAAAAATGGGGGCATAAAGAGAGAAATTTCTTCTATCTACATGTTTCTCTGCTCTTTTAAAAGAAGAGTGGGAATCTGCCCTTAATCTGGTGTCCTGATTTAGACCAGAAAGGGTTTGTTGTGGTCCATGGACAGAGAGCAGGATGCCCGTGGGGTCGCACGTTGGTAGATGAGGGCTGTAGGACTGCTGAGTGGAGCTCTGATTGGCAGGTGGAATGTATTTATGGCCACAGCAGGAGAAAAAGGTGAATAATGGGTGCCAGCCCAGTGTTTGCCATTGCTTTCTTAATACAAAGAAGGTGCTTGCCAGAAGTGGAAGGTGTATCAGGCAACGTTGAAGCTCATTCATGATAATTTGGGCCGAGCAAAAACTCCTTCCTCTAGGAATAACTTGTGTTGGCAGGAAATGTTTGGTGGTCTGCCTGGGCATTGAGCAACTCTTGGCTTCTCTCTGTTCTTGCTACACTTCATGTCATTGTCCTTGCCAAGGCCAAGCATCTTCCTTTTACTTTTTTTGTAAGAAGTATCTCTCTTGCCTTTCTCTGGAAGCCGGCAGCTGCACCAGACCAGAGTTTCCTTTCAGTAAATAATCAGCAGGAGCAGAGAGAGGTAATAGAGATTTGGACCAAACACCATTCTAAGGTTGTGTAAGTGGATTTCTAGGACTGTGACCCTGGAGCACGGATTGAAAAGAGCTACTGGAGAGGCCAGGCCTGAAGGGAATGCCGTGCTGTTGGGACTGTGTTTTTGGAAGGCTGCCGAGGCAAGTCCAGGTACGTGTGCATCTGTGCTGCCACTGAATTGAGAGTAGGATTAGGTCCACTCCCAAAGGGGGAGTGACAATGCTCCAAAAAAATGAACTTCAGGAAGTGACAAAATTCAACAGGAGTCTAGCAGACACTGATAAAAATTGTGCCTCTGTCTTTCTATGGCTTTGTAGCCTCGTCCATTTCCTGGAAACAAACTGCTCCTTTCCCCCTAAAGTGAAAACTTTAGGGCTATTAAGCAAATAAGTCAGTGAAGCTGTATTTAAATATCAAATGCAGGAGTAGAGGGACAGTGACATGCTTGTTGCCAGATCAAAAATTAGATTAAAAAGCCATTTAATGTTAATTTACAGAGAGGATTTGCTTTCCAGCAGTGTGAGAGCAATTCCATGGATGTAGAGATGCATCCCTACACACAGATCAGAGCAGTGAGCGTGGGACTCCCACAACTCCAAGGAAAGCTTCATTCCATGTGCTGAAGGCCTTCCTGAGAATTACTGGCTGCTGGCAGCAGCCTCCAGGGCTCATTGTTGTGGATGAGGGTGGCAGTCTGGGTGGTGCTTGGCACAGAGGGAGGGTGGCAGGGCTGGGGGGCTCAGAGGAGCCAGGAAGCTCCTGGCACAGGCACTGGGGCATTCACCAGTGGGCACTGCCACTCGCAGGGATGCAGAGAAGCATATGTGAGCAACAGGGGCAGGGCTGAAGAAAGAGAAACAAAATGTGCCATAAGTATCTCTAGGAAGAGCTAATGACTGATAAATGGGCTGAATAGAGACAGCAGAAATTATTTTTGTGGATTAATTTGTATCTATGTTGATTCAGTCAGGCGCCTCCTGGCCAGTGTTCAGTTAATGATTCCTGTTCTTCTTTCCATCTCAGTCCTTCTCTTTGGTGCCCTATCCATAACCCTCTTCTGCAACCACATTTCTCATAGTGCGTCTAGAACAAAAATGTTCCCCAGACATTAATGAATTTCTGTTCACAACTAACCCGTGAACAAGTCTTGTAGGTGTATTCGTACTGTGACTTGGGATTGGCTCACTGTGTGCCATAGGACCTACACTGCAGATGGGTAATGGACAGGATTCTTAGCTCAGGTGGGGCTTGGGAGAAGGGAAGGGGTAACTCTGGGTTCTTCTCAAAGGTTGAATTAGGAGGCATTATGAATACTCAGAACGCCAAGCATGGCTTTATGGAGATATAGATCATTGGAATACACAGCTGTCCTGATGCACATCCAAAATCTGTCACAATATAGCTCAGGTTTTGCATGTGGAAAACATGGTTTTGAGGAGTCTAAGAGGAGAGGGACGGTTGGAGTAGGTATCAGGAATAGCAGTTCCTGTGTGCAGGCCACTTTTCCCAGTTTCAAGCTGCACATGATATGTGCAAGCATTAAAAGTTTTACTGACTTTCCAGAGAAATGAATCCAGAGAACTGGATTCAACTTTCCAGTGAATCCAGAGAACGCCTGCCTTGCAAACAAGAGATAGCGTTTATTTCTTCTCCTAATTTGAGAGCATCATCTTCCCAATGAAGTCTAAAAAAAGCTGAACAAAGGATGGCTTTGTTTCTGTATAATTCATGGAAGCTCTACTGTCGTAACCTTTTAAACAGTTATTTTTATTTAAGATGTGTAAATTTCAAATCTTTTTTTAATGGGGTACATAAATGACATAGTAAATGTTTCTTTCCAAGATCTGGTGCAGAAGGTATTTCACAAGCAGTTACTGAAATGTGATAGGCTGAGTATATGAATAGCATATTTTATGTAAGTACAATATGTTAACATGGTATATAATAGAATTAAACAAGCTGTAATCTAATCTAGCTCCTTGGCTCCATAAAGCTATAGGGGTGGGGAAGCTATTGTCTTTCGGAATTAAAGTTCTTTTTAAGTATTAGCAGAAGGACGATTATTTACCGATTCTGTGTCAAAATTGTGTTGAAGTGTCTTACGTAAAAATGGCAGTTCAAATCAAGAGAGGTTTGAGACTAAGTTAGGACATCAATTTAATATGATTGCTTGGGGGTTTTTAAAGGAAAAAAATGTATATAATATTATTTTGAATAGTTAACTTACAGTATTTCAACAGGGGAAGCACTGATTAGATCACCACAATCTATTTTATGCCATCAGGATTGCTGAGGGGGCTTATAATTGTGTTAAATTTTCGTATTACTCATATTCACACATTAATGAACAGATGCATTGTTACTATTGGGATTTCGCCATTTGGCCTTTCACATCTCTAATCATGATTTCCTACTGAGATCTTTACCGTTCTCGCAGAAATTCAGTCATTGATACGTGGCCGTGCGCCGCATTCGTGACTCCCCCCGTTATTCCTCCGCGGCTCTGCCGGCATTCCCGGCGGGCTGGGCTCGCTCCGGCGGGGCTCTCCGGAGCTCGGGCTTGCCCCGGCACAGCTCGGACTGCCCCGGCAAAGTGACACCGGGACCGGCCCGGACACCCGCCCCGAGCGGCTGCGGGGGCGGCGAGCAGGGATCGGGGCAAGCCGGGGAGCCGGGAGGCGAGCAGGGATCGGCCAAGCAGGGATCCGGGCAAACAGGGTTCGGGCAAGCAGGGATCGAGGCAAGCACGGATCGGAGCANGGGGAGCCGGGAGGCGAGCAGGGATCGGCCAAGCAGGGATCCGGGCAAACAGGGGTTCAGGCAAGAAGAGATTTGGGCAAGCAGGGATCGGGGTAAGCAGGGATCCGGGCAAACAGGGTTCGGGCAAGCAGGGATCGAGGCAAGCACGGATCGGAGCAAGCAGGGATCGGGGCAAGCAGGGATCAGGGCAAACAGGAGGGATCAGGACAAGCAAGGATTGGGGCAAGCAGGGATCGGGGCAAACAGGGATTCGGGCAAGCAGGGATCGGGGCAAACACGGATTCAGGGATGCCGGCGAACAGGCAGCGGCCGGCGGGCAGCGCAGCGGGGCTCTGGCAGCCCTGGCGAGCGGCTACTGTAGCTGTAGGGCGGCAAGTTAGACAGAAGACTTGTGTTTCTTTACGAGCGTTCCGCGGCGAGTATTTTGTCTAGCCGCGGGGGAAAAGCTTTGTCGTGGACTTTGCTGACAATGGACTTAAAAGTGAGGCGGGCTGCTTTTGGTGCCTGGAGGCTCCGGAGCCCATTGTCAGCTCACAATGGGTCCCTACTGCCGCATTCCTGCTTTGCAAAGGTTTGTTGGCTTTTAGTGACTGACAGCTCTCAGATGCCGCATTTGCTCCGGCCTGTTTACACGCCGTTCCGGAGTTTTCAGGGGAGCANGCTTTGATCCTATATGGCTTTTAATAAGAAAACTACATACAACTGCTCAGTAAGAAAAAAAGAAAAAAAAAAGATAAAAAAGAAACAAGGGGAAGGGGCAGTCTTTATCTGACCAATTCACGTTGTGGGAAGTGTTTCCCTTCGTGGGTACTTCGAGGGGACGGACGCACTCGAGCCGTGGCTGGGGCAGTGCGCGGAGCCCGGCGGTGACTCCGCTCCAGCGGCCCCGCACGGAGCGGGCTCTGCGCGGCAGCTTCTGCCGCCCGCACCCCTGAATGAGCTCCAGAGACAAGTTCGAGAGATTCCGCAGGGAAATCTCACTCGGGCGAGCCCGGGCATCGGGGTGGAGGAGAGCGGGGTGCCGCGACGTGAAGGGAAGCGTGACGGAGCGGACTCCTCCTGTGCTGTCGGTGGCATCCGAAGGTTGTCGCTGCTCTCCCGGCCAGAGCTGCGCCCGCTCGGGGTCTGTCTGTCCTGTCTGCGGGCGAGCAGAGGCGAGGCGAGCATCCCCGTGCCCGTGGCACTGCGGCTGTGCCCTGGCCATCAGCGATGCGGGTTTGGGAGCCCCCGGGCCGGGGCTGTGTGGGCAGAGCCGCCCCGGGAGCCGCAGCGCCTCCAGCTCCGAGCTGCGGCTTGAGAAAGGAGGTGGAATTAGCCCGACGAGATAATGAAGGCTGCTCGTAATGGTTTTTACTGTGGGGAAAGTTAACCAGTTGCTAATAATTGTACGGTCTCTAGGCCAGACGGTCCCTTTGATAAGTTAACATGTACTCCCTTTATGCTCCTGGTAGGGGGTAAACAAATGCCTGAACAAATACAAATACACATAAACACGGATGTGGAGAATAGCGGTATATGTCTTAGATCCAGATAATAAGTGTGGGTATTGTTATTTAGATGGCACATACTGGGACACTTATCTTTTAGTACACTCCATTTTCTAACTGAATGCAGTGCTAATCGTGGGATTGAAAGCTATTGTAATTGTGTACCCATCTAAATGCTGACAAGAATATACAATTACATTGTTTGGAATTGAGTTTAATGTTCTCTGAATTTTATTAGCATTTATATTTACTTATGCATTAAAATTCTACACAAAAAGAGGTCAGAACACAAGAGTTGCAGACATAAATATCAGACCCATCCACACCCTCGCTGCATTTTCCCTGAAAATATCGAACAAATATATTTTATTTTATTTTATTTTTAAAGCAAGTGATAGAATCTGAAATGAGCAAATAATGGGTTTCCATTCTAAGCAATGCCTTTTCTCCCTCTGGATTTTGCAGTCTTTTAAAGCTTTTTTCCATACCCAACTTTTTATTATTATTTATAATGCATGTGTTACCAGAAAATCTTTCCACAGTGTGCTTACCACCACACGATGTTTAAACACACATTATAAAGTGGATGTAATTGTAAAGACTCAGAGGGATATAATTACATGTAGCAGATTTAGGAGCTAATTCTTTGCTTCTCTCTCTCTTTCTCTCTCTCTCTCTTTACTCCGCATTTTATCAACATAATTATTTTTTGACTGCAGACTAACACCCAGAAATTGACAGGCATCCATTATAGGCAGCAACTTGTTCACCAAATTGAAAAACAATGAACGGCAGGTTTATATGTGCCCATTGTAATACAGAATTACCGGAGCTTTGTTCCACTAGAGGAAAAAGCTAATGGTTTTGAAACAGCAGGTGACAAAACACATTCAGTTTTTTTCTTTTTTGTTCCCTTTTTTTTTTTCCTCTTCCCTCCCCTCTTATCAGTTTGTTGATGAAGTCATTACGAACTGGGGCCCAGAATAGGGTTGGCCTTATTTTTAGCAGATAGACTTTTAATGAGTTCTATTGTGGAGACGGTCATGTTGATTTGCTTACGTTTTTTTTCCCCCCCTTCACTCAGAAACTCCCAGTATTGAAAAGCTACTATCAAAGGACTGGAAAGACAAGCTTCTTGCCATGGGATCAGGGAACTTTGGAGAAATAAAAGGTAACGCTGTTTCTCTGCTAAAGGAAATTAAGAATGAATATACAGATACCACTGGCTTTATGGAATTTTGTCTGCTCCTCTTCCCCTCCCCTTCAAACATGGTAATTTGGGGTTTAAATGAAATATATGCACTCCCATCTGTGATAATATAAATCAGCGAAATGGTATATTGCCCTAAGTGAATGAATTTACATTAAGCTTTTGTTGCATATATTGTTCTCCGTTATAAACGAGCACATCCTATTGCTGGATTGGGAAAAAAAAAGTCAATGTCAGACATATGTGGTATCAGAGTATGGCAGACCTCAATTTCTGAAATTTGAGGGTGATCTGAATTCTTTGTTTATTTTTCAACAGATTTTGATTATGTAGATTTTTTTTTACTTTTTTTTTTTTTTAACACGTAGGGAAGAATAAAAAGAGCAAAGTTTGTGTAATGATACCTCTAGGTACTGAAATTAGCCAGTGCAGATTTTAAAAGACAGCGTACAACATCTGTGCACTAAAGCATGTTCTTTTAAAGCCATACTCCAGAAGGAAAATGACAAAATTTGACCACTCTCCAGCAGCAGTAGTTTCTGCTTTGCCAAGATATTTCCCCGTTTTCTATATCTGAGGTCATTTTAGGGAACCTGTGGTTGTTTGTTTTCATGTAATTTAATATTTTTATAATTCCTCTGCAGTGCTTATGATGAAGAACTCACTCAAAATACACATGTCAAAAATTGCAAGTTTTCAGAGCAGCCATTATCACTCTGAAAAGAAACAGTGACTCTGATTCTTCTCCCATTTATATCAGTGTACATCTGGAGTAGCAAAATCCAAGCCAAAGTTGTTTTGGAAATGCGAAAGTAGAATGAAATTAAAATTAAACCCTTCTCTTGTGTTTATAAAGTGGGTTTGGTTTCTGTCCATTATTTTGGTATGTTTACTTACTAAGGTTGTCCCTGATCTAGAGATCCTCACTCAGGCAGGCTCCCAAACCTTGTGCCTGACAGGTTTAAGAGTTGGCAGTGTTCAGTAAAGGATACAGTACAACATGCTCTCATAGGTTCATGGGTTTGGTGCAGATGCAAAGTGTTATTTTAATTATTTGGGCCTTCCAGCCTGTCATTGATAAGCCACCAGCATTAGCTTGAGCTGTCCCTCTGACTTACCCAAGTAGGAAAATACGCCACTTGTTTCCCCAAGCTTCTCCCTAGGAGGCTGTAATTCAAAATTATACATTCATTACATATGTAGAATAACTTTGTAGCAGAATATAGGGCTCCAGCCCACAGTAGGCTGAGATGTTGTTGGTGTTATTGTTGTTGTGATGATGATGATTATTTCTACAGAGAGCCAGACCCTGGGTTCTTCATTCCTGCTCCGTGTCTGTAAAGCAACAGGTCATAGAGAGGAAGGGCTTACCTGGGAGTTCTGGGTTCTGCAAGCACATGGTTTCAACATGACATCATCCTTTGCCAGAACTGATGAATCTTTAGGATGTTTCAGGGACAAAGTATGAGGAGACATCTTTCATACCCACTTTAGGGTGTGTGTTTCAGCAGATACTGCACACTGTATGGAGCCTCTTTAATTCCTGACACCCTGGCACCTTTAGAAGGACTCCCAGTGATTCTCCAGGGCCTTTGGGCTCTGCAGAGCTGCTCTGGAGAGTGCTGTGCACTGAGAAGGTGGTCTGTTCCCAGCGCCTGTGATCTTTTTCTTTTGGAGGGCAATCTTTTTTCTGCCTTCCTACTTCTCCCTTTCACAAGTGAAAGTTGAAAGCAGCAGCAGCCAGCTCTATGCTACCAGGAGAGAAATTCAACAGTCCTTTCAGTCATGCCTGGGGGAAAGGATGGGGATCAACAGCACAGCCTCAAAGAAGACTTTTCTTTGCTTTAATTTTTGGGTTTTAGCTTTATATTTTGAACACAAGTCGAGTTATTGTTCTGTAGCTCTGTTCAAAAGCCTCACATCTGAGGCTTTTTAGTGCAACTGTGGTTCTGTGGTTGGGGGCATGGTTATTAGGTGTTTGGATCAAGTTTGGCAGTAAGCTGTGAAAACAGGCACTGGTTTATTTTTCCTACTGACTGCCGTGACAGTTGCAATTATTGTCCATTGTTCCTAGGTGGCTAGAAAGGAGGGAGGATACAATAGAGCATTGCCCTCTGGGGGTAAATGAATTTGACTTACAGATTCTTGGGGGGTCAGGCAGGCTGATTATTTAGTGCCCAGGAATGTGGTTTTCATGGCACCATCAGCCATGAGCAGCCAACAAACAATGGCTCAGCTGTATTGCAGCTATATTTAGTGAGGCAGCAGGAAAGGTGTGCAAGTTGAGCTGCTCTGTACCCACACACACGTGTACAAACACACATATATTACGCCACAAAATTACTTTGTCATTCTGTAGTTGCAAAGTTTTCCAGTTGTGATTTTTTAATTAACTTCTTTCTCTGTGTTTGGCCCGGCAGCTGCGTTTTTTCCACCCCTCAATTCTCTATTAGTGATATTTGGAAACCCTCACTTAAGTACTGTCTCATTATTAATGCAGCCTGGAATGTGGACAGCACTAGGAGCTGTGCTGCCCAACACTGTCTTACGCTCTGGAGAGTTTTTTTTCCATTTAACTGTTGAAAATTTCATTTTGTTTTTCATTAGGTCTGGGGGAGTTTTAGTACATCATGTGCGAAAGTCTCAGCACTAGGCTACATATTGTTAATGCCCAAGTCTGTGCTATTACCACTGAGTTTTATTCTCTGGGAGAGATTAAAAGAAAGGGAGATGAAGAGGAAGGCTTTATTTTCTATTAGCATGATTTCTTTCAAGTCAGAAAGCAGTAATATTTTATTAAAGACAGGGAAGTTGGTGAATGGTTGGAAGTGACCAGACTCCCATGTTTTGTATTCAAAAATTTGTATTTTGTTCCTCTCGGTTGGTTTGTCACCTTTGGCTGCTACTTTAAGCCCCCCTTTCTTCATCTGCACGCCCGTAAAACAGAAGAGCCATCACTGAGTATCTGCAGAGAGCCAGCTGCAAACTTCAAGATCACAGTTAGAGGATCTGTTTATAATTGAAAGGGAAATGTATTGTTTTGCTCTACAGCTTGACCTGCAAGGGAATACTCTGAAAATGGGGCAAAATCTAGAGCCACTCATATCTGTAGAAATTGTAACTCAAATATCTTTGTTTGTTCAGAGAGGTAGTCTGGGACTAAATTACAAGTTTGGCGCTAGACGTTTCTTAAGAAATTCTGTTTTGATATCCATGGAGTTTTTACTCTGCTCAGAACAAGTCACTGTATAGCAAAACCTACAAAATGTGCAGTTTTATGGAAGTATTCTAAAGTGGAGCTGTAAAACTGTATACTGACTTGGTTAAAGCCTGTTCAAACTTACTCATCCATCATATATCCGTCATATTCAAAACCAGGGCTCAAAAGGCCTCTGGATTATTGTTGGATAATGCATTTTATTGGATTTAGTGGAGCAGAGAGATCTTCAGGTCTCAAACTGATGGTCTAAAGGAAGGAAAATCATCCCCCTTTTCTGCTGTCCATGTAACTGCCTTGTTAGCTGTGCTCTGCAGCAGGAAAGTGGGTGCTGTCCTCCAGTGTTACTAGGAAAAGGTATAAAAAATACATTTATTTCTTAATTATCAGTGATCATTCCTATATATATATATAAAATTAACATGAAGCTTCTCTTTCACTGGTGCTGGGCCTCAGGAGCACCATGGTTGTCCAGCCTTGCTCACACTGGGGTGAATGAGGCAGCTTTAACCACGATGAGAACTCTTCTTAAAACTTCCTCGGTGTGCACAAAGCCTTGCTGCTAATCTTGTCCATCTCTCTACTGAAACTTGTCAAGACACAGCAATGCACATTTTTTATGTTCCCCACATAGCTAATATTGAATAGGTGTGTGGAACAAAAGGTTAAACAAAGTTTTGTTTCCAATCTTCCTGAGTTGGTTTTCTGTTGAAGGCATTGTTAATAGTGACTGTGCCCAGATCTCTCAGAAAAGCCTGGGCAGGTTTGAATCTGATTTATTTCTGTTGCTGTTTGAAAAACCTTTTCTGCTGTGCGGGTTAGTTTGTAAACAGCTCAGGTGAAGTGTTCTCTGGACTCAGTGTGAAGGAGCTTGTTGCTGGGTTAAAATCAGCTCTTCATTGTGTCCACTTAAATCTAGGTGGCTGTACTGGAGTAACCACAGATTTATGATGTAATTAAGATTAACCTACCAGCCCAGATCCTCAGCTCACGATAACACAGACACTTGTTTTGCATGAGGAGCTGGGTTCCAGGTCCCATGGGGTGTCAGTGCGTGGTGTCTGGCCGTGTTTGGTGTGAGATGGAGCCGTGTTTGCAGAAGACTCTGGTTTTGCCCATGTGCTCAGAAGATGGGGCATGAGAGAGTAGGCAGAGAACGGTTTTAGGGCTGCCAATAATGGATAAAGAGAAATAATCCATTCAGCGATACTATGGCTCATCAGAGCCCATGAATTAAAGACATATGTTATGTAGATTCAATGTATGGATTAAAAGGGATAATCTGGTAGGTGACACACAGAATCTTGAGATAAGTGAGCCATGCAGATTCCGTATGTGGATTGTGACGGATAATTCCATCTAAGTAATGCTGGACAAGTTGAAGACAAGTAAGCTTGGGGTGGTGCTCAGGTTATGCGCAGTAATCCCGTGAGTGACACTCCGGATCACGTAATCTGTAAACTAAAGACAAGAAAGCTGGGGATTCTGCATTTACATGTGGACAGGAAGGAGGAGGGGGGAAGGGAGAAAGATTATTCATGGGGAATACACTGGGTTTAAACCCTTGACTAATACAGCACAGATCCCCAGGAGATGTGTGAAAGCTGCACGCTTTCTTAGGGAGCTGCATCAATTTTGCATTTGCAAATTAGTGGTTCAGAAATGTTTGCAAACTTGTGTCAGCTGTGGATGTTTTGCATTATTTTTTTTGTGGGTAGTATTGTAAGTGGAGTGGCAAGAGAAGGAAGGTGAGAGTCATAAGTGAAGGAGGTAAGATACGTTGGACTGTCAGCTTTTAACTGTGATAAATTCAGTATTTGTTGCAACCTACTTAGTATCTTCTTCTTCGTGTTTATTTTTTTGAGGGATTTAATAGTAGCAAATTGCAAATTGAGTTTTAGTCCTTCGTTAATATCCCAGAAGTGCTGGGGTGCATGGGAACCTGCCCAGTTGCACTCAGGGAATCCTGAGTTTGCAGAGGAAATTTGGCAGTGGCCAAAATCGTGGAGGTTGATCACAATGCAGTGTGATACGCTCGGGCTGCAGAGGTTGGGCTAGGCTGTGGCCAGGGCTAGCTAAGCCACACCAAGGCAGAGCTTCTTCAGGCCAAAAGAAAGCCTGAGGTGGAGGTGGTGCCTGGATGGAGCTGCTCCTGTTTGATCTGGAATGGGAGGTTAGTTGAGGGTTGTATATGTGGAAGGGAGGGTTGCAGGAGTCTTTTTTAAAGCCTCTAAAAATGGTGTTTTATGGCAAAGCAGCTAATTCAGGTTGTTCCACATTTTTGTATGTAAAGGTACTTAATTTGATCTAAAAAAGGTCAGGTTCTAATTTTGTTTTTAAGATGTGATTATTGATAGAGATAATAGAATAAAATTGAAATCATTAAGGTACCAAACGCCACTGACTTTGTTTGAACATATGGGGGCCAAACCACTGTATTTAAAAATTGTTCAGAGAGTCAGTTGACAAAAGTTGACCTAAAGCTGTACTAAAATTACCTGAAAGATGTGCTGGTAAGCTGCATGTCACTGAGCTGCAGCTGCCAGTTTGTCAAAAACAAAGCAAATACACACACACACACAGACACACTTTTACTCTTTTTCCTGCTGCTGCATAAAATTCCAGCAGCAAATGCAATTTTCCTAGCCTAGTTTTAACTTGTTGTCTAGACAGTAAAACAATGAATAACCTCTGAGAAATAGTCTCAATACAAATGTTGTCTATTCCTTTTGTAACCTTGACAATAAGTTGCTAACCTGGTTGAATACCAAGCTTTGTTTGTGGTCCACTGTACCAAATGGTTTTTTTTTCTGACAGCAAATAAAGAGCACTCAGTGCCAGCCTCTTTCCAGCCCTGTGGAACAGCAAAGTGCTGGTTCGTTAGAGAGCAGGCAGCTGAGCTTTCTTTCCCCACAGAATATGAGTTTTTGAGGCTAGTAATGGCAAAAGAGGGTAATTGGTCATAATTTGGTTTTACTCATTCTCCACCTTACACTCAAACAGAAAAGATTAAGAATGTCCCTCTGCTGAAATAAATACCTTCCTTATATTTTGCTGTTCTAAAATGGATTTTTGCTTGTCAAACAGAGAAGATTTGTTACATAAATCTGTAGGTACAGGCAAATCAGTTTGAATTGTGCACTTTTTCTTTCCTTGTTTCTTTTTCTGGTGGCTGTGGCTCACCAAGTAAAAAGCAGTCAGAAAGTTTTCTTTTATTATGCTTACCCTATCAATAAGATGAAATAATTTAATTTAGCAAGGTGGATAGTTGTAAGATGGCAGTCATTGTGTAGCAAAGTTGGCTTTAATACTTAATGGAAAATGCTAATTTTCAGATGTTTTTGTCCTGGCAGCTCCAGGATTTAGTGGCCTGAGAAGCTGTGTTCTAGTCCATAATAAAGCACTCTCTGAAGTATTGATTAGGGAAGCATCAGGGACTCCCCTGATGCACACAAGCACAGACCCACATCCACCTACCAGCACATCCCAGCAAGTGCATAATTTAAAGTACAACCCTATTGTCTGGCCATAAACATTTCACATTACTGTTCAAAAACAGAGGGAAGATAATGTTTAATTCTGAACTTACCTTAGCCAGTCAGATCCCTTATTCAGACTGCTTTTCCTGAAGGAGAGATCAGCTCCCCATTGCCTCTCATATGTGACTTCAGGTGATGTCAGCAGCACGAATGGGAATACTCCTCTTTAAATTTCTGTTCTAAATAGATTCTTAAATTTTTATTTTGGGAGAGCACGACACAGATTAGTTCACTTTAAAGCAGAACAAGACTAGGTGGCCTGTCTGTTTTACTTTCCTGTTTTCCTTACTAAGCAAAGTATTGTTTGGTTTAGATTTCTAAAATGTCAAGGTTAAAACTGGGGCGAGGAGCAGGGAGATAATAGTTGGCATTGGGATGAGAATGATACTCTGGAGGAAAGATACTGTAAGAAAACCCTCTAGAAAAGATACTTATTTTATGAGCTACTGATAATTTTATTTGCTCTTTGGATTTGGTACAGTTAGGACTAGTAGGATGTTACTCTTTCTGAGGATGGTTTGGTTAATAGACTGTTCACTTTGAAAAAACTCCTTCATTTTTGTATCAAAACTGCAACCTTCACTAGCTTAAAAAGTGTACTGAAAAAACCACACTATTGCAGGAAATACTTGGAGGTGACTCAGTCTTTAGCTCATGTATGGGCTGTAGCTCAGTCCCTGTCACACTGTTGTTACATCAGTCACACAGAAACCGTGTTGTGGCAGGGTTCTGTTGCTCCGTGAGCTGGATGACATCAATAATTGGTTCATTCATTAGGGTCCCCTTGGCTGAAACCCTACCTAGTCTCCAACTGGGTCAGACACAGACTTAATCATCTATTTAACGTGTATTACTGTTAAAAGTCAGTGGGGAAATTCTTGGCCTTGCTGAAATAGTTCTGCTGGTGACTTCATTGAGGCCAGCAATAAAACCTCCTACACCACATAAAGTTCAGAATTACTTGCGAAAACTTGCTAAAAACTTCATGCCTTAGTTTGCTCTTGAAAAACATAATGCATTCCATTACCCATCTACCTGCAAACAGTCTCTGAGAAGACCAATTAGGTAGTGCTTTGAAATTAAAAAATGCTTTATGCTGCATGCTCTAATTATTATTATACATCTTAGCATTATTAGAATACAGAGTACTTCAAAATAGTCTTATTTCCATTTAATGATTTTTTCCCCTAGAAAACTTTGTAGATACAGGAGGCTTTTTTTTCCTTTTGTAACCACAGTTAATGATACGAACATAATACAATATTATTATGTCTTCCAGGCTTTGTACTTGCGCATTGTTTTCTTTGATTTCCCTTTGAAAGACAGACCCTGACGGGTCAAAAGCTATTTAGGCAGTTACTGTGATAGTAAACTGACTTGGTGGGTGGGTTTTTCTGTCTGTAGGGGTGAGTGTGCACAGGAGCACCCCTGGCTGATGCCATTCCCTGCAGTTTATGGGGACAGGACAGAGGGGCTGAGGAGAGCCCTGCCTCTGTGGAATACACATCCCTAGCCTGTCTCTGAGCAAACACTGCCTGAACATTTGCAGCAAAAGCTTCAAATGTCTGTTAAAGAAAATATTGGCTTTCCCAATTTCTCATTTACATCCTCATTCTGTCTAATAAATTGCAATAAAGTATTTACTGTTTTCATCGCAAAAGCAGTTTCTCTGCCTTTTTTTTTTGCTTTGGTTCTGTTTTGGGTGGGTATGCCAAGGTTTCTCCTGTTCGTTTTCTCACTTTTAGTGTGTCATTTGGTCATATTGGTGTCTTCATCCTAATGTTTATTAAAATGTTACTGTCACTGCCAGTCTGAGATTGTGAATCAGAACTAAAAATGTGTAATAGTTTATTTCACATCTGAGTAAATTCCTTCTACTACTTAAACACTATTATGGGTAGTGTTGATCTGAGATGAAGTTTGGGTTTGGCGATACAGAATGCCACTAATTTGAGTCTTCTTTTAGTGCCATCTGCTGTGGGTGCTGCATCCACAAACATGGGGTTTTTTCTGAGTCTCTCTTCGTGGTGATAGAGAACAAGCTGCTGCATCTGGAAAGCATCTTTTCTTGGGCCTTTATGCAGTACCAAGCTGCAGGCTGTGCTTGGATTGTCCTTTGCCTTAGCTGTTCCCATCAGCTGTGGAAAACCCACATTTTGCGTTGCACAGGGAGCACCTACAGCAGTATCCTGAAGGCCGGGTGGCCTGGTGGTCAAAAGCTTTGTTAAACATGAAATGTGCACTATCTGTTTGCCCTGGGTCTGACAGTGGGAGTAACTCTTGAGGCAGGCATTGTTTCAAGACTCTCTCCCCTTGCTCTTCACTCAGTAGTTCTGTGGAGTGGTCAGGCCTTCTGTAGAGCAACAATGGACATTTGGGGGTTTTCTTTTCTCTCACCCTGCTGCCTGGCTGGAGTGAGAGCACTGCAAGGTGCAAAGGCCAGCCCCAGACCATTCCCAACTCTGTGCAGCTCCAGGGGAGTTCAGTAAGGAAGCAGCTGAAGGTGGCTGCTGGGGCTGGGGGTCTGCACCCCCTCCCAAGTTCCAGCAGGGTTAGCAGCCCCGTGGATAGTTCATCATTCACGAGTAGCATAATTTGAGCAACTGTCTTTATTTGTTGTTGGCTTAGTTACTTAAAATACTGACATGTTTTGCCCTGTAAGCTACAGAATTCTTTAAATGGAAATCCCTTAGCTGCCAAGAGACTTCACACGATGGTACAGGTTTAGATCTCGTGCAGGTTAACAGAGAGAAAATAGTGAGGGTAGGAGAAAAGTCCACCATTCTTGTTTACCCCCAATCTGCAGCATCTAGAAAAGGGTACAAAAAACAACTGGAGCTCTTAACTCTGTAGTAATTTTAATACACTGGGAAAAGCTCCTATAACTGATTGTACTTATGTAGTGATCCCACTGTGGCCCTCACCTCACCATTAAATAAATAACATCATCCATGCTTTGGTCTTCATATGTTATGCACAGTAATACATGACTGGCCATGGCAGCTGTGAAATGGCACTTTGGTTGACCATTTCAAGGAAGGTAATTATGGAAAAGATGTGCTAGGTAATAAGGCTAACATAAAAAATACCAAACTTAAACTAAATTCAAACACTTTACATTATTATCAAGGCTGTCTGATTCAAGTACTTCCCTTTTTTTTCACTTTCACACATTTACAAGCCACCAGTTACCTGCAAGATTTGTCAAAACTATGACTCATCATCAGTGAAGCTCACATAGACGTGTGAGTAGGACAAGGGGAAATCTGCACAGAACTCACCATCTCTCATTAGAGCCACATAGCTGATCTTTTTTGCCTCTGGTTTTGTGCAGGTCACTTGAGAGTATGGCTATCCAAGTACTTATTTCACAAGGAATTATTACCTCAAAGAATTGAAATTATCATTAAGTACTATTCCAGTTACTGGAAGGATGGCTTAGTCTTGTAAAAAAAAAGTACCTACTAAGCCATGTTTTCCAGGAAAGTATTCTCCAACAGAAGATTTTTTTTTTAATAAAGCTGATGCTGATAAATTTTCCCTTTTGGTTTATTAGGAAACTGCAAAAGCTTGAGAAATAAAATGCAAGAAGTCTGCCTTTTGTCAGACTACTTTCACTCCAGCTGTATAAACCCAAGGAATTATGCATTGTACTTACTAAGTAGGATATAAAACACCCCTTGTGGGCATTTCACATTTTCTTTAAAAACTGAATAATAATGAAGAGGCTGAGTCAATTTGTCCCTGGCTGCATGGCTGCAGCGTGCCTGTGATTTTGGTGCCTGCCCTGGCACTTCATTGCCCTGCCTGCTTGCTCTTAGTCCACAGAGGCACAGTTTGGGTTGGAAGGTGGTCAGGTCCAGCCCCCCTGTCCTGGGCAGGGACACCTTTCACTACACCACTGTAGGAAATGGATTTTGGAGAGTTCTCAGAGCCTGACAGAAGGCCCACACAGTATGGATCTGTGTGCAAACTTTGAGATCAGAAATGCTGACTTAGAAATGCCATGGAATAGGACAGGTATTGCTGAGAGAGAAATGGAGCTAGAAAAAAGTTTCAAAGGATGGCCTTGCAAATAAGCCTAGATACTTTGGAGAAACAGAGTTATGAAAAATGCATTGTAACAGCACCCACAAGGGGTAATTTTAGATTATTGGTTTTAAGGCATCTACAGCATGCTGTGGCAAAAAGCTGATAGGCCAAGAAATGCTTACAGTGTTTTGTAATTAAGAAATAATCGACTTCTGAATGTGATGGTGTGGATTATAATATCTGTATTGTCTCACCCTTCACATGAGACTGAAAATGGAATAAAAGGTTTTTAAAACACTTTTCAATTGCCCCATCTCTGGGTCAGGAAAGGGCTAAATCTGACAAATTGGTGCTTTGTGTGAGGAAATATTTTGTATGAGGAAATAAATCTGACACATCAGGTTGTTCAAAGCCCTGCCTGATCTACCCTGGAAAATTTCCTAGGATGGGGCATCCACCACCTCTCAGTCACATCAAAACCTGTTTCAGTGTTTTACCACTTCATTGTAAACCATTTCTTCCTTATGGCTAAGCTAAATTTACCTTCTTTTAGTTTTAAACCATTGCCTCTTGTCCTGTCACAGCAGGACCTGCTAAAAAGTTTCTCCCCATCTTTATAAGCCCCTTTTAGGTACTGGAAGGTGTCTGTGGATCATTCCATGGCTTCTCTGCTTCTAACTGGGATCTCTCTGTCTGTCAGTTTACACATCTGGAAACATTTTTCCACCTTTCAGATTAATTTAAAGATGGGGATTAATTTAGCTCTACAAAGGGCTTTTTGATTCCCAGCTGAAAGCTGCTGTAGCAGCTCAGAATAACCAATGGAGCAGCACTGGTGAGGAGCTGAGATGTGTGTTGGTGTATTTGACAGGGATTTCTTTTTCCTTCCCCTGACTTGAGCACTGAGGCAGTCCTGTGTATTCCTTCTTTCTTCTCCCTTCTTCCCCTCTCTCTCATGCTTGCATCCACCCCTCAGTAAAAGCTAGGAATAAAATACCTGCTGAATAAATGAATAGAAAATATTTCTTTCTCAGACATTTCAGTTCCAGTGGCAGTAGCAGTGCATGGTAGTCTTCATGAGAGGAGCATTATGGTAAACCCACATGGACAGGCCAAGGCAGGGGCTGCCTTCTAGAACAATTCTTCTGTGCCTCTTGGAAACACTGCACCTTTCTTCCCAGGGAAAAACAAATAAAGGATGGAACAGTGGCAACAGAAGCTTCGGATTAATTCCATGGCCAGGTGGCAAAAGCATTACTTGTAGCAGTTCTCTGTCTCCAGGGTTGGAAGGAGAATCATAGTTAGAAGTGTTTTCTTCAGCCGTGATAGTGTTTTAGCACTGGCTTCATTCTTTCTCACAGCTTTTAGCAGAACAGGTTTAAAGTCCTATGGTTTCTGTTTCAGTGTGTTTCTCAAGTTTCCAGCTTGTACCACAGTTTTTCTGGAGGCTTTAGCTGAGAATATTCTGCTGTAGTTCTTTGTTGTGTGATGAGAATATTTTCACAGAAATTTCTAGAACCCTAATAAAAAACAATTTCTTCTGTCGCATTTTTTCCGGTGATTCTTTGTGGTTTTCCACTTGCATATGGCTCTCTACAAATGGATTTAAGTGCTTGGGCCTGGCTAATGTAGCAAATGGGATGTTGCTTGGGATCACATCATTGGAATTAGGTAAAAGTAACCAAAAAAAAGGCAAATTAAGCCAACTATCAAGCACAGAGCCCTCCCAGTGCCACCTCAAAGGCTGTGGTTCAGTCTTTCAAAGCAAGCAGTGGATGAATCACCATTTCAGACATTTCAATCCAATCTAGAAAGCTGTATTAAAATTTGTTGTAGGGAGCATTCCTGCACTGGCAGGGGGGTAGGCTAAATGAGCTATTACCAGTAGCTCTTTTCCATGTCTGACTGATAGTTGGCTAGGAACATGTTTGCTATAGTCGCCAATTTTTTTTTTTCTTTTTCCTTTTTTTTTTCACTTGGAGAGCACTGGTGACATTGGCAGAAGAATGCTTCCTGTGTTTGAAAGAGGTTTGTATGGCAGGGTAGTCCCAAAAGCAGGCTATTTTCAGAGGAGGCATTGACACTGATAGCCTTAATCCTTTCCTAAAGGCTTTTTAGAAAGGTTTTCATAGGATCTGACTCATGTAAGAGGGTGTGGTGGTATTGGGGATATCTGTGAATTAGCTGCTACACATATTTTCAGGCCTTTTAAATTCACAGTCAAATGATCCTATGTATATTAATAGTGTCCTTTTTTTGCCTTTTTTGTAGTGTATGATTCATAGCTTTTGATTTTTTTTTAAAATTTTTTCTTCCCTTCTCTTATAACCACTCTCCTTCTGGGTAGAAAAATAATTTCTTCAGCATGGTTATGAAAGCGAGGTAGTGAGTTCCTCTTTCTGTGTCTGCTGAACTCTACTATATAAACCACCTAACAACAGTAGAGATGAGAGTGATGATGAATTGTGTTTACCTCAGCTTTTTGGATATGTTTATAAAAGACTTTTTCCTTTAAAAGTGCACCTTGGTGACAGCAACAGCAATAGGAGTTATTGACAATTTAAATACTATGTAATTTAATCCTAATCAGGGATGTAGACAGTGTTAATACTTATCCTACATCAATGCTTTGACACTTACAGAAACTATCTTTTTCCTAAGTTTCTGACATTAATGTAGTTGTCTTACAAACCTGGAAGGGTTGATTTTTCGATCCCCAATTTTTAGAACTTGAAACTTCCTCAAAATCGGTAGCATTATTTCCCTCTATTAATCTGATGTAAGGCAGTGGAAAATAGATGAAGGGGCAAAGAAACATAGAAGGGGGACACCAGATCAAAGCCTGTGTACAGGCTGATCCTCCATGGCTTATTTTCCTGTAGAGGAGCAGGTCTTTGTGTGCAGCATATTGCAACATGCTGCTGCTGCTCTTTGCTTCTCCTAGAACTGTGCTTACAGTAAAGCTGCAAAATAAAGAGCTGGATGGCTCTAAATTTTCTCTCTTCTCCTTATTTACCCCCCCCCCTTTTTTTTTTTTCTTTCCCTCCACCATCTGATGCCCAGGGACTCCAGAAAGCCTCGCTGAGAAGGAAAGGCAGCTCATGGGTATGATCAATCAGCTGACCAGTTTGAGGGAGCAGCTGCTGGCAGCTCACGACGAGCAGAAGAAGCTGGCTGCGTCTCAGATCGAGAAACAACGCCAGCAAATGGAGCTGGCTAAGCAGCAGCAGGAGCAGGTGAGTGATCATTGCAGGGCCCTTCAGCTTAAATCATTTCCTAGAAGCACTTCCCAGCAGTTCATCTTTTAGAGCTTCGTGTTCTAAAAGTTGCTCTGCGCCCAAAATCTTTCCTGTGTGTTCTCCGTGGTGAAAGAGTTTGAACAAAAACGTATCAGAAGAATGATTTAATTTGCAATATGTCCATCTTGGAGTTGTTCAGAGCCTGGTGCCAATAATGCCAAGGTTGTGGGTCCGACCCCTGCGTGGGCCATTCATTTAAGAGTTGGACTTGATGGTCCTTGGGAGCCCCTTGCAACTCAGAATATTCTGTTGTCTTTCAATACTGTTTGAGTTTTTAAACTACCTGTAAATAAACAGGCAAATTCAACCCTCCTGAATAATCTGCCAAAACTGCTTTAATTCAGTAAAACCGAATAGATATAAAAAGAACAAAATGCAGCACTTGGATTGTAACATGAGAAATGAAGAGGTTGGGTTTTGCCAACTGTGGAAAAAAGCAGAGTAATATAAAGTCAGTGAACAAGTGTGACTTTTTTTCTTCTACGCTAGAGAGGCTTGATTTTCAGTTCTTGCAAATGTGCCCTTCACTGGAAATGCAAGCATGGTTTTCACATGTGATCAGTTCCAGTGTGCATACATGGACACGCAAGGTTTTAGGCAAAAACATCACATTTCTGACAGATTTCACTGTGCAGATTTTAACAGAAATTAATGCCCGCTTTTGTACTCGAACATGAGAAGAGAATATTTAGATATGTAGTTTAAAATTTTATCAGAGAATTGCAGCTATGTGAGTTTTATTAAACTCAGAAAATTCTTTGAAATCTGTCACAGTTGTCATATTCAGTGTTGGTGTTGTACTTAAGCAAGTCTTAAGATTTCTAAGCCACTGCTGATACCTTCAGACATTTAAGCCTTGGTTTTCCCTGTTTTTAATTATTTAAAAACCTTATCTTAAACAAAGGGTATTTTGGCCTCATGCCTGAAATCCCACACGGGGAGAATAGAAGTAACTTACCTTAGGCTGGAGAATTTGTATCATGCTGTTGTTAGAACAGCAAAGGTAGATGAAGGAGTGAAGGTGGAATTGGCAAGATTCTTTCACAAGGAGACATCCTGTACGAGCTGTTCCCTTTATCCTGCCTTCTAAAGTTGAGGGATTTGAAAGTGAAAAAGAAAACAAAGACAACAGAAAAGGGCAATAAGAAATTAGGATATTATATAGAATAAGAAATTAGGATAACTAGGATTTCTTTTAATTGAAGAAATTGTATGTACTTATGTATTATGCAGAAATTAAAATATCCAAACTCTGAAAAAAATGTAGTGATAAAAATTATTCTTGTTTCTTAAAGAAAGGCTCCAGAAAGAAAACATTCATTTAATCTGTTAGATGTAGAGCTAACTGTGAGTGAGTGTTTCTTATGCAAATAGTCTAGTAATAGAAATAAAAGAAAATACCTAAGGGGAAGAAAGCACAAAATTTTCCCCAGAAAGTATGTATAAGGTACCAGCTGACCCTGAGATGTGTGCACATAACACAGGGGAAGAGCAGAGCTCTTTCTAATGTTTGTACTGCTGCACTGGCTGTTCATGGGAGCAGGCTTTTTGTGGTAACTTAAATGAAAGTTTTTCAAATTTTCCTTTTAAGTTCAAGAATGGTTTATCTCCCTCCAGCCTTTAGAACTCCTAATTCCATTCTGTTAATGCCTGCTTTTTCCTTCACAGTGTGTAAAATGTGTCTACAGTGGCATTCACAGACATTTAGGGGAGAGGGAGGGTGGGAGTCCTTCTGGAAAGTTGCACTTGGAATGGGAGGAGGCTTAGAACAACTCCATCCACTTCCATAAACCACTTTCGTGCTGAGCCTTCCAGCCCTGCCTGCCCCCTTAGTTCCTTGCAGCTGATACACACACTGCAGAGCCAGTGGTTTTTCCAAATTCAGTTCCAGTCTCTTTGTGCCTGTTCCTACGTTTTTAAAAAGTATACCAAGAACCTTCCTCCAGGATGTCAGATTGTCATCTTTTAAAAATTTTTGAGCAGGTGGTGCCAAACAGAAGAGTTTTTATGACCATCCTCCTTCTTTGCCTTTTCTACCTTCCTCCACTATTTTTTGGGTTTCCCTGCTAGTATTGTTCTCTCTCCTGGGGAATTTTAGCAGTGCCATTTCAGGAAGGTTTTTGCACAGATCCTTGTCTTCTCATATCCAGCACAACGTTTCCCTTTCTCACTAGTATTAGCAATTAACTGTTCCTGAACGTGTGCCCCTTGCCTCAGCAGCAGTCTCCAGGCTGCTGCCACTTGCCCTTGTAGGGTTTTTAACTCAGTGGAGAGGTTCAAAGAGCTAAGCAGGGTTGAAGCTCCCTATGGATGGACTCTGGGAATGGTGATTCATATCTCATGTTTCTTCTGTGCAATTTCTTCACAGATTGCAAGACAACAGCAGCAGCTTCTGCAGCAGCAGCACAAAATTAACCTTCTTCAGCAACAGATCCAGGTCAGAGACACATCTCCTCCCATGCCCCTGTTATCTCTTCCTTTCCTTTTCCCCACTCTTTCCCTCGGCCATTATTGCCGTAGTTTCTTTGAGAACCTCTGCACTTGGCTGGCACCTTGTTTGTGGAAACACAAGAGGATTTTACCTGTCATTTAGCAAAAAAAAGGTCAGTTTCTGGAAGGCCTTATATGATTATATGGTTGTTGTAGGATCAAGAAGCAGATGTTAGAGGAGCTGGTCATGCAAGCAAGCATTTGCAGGACCAAATCCTCTTTCCTCAAGGGTGACAAAAGCATTGCCAGAAAGAGTTTGCTTGGAACCCATGTCCTACACTCTGTTTTTGAGGTTTTGCTGAAGCAGTTCTCTTCAGTGATTGATAACCAAGTGCACCTTCTTCCCTCTGCCTGAGGTGTTGGAAGTCTGGAAATTTTTATTTGTGGTGAAGTACTGTGTTAGTGAGAAACTGGCCAAAAGGTTGGTTAGATTCAGCAGAGCAGCTGTGTAATTCCAGGTATCCACAGGTTTATTCCCAGTAGCAGAAAAAGTTGTTAAACCAGCATAACCCATAAACTTTATTTAGCCTCTTTCTTCCTTAATGTATTCAGAAATTTCTTTTCATGCCATTGACTGTATTTCATTACTTTTCTTCCATGGGCATGCCCCTGTTTTGGGAACAATGCAAATCAGTTTGCCTGTGAAGGTTTCCACGGAATAACAAAGTTGAGGTTTGACTTCTTACAGATATCTGGGATCAGGGTGAAATCCTGGGTGTTTAATCATGCAGTTTTGTACAGAGCATTGCAAGTTCCTGTAGACTGTGTTCTGTTTGTTCAGTAGCAACAGGATTCTCCTTCCAAAGCTTTTTGTCAGTGTTTCAGAGTGAGTTGCCTAAAATTATCAATCACAATTGTCACCCATTTAAGAAAACTTAATTCCAGCCACATCAGAGGAGCTTCATACTAGAAGAAAACTTAGCTCTATCATTCCTGAGGACATTCTGTCCATATCTGGACTTGGGTATTTATAAAAAACTCCTGGGAAGGTCCTCCCCTCTGTCATAAGGCAACTTCTGTACAAGATGTGTTTTGCTGAAAATAATTTAGAGATTGGTAAGGCTTGGTTTGGCCTCGACCTCTGTACTCTTTTCTTCTTCCTTAATTTGTGTGTGGGACGGATTTTTCTTTATTGCTGTGTTTTTAATAAGACTTTAAAAGAAAAACAATAGCAAAACCTGTACAATAGCAAGGAAAATATTTGTATTTTTAGCATTTAGCTATGGCAGCGAGAGAGGAAGTTGTTTTATAAGCAGTGAATAAAAATAAATGGAAGTAACACAAATTGACCCCAACCCTTTTAAGGTTTAATGCCTCGTAGATAAGAATGAAGTATGTTGTTTTTAGGGTAGTGAAGAAAACCCTGGTAATTGATAATGAGATATAGAGCCTTTCATCTCTTGATCCCTGGTCCAAGTTTGACCTGAGTCAGTAGTAAATGAAAGTCAGCCAACTACCATCTGATAGAAACTGCAGTCCTTAGAAATGATTATGAGGTCTGTCTCAAGGGATTTCAGATGAAATATCGACCCTGCCGAGGTCAGAGTTTCACCTCCAGGGTCCACTTCACACAAACCCCATCAGACTTGTGGCACCCTCCTTTTGGATGGTCAGGCAAGAAAGGTCAAGAATTGAACAGGCAGAGGCACAGTTCTGCTCTCTCATCCCCACAGAGCTGATCTGTTTGTAGTGAAATTTGGGTGATACTGCACAGGCAATCTGGACACTTCCATGCCTGTATGATCCTCAAGTCTCATGAGCCCTGGGTGAAGCCCATGACTCTGAAGGGAAAAACATTTAAAAATAAAAAAATCCTCATTGACAGTGAATGCAAAGCAGAGCATTTCTCCTCAGTTAGTGACTGTCAGAGAAGAAACAGTTCTTAAAGAAATCATCCTTTGTATATGAATTAAGGCAATGAAGTCACCCCAACATGCCCATGTTTAAAATGGTCAGTGAGTTTATGGGCTATGGTAGGTGGAAGAAAACTGTGACAAGAATGTAGCTGTGAGTTCAGCTTTTCTGACCTTGCCCTAATTAATCTAACAGGCTTCTGTCAGACTGGCCTGAAGTTTTGAAATAGCATTAGATTTATTGACAGGGAACTATTCCTACAAAGAGTGGATAACTGTTTGACTTACGTGCAGTTGAATGATTATGCTGTAGTTATGAACTCAACTTATTTATGACAAAGGAATCGTTTTACTTGAGCCAATTTTTTTCTAAGCTTGCAAGAGTTGCCATAATTCCATATAAATTATTGCACAGAAAGAAAGCTGTTGAAATATTGTATTGAAAGCATAATACTCTAAGGTTAGAAAAAAGTGTAACCTGGCTGACCCCGGGATTTATGAGTCCTTTCTCTCAGTGTGCTAACTTGGAAACAGTTCCCTTTCTCCTTACCCCACCACACAATCACTGGTACCCAATATGTAATTAGGGAGAGACTGAGATGTCTCTCTCCTCCTTAGAGGACTGCAAATGCTCAGTGTAACTACAGCTCAATTAAACCAGCACTTCTGGGATGCTGGAGAAAGATGCTTTAGTTCCTTGAGCTCAGAAGAATGTTCCTGGCATGTGAGTCTGTAATTGACACGTCTTTTCCAAGCCCATCTCCTCTGAATTAATTGGAAGGTGGTGTCACTAAAACAGAAAACAAGGCCTTTGTATAGAGAGTTAAGTAAACTGGAGAAAAGTTGCAGGTTAGATTAAATTTGAGGATCTGTAAAACTTCAAAATGCTAAAATGGGATCTAGATGGGATTTTGTGTTTTGGCAAATGTTTATAATTTTTTTTTTTACTTTTCAGGATGTTCTAGACCTAATTTGTGAAGAGGTTTGAGTTTCTCTGATTAACTAACCCTCCCCCATTTGTTTTTGTGCCACTTTAGAATGCATCCCCCTATGCACACTGCATTCTGGTCTGCCTGATCCTCGTGTGTGAGGTTTTCACTGGAGCAGTTTCTGCCTGCTGAGTATTGGTGTCTTCTCCCCTGCATCCCTCAGTGCTGCTGTTTTACCAGCAATGGAGCTGGAATGTGTGTTTTGAGAGCTCTTGTGCATCAACAACCCCAGAGGTGTCAGACTGTGGTTTAGAGTGGTTTAGAGTGATCTGCAGCTGTAGGACAGGCTGACACCCAGCCCAGCTCAGCAAGTTCTTGGGTTCAGTTGGGTTTTGTCCTTCAGGGCCCCAAGGGATCTCTGCTGTTTACCTTCTCATCTTTTGTGAGGCCATCATCTGCTCCCTGGTGCCCTTTCTCTGGGACCTGGGCAAGTCTGGGGCTCTGTAGCTGTCCTGCCAGGTGGGCAGAGAGCGGCAGAAGCTTGGAAGATGCTCACGGTGCTGAGCCAGTCCCCCAGTGAATCCCAAAGGTGTCCTTCTTTAAAAGGTGTCCTTCTTTAAAAGGTGTCCTTCTTTAACAGGTGTCCTTCTTTAAAAGGTGTCTCTGAAACAGTTTGGAGGGGTCGTGCAGTTCATGGGCTCAGAGAAAAAGTCTAGCCCAGGATGATGATGGAAGGGTTTGCTTTGAAGCTCGGTGACGAATGTCACTTTAATTGAACTATATTTAAAATGAAATATGGTTGTTAAAATTCATAAAGCAATTCATATTCAGTAGGGCACTGTTGATAAAATAGGTCAACCTTGCAGCCTAAATTGTGATAAAACTGATACTGCTAATCTCACAATTTTGTAGAAAACCTGACAATGTTTTATGTTTTTCCCTCAAGCCCCAGCTCTTGGAGTCATGTGATGACAAAAATGCCAGCTTTCGTTTCTCCAAAATGTAAACTTCCAACTCTCATATTTCCAGGCAAAATCTGAAACCATGAGCACTACAAGTTCCAAAATTAGAAGGCAAACAAAACAGAGGCCAAATGCTGTTTTCTAATCTGTTCTGATTTTTAGTCAAAAATTTTTTTTGGAGAGCCCAGCTCAAAATCTTGGAACACTTCAGGTTGCCAATATTGCAAAACTAAGATCTCAAAGCAGCAGGAAGCAAAAACGCTGCTTTAAAGTGTTTCTAACATTTAGGCCAGAGTTTTGCTTGACTTTTTTGGTTTAATGCTGTCAGTAATTGGTTACTAATTTGTATTCTTTTCTAAGTGACATACTTAGCCCAAGAACCAAGTGCTTTCTGAAACTTGTGGGCAATTCCTGACAGACAGCAAGCATTTGATGGCTGTGTTTTTTAGGAGAGGGCTTTCATTTTCCTTCAGAGCTAGAGCAGATGTTTTAATAAGACCCTTTTTCTGTGAGAAAGTTTGGAATAAGAGGATCCCAACTAAATTCTGATGCAAAGCTGGAATGAGCCTGGCCTGCTCCACCTGTTACCAAATGAATCTCTCCAGCACTAAAGCTGTGTTAAAGAGGGAATAATTTTATTCAGGCCTGAAGGTGCACACAGGAGATTCTAACCTAAAGTGGGCTCATGATTCTGCAAGGGGGTTACTCAGGTACAGCCTCTCCATGCACAGAACAGGTTACCCAGTACCATAAATCCCACCCCAAGTTCCCAGAGACTCAGTCCTTTGTTTTGTCCATCACTGCATTCCTGGGCCAGATGTCTTCTTACCTCCCAGCTCTCCTTGCTGAAAGCAGCTTTTGTAGCCCTATTTCTCTGCTGAAAGCTTCATAGGCACAGTAAAAATTGAATTAACCCTTTTTAGTCTCCCTCCTGCCAGGTGGGATGTGGCTTTCCCAGCTCCCAGGTGGAATGTTTGCTGTGGCCTCGATGGCCTCAAGCTCTGCAGGCACTCAGCAGCTTGTCCAGAGGGAGGTGTGGGCACCACAGTTTTTTGGGCATGGTGCACCTTGGGGCTGCAAATTTCTTTCTTTCTTGGGGCTGTGCTGAGCCCCTCAGCTGCCCTGCATGTCCTCACAGCTCCAGGGAAGGCCTTTCCTTGGGACTCTGGATCCAGGTTTCCATGTCTCCAGCGCAGTCAGCCGGCTGTGTCCCTTTCCCCATGAGTTGTGTTGGTAGGTGAAGAGGCCTGGCTGTTCTGGTGTGTTCTCAAACCAGAATATTCCCATTCTTATTACCCTCTGAGGTTTAAGATGTTCCAGTTTGGAATGTAATAAAAAACCTGAACTTAGAATTTCCTGCAGGATGGCTAGTCCATTTTTTCAGCCAGATGTGTTTTCCACTCTGTAGCTATATTTTTGGGGAGGAAAGAAGGATTTGGTTTCTGAGTTACACAGAAGTTCATCAAAATATTTCTTAAGCCTAACATGCAAAGTTTTGAAATGACACAGTTGTTGTTGTCAAAACTTTACAAATAGCAAGAGGTTGTGGATTGATTCCATTCTTCCAAAACAGTGGTAGGGACTTGCTTCCAGAGTGCTTGAGATACCATAATTTAGCCAGTCAGTTATGGCAATAACTTTTGTTGTTTAGATTTGTTGTTTGTTTTGAACTCCTCAGGTGAGCAGTCATGTGTTATTCAGAGCTGGCTGCACAATAGCTAGGCCCATTTGTGTTCTTTTTGGTTTTTTGTTGAAAGTGCCAGTTCCTCTCTCTTCTTGAGAGAAGACACAGATCAATTGACTGTACAAAAAGAAATGTGAAGATTTTTTTCCCTGCCCCAACAAGTTTGCAGTCTTAAATTACATTTCCAACATGGCTAAGCCTTTAATTTTCCATCTGCTGCTTAAAACAAAAACCTCCAGCAGGCCACTATATGAGCTAAATGCTTGGAGAACTTTGGGCTTATAATAAGGAGGGTAGATATCTTTACTCTAAACTCTTAATCTTTGCCCTGTCAGTGTCTCCTCAGTGCAGCCACAAGGTCTTGGGGCATTTCTTTCCTGGTTCCAAACCTCTCACATCTGTAAGCAGAATTTTCCAGAGGTTTCAAAGGGCTGGAGATGGTGAGTCCTTCACTGGAGACACGAAAATGAGCAGCTGCTGCTACACAAGGGCTTGGTTACAGATTTAATAATGCCTGTTGCTTCTGGATTCCCGTTTTCCCCAGGAATTCTGCTGTTCTGAGAAGTCAGTGACAGCAGAGCAGTGCTTTGTGGTGCTACAATCACTTTGCAAGGCAGAACAGTGTTGGTTTTTCCACAACTACAGTCCTCTTTGTATGTTAGAGGGAGGTGAGGACAAAAGGTTTCCTTGGTAAGACAATATAACTGTTGAAGTGAGGGCCTGATCCAACTCCCACTGAACATGGAGAAAAGGCTCTTGTTCATATTAGTAGGAGTTTAGTGAGACCTTTCTTCAGTAGGAAACTGTGAGAAAGCATCTTCGTCCTCACTCTCCAAAATATTTTTAGAACAGGCTCTGTCCACTGAAGCGGTTTGGTTTTTTTCTAATTTTTTTTGCCAGCGTGGATATGACAAGCTATGACTGCACAGTCAAACTGAGCAGTCTCGTGGATGTGGGGACATTTTGTCCAAATTCATCATGTGTCAGGAGCAGCTGTTTTCCCAACTTATAAACACAGGCGTGCTGGATTCAATGAGATCCAAAAAGGACTCACACTACAGCCTTTCCCATGACTTTGCAACCTCTTCCCAAACCACTGACGTTGCCACCAAAGAGGCAAAACAATTGTTCCTCACAAAGCTCTGCAGCTGATGGCCTATCAGTTATCAGGATAACTGTCCCTAGAGCAGGAAAAATCCCCTGGGAAAGAAGTTATTCAAAACCACAGGCACGTATACACAAAACCAAAAACAAACAAACAAAACCAAAGGGAACAACAAAAAAAAAACCCAAACCAACCAAACAAAACAAAAACACAAACAAACAAACAAAACAAAACAACCAAAACAAAAAAACTAAAAACAAACTGAAAAAAAAACCAAAAAAAAAAAAAACCACCAAAAAAACAAACCCCCAAGGCTGGGGGAGGAAATGGGGAAAAGGAGAAAAAAAAAAGAAAAATCAGTCTGAGCTAGTTGCTTTCTGTCCTCTCAACTTCAGCTAATAACATTTGTGTTTGACTGGACTTTTGAGAATCCTGTGGGCCTTCATTTTCTTCCCTTACCAGGAAAGTTAAGTCATGTAAAACGTTGTTGAGGTCTTTATGTGTACTTCTTTCAGTGCAGACTATCATTTTGCACCATGGATTTAACTCTGAAGATAACCCTTAGCAAGTTTCTGCAGGTAGGTTGATCTCAGGCCTTTTCTATACCTTTGTACCATCCAACTTTGTGACTGGTGTGGTTGTGCCAGTGCAAACCAGGAGTATCTCCTTAAAACTTGCATGAGCCTCTGTTGGTCAGAGCCTGGTGCTGATTTTGCCAAGGTTGGGGGTTTGATCCCCATATAGGGCATTCCCTGAAGAATTGCACCCTTGTGGGTCCTTTCAAACTCAGAATTTTCTGTCTTTCTCTGAACTTGGATTTATTGGAAATGCAAGGGCATGTTTGATTGAGGTAAATCAGCTTTTTTTGCCTATGCTGATGGCAATAGCACTTGATGGCAATAGCACTTGTTTTCTTCAGTGTTACTGGTCCAAATGTTCTCAAATTATAACAGTTTTGAACATCATAACTTTTTTCCTTGCCATTTTAGCATCTTTTCTTAATTTGCTCTCTGTTACTGAGCTTTCAGTGTTCCCATTTTCCAGTTCTCTCGCACAATTGCAAGGGAAGGCCAGGAACTTTTTTTTTTTATTAAAAACCATAACACTGAAACACCCAAAATAATCCAGCATCTAAAACTGTAAGAAGAAGGCCAGCGGTCAAATCCAGCCATGGCAGCTGGCAGCGTTGTGCTCCAGGGCCTCATCTTGGTCTCTCTCTCCTCAGCAGGCATCTCAGGGCCCTGTCTGTTTTTTTTTGTTTGTTTGTTTTCACATCTCCAATTTCTGCATCTCTCACCCGGTCAGCTTTGACCATTTTCTTTCACGTGTGGCTCCCTGGTAGTGTAACCTTCCTTGTGCCGCTGCCCACCCCTTCCCACAGCAACTTCTCCTTCCTGCCAGCCCTCCCTTTTGCATTTCCACAGCCTTATCCATGGTTTTGTTTGGCATTTTATTGGCTGCAGGGCAGTGTGTGCCATTCTGGGGATGTTTGTGTTCCGTGGGGTGCCAGGTGAGCTCTGGGCACGTTTGTGTACCCGTGCAGGTGTTGGCACAGCAGACAGCAGGGGCATGGGAGCAGAAAGTGCCATGTAAAAGTGGCTGCAGAGGATGGGCATCAGCTCTTCATGGTCTTGTCTGTGTGTCTTGTCTTGTCTGTGTGGAGCGTGTGTAATCCTGAGCCCTTGTGCAGCCAAAAAAGGCTGCTGCTGCTGCTGCTGCCGCCTCTGCAGCAAGGTGAAGCAGAAGATAACAATAAATTTTTTACTGCTGGCTGGCAGAGGTGTTTAGGATGTGTTTTCTTTATATCTCCATCCGCCCCTAATTGAGGATGCTTTAAAATTGAATGACTAGCAGTCAAAACGTGTTTGCTTCAAACTGAGAAGAAAAATGCTGGTGTCTCTTCTTCCAAACTGATTGCGCTTTGTACACAGCTGACAGCCACAGTCACTTTGAGTGACTGATAAGTGGGAAGCTTTGCCACTTATCAAGGAATGCACGCTGAAAAGAAAGGACTGGAGCCGTTCAGATGCTTTGGCATGTTCAAAATAACATCTCACATCAGTCAGGCTCAGAAGCACTAGGAGACATTTCAAAATAAACTTTCTATCTATCCATCCATCTATCTAGAGGCAAAAATTAAATTTAACAGACAAATCGCTGTGTGGCAGCGCATTGGCTCTGAAAGCAAGAGCATCATTATGAGGGTCACCAGTTGCAAAATGACTCAGATGGCTGTGTAATTGGAGAGTATTTCTTGTAGGGTCTCACCCCCCAGAGCAAAACAAATTTTGAACGTTCACAACTGCATATTATTCTGGTGATTTCTCTAAACTGGGGGTCTTTGGCCCTGTTGGCCAAGTAATATTTAGTTTATGTGGCCCAGGATATCCTGAAAGATCCCAAAGAAAATGAAACTCTAAGCTAAATTCAGATCTCATTTATTTCCTCTTCAATATTATGGAATATGCTTGGGATTGCCTGGCTTTTACTCAGAAAATGGTTCTTAAAGTTTCTTTAGGACTTTGTTTTGTAGTGATGCATAGCATGAATAGAGGATGTAATTTTTTTGGTAAATGTTTATTAATGTTACTTTTTAGTGATGTGTATAGTATGAGATTCTAACCTGCAGGAGTATGAGGGTGCATTTTCTTGTCCTGGCTGTAATACAAGTGGTGTCAACCAGTGTAGGGTTTGGGCTGGCCCGCTGGATGTGATGACGTTTCACCCTGCCTTAGCAGGGCTTTACCTGTTAGATACACAAGCACAGGAGCTGGGATGGGAATCTCCAATGGGAGGATGGAGAGACACAAGCAAGTAGTGTGTAATATCCCAAACTGGAATTTGGACAGAACATGGTGTTGATCTGCATCCATCAGCACTACAAACAAAAAAATGGCTGCCAGGTTTACAACTCTTACTCTAACTGATGCCTGGGGTTTTAGCTTTTATATTTTTCAGGTTCTGTGCTGCTTTAGTGTGTAGTTCTGAGCTTCATATTAGGGGATGGTGAGCTCTCTGCACAGAGCAGGGAGACAAAACAATTCCTTCTCTAGCTGGGGACCAAGGACAAATGATCCAAATCTCAGGCCCAAGAGCATAAACAACGTGGACTGAAAAGAGAAAAACAAGAAGGATGGGACTTGATAACCTAAAGCTGGAATTGGACAATGAACTCCAAGATGCAAATGGAGCAGAACTGATCAAAGTGACAGAGCCCGTGCCCGGTGTCCATTTTGTGCCCATTTTGGTTCATCTTGGGTGCAGCCCTGGCTGGGCTCTTGTGCTGCCCAAGGTGGATCCATGGAGGAAATCCTTTTAATAAATCCCTAATTTATTCTTTAACTCTGTCTAGTCTCTGTTCCAGCTCAGTCTTCACAAGGCATCATAACAACCCTGGGACTGTTGATGTACAAGGGCCATTGTCTTTTGTTATGATTCTGAGCACTGGGCATCTCATTCTGCCTGGCTGATTCTATCTAAAATGGTTGCTTTTCTAGCCAAAATGGCTATATTTGAGATAGGAGTTATGCTTGGCATTCCAAGGTTGCCACCAGCACCCACACCTGTGTCAAGAGGAAGAGATTTGGGGCTCATTCAGTTCCTCTTGCCAGTGCCTTGCTTTTCTGATTCATCACTTGCCATATCAGATGGCTCATGAAAACAGAGCGCTTCAAACTCTCCCCTGGGATAATGGCTTCAGATGATTCAGAGGGAAAAGCTGGTTCCACCTGCTGAATCAAGACCTTTGCCTTCACCACCTTGGGTTTTCCTCCCTGTCCAAAAGCTGATGATGCTTTACCCTACTTTTGTTTTAGTTCTCCACTTTCTGTCACTCACCTGCTGCTCAATTGCTATGTGCAAATTCATGTGGAAGGCAGCTGGTTGTGCTTGGTGTTTGTAAGAAGAGTAAATGAAACTTTTCCTAGTTCCTGGGTGTGATTGGAGGGATGATGTGAGTCAGCCCTGCCTTAAAATTCTGGAGAAAGAGAGGGGAAGGTACAGTTGTCTTGTGAAAGTCTCTGTTGAACAAAGATTACCTGGAGGGTCATGGATCTCGTGTCACCTGTCTTTATTTTGCATCTTGTCTAGAGTCTCCATTAAGTTCACTTTTCACATGAAAGTTGAATAAAAATTGTAACAGTTAAATAATTTTAAAGAACCATTTCAGATTTTTATTCAAATTGATTTAAGATATGCTTTGAAGAGATTTAGAGGTATATGTCAGAGTTTCTTGTGTTTAGAAGTTAAATAAAAGAATTTAAGTTCCAAGATAAACATAATAAAGTTACAAAAAGTAAAATGAAGACTTTAATGTCAAGTAATAATGATGAAATGAGACACATTTAATTCACAGTACTTGAAGTTCATAAATATTTGGTACAATAAAAAAAAATTATAATATGTGTGTTACAACAATTTTTTATCAAATTTGACTTACTTAAAAGATGATAGTGATACTGTTCAGCAAATTTTTCTAAAGTTGGAACTTGGATAGTTTCAACAAAACAGCAATTTAAAATGGATTTGGACAGAAATTATTGAAATATTTCTATATTCTTGTGTGCTGTGAACACTGTGCAAAGAAATACATTATTTAGCTAAAAAGGTAAGGCATTTGAAAGTTACAAGTGCCAAGAATTAAGTGAAATAGATACATTTATTTTGTTCTCATGTATCTCTGTCATACATGTTGAATAAAAAACTTGTATTCCAGAATTACACGATAATATAATTGTGGGAAAATGAAAATTCTGTTGACAGCCTTAGTTCTGACATTCCCTAATGTTCGATTCCTTGGCTTTTCATCCATTATGGCATTATTTAAACTGGTTTTCTGTGTGGTTTTGATGGCTGTAAAAGCCCAGAGTGCTGGTGCACCAGGCACTTACAGTGCATTGCTGGATCAGTTTGAACCCTGAAGTGTCAGCACGGGAGAAGTTCCCAAGTTACAGGACCAATGCTGTGTTCCCCTGGGCCAGCCAGCCACAACAATTCCCTGGCTCTGCTGTACAAGAGCCTGTCCTATGGACTCCCCTCTTTTTCTGTGTCACATTTCCTTTCTGCCTCCAGTTTTGAATTTGGGGGTTTTTTCCCCATTTTGGTCTCCATCAATATAGAGAAGACTTTTTTTCCTTTTCCTGTCCTCTTCAGAAAGGTAGATGAGTGGTTGAGTGCCTTTGTTGAATCTGGACTGGTTGTGTTGAAAATGGAATTTGACTCCTTTTTTTGTCCATTTTCTCCTCCCATTCTCCCTCAGTGGGGTTGGGACTGGATCAGTTTGTGCCACTAATCAATTATTTTCTCCTAATTTACCACATTCTTTGTGCTTAAGTGGAAAAAAAAGAAACCTTTGGCTGATTGTACATTGTTCAATGGAACCTGTTGTAGTATTTGTCCCTTTAAAGCTCTGTGTGGTGAGAATATATTTTCTTATCTTGCAAACTGTGTGTAGAATCTTGTCTGCCATTTAAACATTTCTGAGCTGCTATGAATAAGCAAGAGGGGCTTTTTCATGTACCATGTGTAATAAGTTTTAAGTTAGTAATATCCCTGAGAATCACATACATCTAAATTAAGCATAATTTCCAATTTCTTTAACCCTGGAGTTACTTACTAAATTGCAACTAATGGTAGTTGTGAATTTTTCAGGGCTGTGTGAATTCTTCAGCCATGCTGGCAGTTCCTCTTCATCAGATAGAGATAAACCTTATGTAGAGCAAGGCATTGGTGATCACAGTATTTCCCAGACTGATGCATATAAAACAAGATGCAATATAAGCAGAAATGGACTCAAATCACTTCAAATTAGAAAAAAAATCAGGAAATAAAATTTTCAGACTTCTTCTTTTCCCCTCCTGTGATTCTCTGAATGTCTCCATGGCTGTAGACACCCCTATAAATGTTGCTTCTGTTTTTCCATAGAACCTGTTTGTGGCAGCAGGAGGTTTCCCTGGGTAGGCTAGCTCAGCAGATACATGATAGATCCAGGAATTTCTTTGTCAGTGTGTTGGTAAGCAAAGTTTTGGAAAGCTGATACATTCTAGTGACCAGAATTAAGAAGTATGCTCTGTTTCTTGCATTTATTCTTTATTCGAAATGAAAGGCAGGCTTGAAATTATACTATTCAAGAACTTTAGCTTTCTGTGTCATGAGTTTCAGGGTGTTTTTTAAGCCTACTTCCCTTGCATTATTTCTTAGTGCACAGTTCAGAATTCCTGTCTTTTTTGTACAATAAGAATTAGGAAACTTGCATTGTAATCAATATACTGACACAGAATTCTGTGTCCTTTGTTAAAAATATTTGCACTTCTTATTTAAAACAAAACATCCATTTTGGGAATTCTTCACGTCCCCTTCATGTACTTGGGTGGATTTGTGTAAATTCCAAGTTTGCTTTCTGCACCTTTTGAGAAGGTTGTTTGAGCTCAGTATCCTCTTAGCAGAAACTCTTACAAAGATCCCGTGGGAGGAAAATTGTCCATTGTGTTCCTTCAAAACCTGGCTATCTTTTTTCCTGGAGCTGGGCTCAGGAAAGTTTATTCTTCCACTCAGAGATATCTTAGGAGGTTCCTGTCCTTCCTGGTGCCTAGGAAGCAGAGCTCAGATACATATATTGTATTTGTTGCCATCATATAATCTGTGCAACTTCCCTGCAAATATAAAGAATTATGCTTTCCCCAGCTGTTCATTTGATAGGATTCTAGTCCTTCATTTAGAGAGAACTGTGCTTCTTCCATTCCCATTGTTTGATCCGTGGCCTCCTTTCTATACCTATTGTTTGTTTTGTCTTTTTTTTGTTGTGCGTAACAGGTGTTTCTTTCAGACAGCCCAGGCAGCAAGGCAAGGGCTTCCTTTATGGCAGATCTCTCGAGACTTTGATGAAACTCTCCTTTGTAATAAAAATGACACTGCCTTTAAAGGAATTGCATGTGAAATCTGTGTTTGCACAAATGCCCTCCGTCCCCCTGCCCTCGCTGTTTCTCTGGCTCTCTTTGGCTTTGGGTGTGTTTCCCTTGTCTCCTGTTTGCTTCCACAGAACTGATTCCTTTTTACCTTCCCAGCGCTGTGCTCCCCTCAGAGCCTGGGAATGGTTTAAAAAGAAGGAGCTGTTCTTGTGAAAGGAGCTCGCTCTGCTCCCAGTGCTCCTGGTTACTGCCCCCACAAATCCCATCCTCGTGCCCCAGAGGAGCTTCCTCAGGGTTCCTCTGTGGAACCATGGTCAGAGGCTGAGCACTTCCTCTGCACCTGCTGAGCCTGCTCCTGCTCTGATGGGTTACAGGTGCCACAGGTCCTTTCCTGCCTGCCTTGCTGTTTTTTCCTTCACACAACCTCACCTGCTGCTGAGCAGGAGCCCCTGCTGTTGGTCTGTTTTTGTGGCTTAGGTGTGTGAATACTTCGGGGAGGTGTGGCAGGAGCTGAGGTGTGTGGTAGGCAGAATGCACACATAAATCAGTACCTGATGCCACCTTCCCTAATGTGCATTTAATATTCTTTCAACTTTTTTGTTGAGAGTAGGACTTCCACATTTGAGTATCATCTTAGTAGCTGACTCTCTAGATGTTAAGGAAGCCAGAAGAGGGAAAACCAAAGAAGGGCAAGAGCCTTGTACTATGTTTTTGGCTGGTTCATTGGCTCATATTGTTCAGGTGTCCTGACAGAATACTGCTGACCTACAATGCATTATTTCCATGCCCTTCTGTCCATGCCCAGACATTTATTGGTTGGAAGCCCCAGGGGTGAACAGATACAAAGCTGTGTTAGTCACAGGAGATGTAATGGATGTCCTGGGAGCTGTGCCAAACAATTAAGAATAAAGGCATAATGATTTACAGGGTAAGCAAAACCTCTGGAGGATGTTGCATCTGTACAGGCTGCCCTGTGAATCTGCACAAGTCGAGTAACTTGCCCCATTTCAGTGTTCAAAAGACAGTGCATATCTGGGGAATGAGCATAGGTGGGCTCCTGCTTTCAGTCTGAGACAGAACCTTCTGCTGGTGACTTTCTGTTGCTTTGATCAGTGGTTCGAGCTTCCAAAGTGTCACCTGCAGTGCCATCAGGTGCCCTCTACACAAAGTGTGTTTTTCCTGCTGCAGTTACAGTGGCAGGGGTGTCAGCACAGCCTGGATGTGATACTAGCATTGGATCTATTTTAGTGCTTCCCTCTGTGGCAGTGGCAGTGGCAGCATCTGTGGAAAAGATGAAGATAACTGTCAGAAAGCGTGTTTGAAGGGTGTTTAATTTAGGAACATTAAACTCCCCCCCCCCAGGCTGACATTTGCTTTAGCATGCAGTAGTTAACAGTGGAAGATGGGACTTTAATAATGCTATTTAATACTATTTCCTAAAAGGCTTCTTCCTCGTGAAATATATTGTCTGCTTTTGGAGTTGTTTCGTTACCAATTGACTCAAAACCCATGAAGTTTTACTTGATTTTACCATAACATGTTGATTGCAGGAGCCTGAAATTCCCTCCTCTTGTACAAAACATGATAAAATCCAAACATGAGCGTTTAGAGACACTCTGTGCTGAAATAAATGACCAAGATGAGGACAAGCCTAACTTGATGTTACAGTTTTATCAGGTTCCACATGGCTTCTTCTCTGTATGATTTTTCTTAATGTTTAAGAAACCTGAGCCGCTGTTTTAATAGTTAAATACAAAAAGATACAGATTGTTTTTAAAAACCAGGCTGTTCTGAAAGCAGCCATTTCTGAAGTTCAGGCATGCAAACTTCCCTCAGAGTGTGGGCACATGTCCTAAGAGCCTCACACCCGTTGTTGGTTTTTTTGGGAGGCCATCTCCCTGCTCCTTCAGGAGGTGCCTTTTTGGGGGAGGTTAAGCCTTCTTTCCACCAAAGGGGACTTGAGGAGGCTTCCTTGGAAGCCTGTCACTGCTGTTCCTGGATTTCCCAAGGCAGAGGTGCTTCCTGAGACACGTGTGAAGCTCACCTGCCCAGGAAGATTGCTGCTCACCAGCCTGCTTTAAGACGGCTTTGCATGCAAAAGGCTGATTTTCGTCATTTTGGGACTATCACTCAACAGAAATGTCAGAAACACGGGAGGATAAATACCCAGTTACATTAGACAGGGGGAAAAAAAGCGCTCTGAAATTATCTCCTGGCTCCATGTTTTCCAAGGTTTTGCATTAGCGGGGACGAAGTCACAGTGTGTTGACACAGTCTAATGTGCAGTGACATAATACCTGGAGTATGGAGACAGCAAGAGGCGCAAAATCAAACTTATCTGAGTTTTCACAGCAAAAGAAGGGATTAAACTTTGCTGGTTAAAATATGGATTTTTTTTTTTTTTTTAATAGAAACTATCCTAGTTCGATTGAGATAAACCTACTCAGATCTAATTCTATCCAGTCCCTGGGAAAAGTGGGCCTTAAGATGTTGAGCCTATTTGCCCAATCCCTTTTTTTAGAAATAAAGATTAGGGTAGGAAGTTTGGTCCTTATCTCTAAGGTTCTTACTGCTTCAGAAGGAAACTGAAATACTTACATGAAGGACACTTTCCTGAACTTGTGATTTGTCTTCACTCAGATTATTTCAGAAGCCTTGCCAATGTAGATTTCCCACAATGCTTGGCTATTTTTGTTTTACACCTCCTAGAGGAACTGTGATAAATTGTTGTTACTGCCTATTAAATAGTAGAAAGAGATGTCAAAATACTGTAGTGACTGGAAATTCAAATGTTACTCCCTGTGCTTGGAAACTTTGCTCTGGAAGCATCCTCCCTTATTTCATAACTGCCAGGTATGATTCTTCTCTGCCTTTTCATCCCTTATAGTTGCTTATAGCTCTACAAAATAACATTGAATCACCAAATTGTACTTGCATTTCACAGTCTATTTGCACGGATATTTATGTAGGATCCAGATCTTATGTAGCACTGTCATCACTGGATCTTGGAATATTTTTCATTCTCTTTTTCCTTTTTTTTCCCTTCTTTCTTTTTAAAGCATCCTGTTTTTCAGACCAGGGGAATTGAGGACAGAGGGGAAGCAGCTTGCACATTGTTAGGCTGTAGCTCATTGCCAGAACCAGGAACAGAACCCAGATTGTCAGGCGTCTCCCATTGGGCCACAATGCAGAATGTGAACTGAAGTGCAGAGTTATCAAAGATTCAGCCTGTTTAGGTTTTTATCTTCTGTCTCCGCTTTTGCTGGTTTTCTATAGAATTTCCCATTTCTCTGGAAGAAATTGAATGCAGACTGCAGTGTTTGTGGCAGGGGGGAGGAGAATGAGGCAGGGAAGCAGGCAGAAAAGACTCTCTTATTCCCAGAGTCAGATTTATGTTGGTGCCATTCCACTGAAGCACATCAAATAGAGTTTAACGCAGAAAAACTGATCTGCTCCATCAGTAAAATGTAAGTGAATAAGTGGTAAAAAAGTTTATGAGGGTCTGTTTCTGTCCTCTTCGAGGTAAGAAAACAATTTTCCTTGCATTTTTAGCATTTGCTGTGTTTCAGTTTTTCCAGATCCATTCATTGTAACAAAGCCAAGACTCTGTCAGCACATACCTTCCCTTTTGAAGCACCCCTCGATTCCATGAAAACTGCCTAAATAAATCAGCATGTAAGGCCCTCAGCAGTCGCTCTGCACGAGCCCTCTCCTCACCTTGCCCGCTGCTAGGTTTGTATTCCTTTCTGGCTGGACTAAATGCCAGTGGGACGTCTGCCCACGTGTGTTTTTCCTCCTGGGCTGCTCTGCTCCAGCCCACAGCGGTTTGTTTGCTGTCTTGCTCTCCTCTCAGTTTCTGGTGCTCACCCTGCTTCCACACCAGTGCCAGGGCTCTGCTTACCTGAGGCCAGCTTGTTGTGTTTAACAGGCAAGAGTGGCTGTGCCCCAGGCCTGCCTTTCCCATCTCTCCCCCTTCTCCTCCTGCTTTCCATTTAATGGCTTTGCTAATAATGAAACAACCACGGCGACGGTAGGGGCGGCACAAACACATGCTCACCTACGGCTGAGTCGCTGATGTTTTAGAATTAAAAAACAAAACAGGATTATTATGATAATAAAAGCCAAGGCAGGTGCTGGGCACTTTGTTTATTTGCTGATTAAAACAGTCACAGTGTGACATCTTTCGGTGTAATAAACTGAAGAGGGAGGAGGGTTATTGCATCCCCAAGGCTTTGAGAGTACTTGAACAGAAAATATTTGAGGGCCATCTAATTTTAAGGGACACCATATATCACTGCATGCTGGGAATATACCTGTTTGGCAGGGTGGTGGGCAAGAAGTCAAATATTCAAAATGATCAGTCAGCTACCAGGGCATTCATTTCCTTCTAATCTGGCTTGGTCCCTTGTTAAGACCCCAAGAAACAAGAGGGAGGGCTGTTTAAAAGCTGTGCCTCTGCCACTGAATAGGATGTCAGGTAGTAGAGGCAAGATCCATGTTGCCTTCCTTATTTCTTCCATCTCCGTAGTAAGATGCTCAGCTTCTGTTAGGCCACTGTGAGCCCTTATGCTTTCTTAAACCAATATTATAGTGTTTTGGATTAAGTTTGAAAAGTCCTTAATCCTGTTCATCCTCCTCCAAACATATTGTGCTTGTATTTTTATAAAAGTGCTTTCTTGGATTTGTCTTTCCTGGTTTTTTTTTTTAATAAATCTGTTACTTCACGTCCAGTAGAAATTTATTTTGTGAAAACACATTTTAGCCATAAGTGCCCTCATTTTTCTTTAGGCTTTTTAGACTTGCATAAAGTTTTTGCATAGAGGAAACTTTGCTGTAGTGGGAGTTTGATCTTTACACTTGTGTGTGTGTGTGTGTGTGTGTGTGTGTGTGTGATATGAATTCTCTGCATTATGCAATTAACAGTTTCTTCTTGAGCCTGATGCTCTAAATCTGCAAGTGCAGTAGATACTTTCCCTTTGCCAGGCAGCTTCAGGCTAAACGTTTAGACTGCCACTCAGAGTTAATTAAACACCTATTTGAAGTTAAGCTGTTGAATGGCAATAAAATAAAATGTTTGTTCTAGCCCTGTGAAATGGTTATTGAGGTTGACACTGCATTTTCTGCTTTGTTCCTTTCTGCTTTTCAGTCTCTCTACTTGCTCCATATGCTGCTTGTTTAGGAAGGGGCACGATATTTGACAGGCAAACCACCTTTAGCAAAGGTAGTGCTGGCTGATGTTTCAAAAAGTATGGATGCAGAAATAATGCTGATAGTCCTAGTCAAAGTTTGAAATTTTGCCAGTGGAAAAGAACATCCTTCCTTGTAAGAACAGCACAATTTTGTCTCCACCAACTCCAGCTGAAAACACTGATCAGAACAGGCATCTATAGACCTGGCTAAAACAGTTCACTGTAACTGTTGTCCCTCTGGAATGAAAGCATACAGTGGACTCTGCTTTTTTTCCTCATTTGTTTCCCTTTTCCATTGTTATTCTAATCTGCTGCTGCCATAGGAAATAGGTGTTCCTAGGGTGGGCAGCTCTCTTCACAAGACACCTCTGCCTGTCTTGCTGCTTGTAGAAGTATTGGGTTTTCTTGGGTAAAAATACAGTTCACTGGGGTTGTGCAGGAAATTGAGGGATTCAGCATTTGTTTTAAAATGGGGTGATAATCTAAGGCATAACGTCTTGTTGCATTGATGAACTTCCAATTTTTTTTTAGTGAAAGACTAAGGTTTTTACCCATAAGTGTTTTAAGCATGAAGTCTTATAAAGCAAGGAATTATTACAGCACCCATTACAAAAGAAATAATAAAATCTTTCCTCTTTAGAAAATGTTGTTTCAGGAGAATAAATTTCTCTGGGACAGTGGTCAAGGCAGAAGTCTCAGGGTGGGTGTTAAAGATCATCACTTTCTTTAAGCTCCTTTGTGTTCCCACGTACAAACATACTTTCCTGCCTTTCTGGAATTCACTGAAGTTGCTTTACAACATCTGATGATTTTATTTAGCAGCCTCACATACTCTAGGAGAGGGGTGCTCTTGGACTTCAGAAGAAAAACAGAATCAGATTCAATTTCTTGTTCAGTTAGTGTCAGAAGCAGCTAGACATATGAAAAAAATTGGAATCTTCTTAGACTGCCTGTTTGATTTTGGAGGAGGCTCAGATGTTTACTGAAATCTCCAGCCTTTCAGAACTCACTTGTGAGTGCTTTGTTCATTGCTGCCTCTGGACAAAAGTATGTGTCACCAAAAAAAAAAAAAAAAAAAAAAAAAAAAAAAAAAAAAAATCTCCACTGAAAATTTCATGTGTGTGCGTGTGTAAGTCAGCACTGACAATTCAGCAAGGCACTAGGACAGAAATGGTTTTGGTTCTAACAGTTTTCAGAGTGTATCATGTGAGGTTTACTTAGTTTTTCCTTAGTTTGTGTCCTAGTAAAACTGTAGTTGGTTTTGTTCAGATGACTTTTGTAGCTTCTTTATCTGCTGAATTCTGCAGGGAAAGCATCTTCCTACTGTACTGCTGCTATTATATGATCCAGTTTGGCTAAACATTGTGCTTTTACAGACCAGGCTGCAGCCAGCTCTCCCAAGCAGCGCTCCTTAGGAATGCCATCTTTAAGTTAACAAGTGCAAATTTGGATGTGCATTTTGGATAAGTGCTTGCAAGTACATCTCCAAAGCCATAGACCTCAGGAGAATGGATTTCACGGGGTACTGTGCAAGGGAGCCCCGTTGTCTTCAAGTGTGTTTGCACACATGCACAGAAATCTGAAAAGGCAAAGCCATTTTTAACTTCCCAGGCATCACTGAGCATAAGCATTGTACTCATACATAAGGGAAGGTGAAGTTTGGAGGAGTTAATGATTTTAAGATACAGAAACCTTATTCTGTCAGGTGGGGCTGATCTAAATGATCTCTGAAGGAGCCATTTTACCATCATTCCTTTTTGTCAAGCAGTGTGGTCATACCATGGTGAGATGGGACAGTGGTTAGAAAGCATAAGGCAGCAAAATTTATGAGAAAGATCTTTCCATTAGTTACATCATTGCTGCTTTACATTGTAAAGAATTGATGTATTTTCCCTTTCTTCCTTGAAATACACAGATTGTTCTTTAATAACATTATAATCCTATCCACACTGCAGTTTGCAGCACATTGTAGCCTCTGTAGAGTCTCAGACACTCTGAACTCTTAATTATTCAATGAGATACAGATTTAAACCAATTGGATTGTGTACTGGATAAGATGCTGGTTTAGTCCTGTCCTCACTCTATAATCAGAGTTTATATGGTACAGAGTTTATCTGGAAGTTGACCTGTGTCTTTTATCAAATTTAGATGGACTCTGTAGACAGTTACCTGTCAAGCGTCAGTATTAGGCACCAGTCTGGAATACCAGGTGCTTTTTCATGGCTAGCAAAGAAAAGTGATAAATTAGTTGTGATTCAAGTGCCTTAATCTCTAGCTAGAGAGAACATAAATCCTGGACAGAGTCACTAACCTCAAATTAACTCATTAGATCTCTTCCCAAAGCTTCTCTGACTTCTCTGTTCTTTAACTTGTAGCAACATCATCTTCCTCCCTGTCAAGCAGATCCATATTCCAAGAAACCATTTTGACTGCTTTCTCAAATCTTCTTTTCTAAAATCCAGCTTTATCTTCTGCCTAAAAATTTCAGCCACTTTTTTGTCAATCTTACAACTTGATTGCTAAGTCTTCTAGAAGTTGTCATTCTGTTGTCATTCTGTGTCGTTCTGACACTTTCGTTATCTCCCTGTTCTCTTGGCAGGACGTTCCCCAAATGTCCTGCCATCATCTCTTCACTTCTGCTGATATTATTGGACCCAACCCTTTCCTTCAGCCTAGGCATTGCTCCCTGTTTTCCATAACGTGAAATTACAGTTTGGTGTTGGTTCTTCTCAGGCCTTTCACTTACATTTCTCCTCTCCATAGTTCATGCCAGTTCTGATCTGTTCTGTTGGTGACACACACATCTCATTGTTTGGTTTTTTCACTTTTCCTGTGCTGTCCTGCCCTTCATTCCAAAGTACCTAAAGTGTGTTGAATAACCTTTCTAGAAGGGTCCAACCTTCCATACTGCCCAAATTATTTATCAAATTTTACTGCTGCTGTTGACTGCAGACAATTACAAAGCTCATGAAATCTAAACTAGATCCAAGCACAGAGCCCTAAATAATACTGGTAGACATCTACTCCTTTTTACTGTATCATGTTTTCCACTTGTGGTATCTCGTCTTAAAAAATAGACGTAAAACATGCAGGACTCTCTTTGATCATGCACAGTCAGATGTTGGACCTCTGGAGTCCTTTGAACTTCCTCACAGGCTAAGTAATATATGGTGACAGCAATAGAAAGATTCATTTAACTTCACTTGCTTTCCTCTCTGAATCAGCCTGGATTCTGAGAGAGGATTTTTGTGTGTAATAAAGGAGAGCCATGTGATGGTGATCACATCCCACCAATTATTTGATACTTTATCGCACAAATTCTTAAAGTTTTTTCTTCTGATCAGTTAATTATCCAAGTGAACCCCATCTCCATACTCACGGATCAATCCGTCCGTGTATGTTCAAGGCTTTTGGCATTATTTGGTTGAGGATTGCTCTGAAATCCATACTCAGATTTGGTCCTGCAGCATCAGTTTCCCGCTGCTTCCCACCGTCTGCTCGCTAGAATTTATCTTGCTGCTGATGCCTGGGCTCAGGAATGCTGAGGAGCAAAGGAAGCTTTTCTTTTCAGAAGAGGTGTAACCAAATTTGAACTCACTGGGTCCCATTCCCATTCAGTATGGGCCTCGTGGCAAGTGCACTTTGAATTGTCATCTCTATCATGCACAGCACTCATTTCCCTCGTGCCACAGACAGCAAATAGTGGCAAAAGGCAAGCTGTAATAAACCCAAACCCCACCTGATGTTATCTGTTCCCTTTCTGGAACTCCTGCAGCTTTCAGAACGTTTGTGTGCATCTGAGCCAAAGAAAGACAGCAGTGGGATTATTAGTGAAGAGAGCAGCTTAGGAGAAACATGAAAAGGGGACCAGATTCTGATTCACTCTTTCCCATGCAGTTAAAAAGAGAGAATCATTTAAACATGCTTCTGTCAGACTTCTTTCACTGGCCTCTTTTTTCTCAGCAAAGTTACCAGCAGTTTCATTCACAAGATGATCTCGAAGGTTGTTTCACTGTCCCTGGGATATAGTTAAAGTGTTTTGTAAAGGCTACCACTCAAGTGGAAAGATGCCTGGTAGGAAAAATAGGGCCCTTGCAGAAAAAGAGCAGCAGCCCATCAGATCTTGCTTTTTCAAACCAGGCAGGTTCCCCCTTGGAAAGATTAATTACATTCAGGTTTGGAAGATAGCCTTGCTGTGGTTTTTTTCTCCTAGCATTAGGAAAGATAAAGGGCGTGATTAGTGTGCACAAAGCCTCTGATCAAACCAGCAGCGAGGTTTTTGACAGGAAGTTCAAACACTTTATGGATCACTGGTGCTGACAGGTAGATCACACGAGCCTTAAACAGATGTTTAGCAAGAAGATGAATGCGTGAGATCTCAAACACATAGGACTCCTTTGCCTGGCCATAATAGGCTGTGAAGCATTAAAAATGTGGGGGTTTTTTGGTTTTGGTGATTTTTTTTTTTAGTTGCCTTTTCATTCCTGAAAAGGAATCCTACTAACCAGCTTGCATTAAATTTTGGTTTTGGTGGTTTTTTTTTTTTTTTTTTTTTTTTTTTTTTTTTTTTTTTTTTTAATTGAAATTAAATATGGCCAGGTCCTTGAAGCTGTTTAACTTCCTCTTTGAGGAATGAAGGCTGTTCTTTTGGGATGTTTGACCACACTTTGCCCTCTGCAGGAAACTGTTGCAGTGAGCCAATGACTGTGAATGCTCTAATGACCAAGGTGCATACGAGATGCTCAGTTGGAATAGAGATATATTCAAATTAAATGACAAAGGTCTCTTTACCAGGGAGCTTCAGAGACAATGGCTTTTCATGGGATATGTGTTCTCTGTAGGATGCACTGCATCAGCACAATGGTTTGAAAATACAGTAATTATGTAAGGCTTGTGGAGCAAACTGTATTTACTAGACCTCTTTAAACATTTTGAGATGTTGCTATGACGGGAGGAAAATATTGCATCAGTGCCATTTATAATGAAAATTCAGAAGTTCTGGGCATGATTTTTAGTACCTTCTCAAGAGAAATTATCTGTAACCTTGCCCTTTGTGGTCACAGAATTCACTCATTTGGAGTGTGAATGTCCTGTGTGGGGGACAAGCAGAGACCCTCCCTATCTAGCAGGATATTAAGACCTTGGCAGAATGTCTGATGAATGTCAGACACCTGGAGGGATCTATTCAATTTAGAAATGGGCTCAAGCCAAAAAATTCAGAACCCAGGCTCAGATTTGAACACTCCTGAGTTCAAGGATATTTTTGCATAAAGTGTTAAAGCCACTCCATATAATTAATCAAATTGCAGAATTTAGTTTGGGCATGGATTACAAGCACCCTTAGAATCCAGTAGTATTATTTATGGTTTTGTTTAGATGGTCTGGAAAGCCCCGATCCAGGGATTGACCTCTTTGTCATCAGCCTTAAAAGAAGTTGGTTCATAAGTGAGGGCTTTTTTTTTTCTTACTTTCCTCCCCCATTTACTGTTTTTTAGTTCTTTTTAAAGAAATGCAGAAGAAAAGGTGTTTGTAAGCAACTTCCCAAATTATTTTTTGCTATCCACAAGTTTAGAGCTGCCTGTTTGAATATTTCCCAGAAAGTATTGTTCTTATGTGACAACAGGTCAGAAAGACTCTGCATTAATTACACTAACATATGGTTATTAACAGATTCTAGCTCAGGGAGCAATACTTTACAATGTTATCTTCCACATAGTCAGATGTTAGCCATATTGTCAGTGCTGGCAGCTATTGTTTCACTCATTTACTTCACAGAGCTAATTACTCCCTAATAATAACTTTACCTTGGAGTTTTTCACTTGCTTGTGCCAGCAAACCTGTTCACACTACATATGCTAATTATTGGCACTTATTCATTATGTTAAGATAGCTTTAAGTTCAAGCTGTGCAGCCTGGCTTTCGGTATAGAGCCAGCTGGCTGCAAAGTTCCACCTTTTTTTTTTCCCTTTTTTTTTTCCCCTTTTTTTTTTTTTTTTTTTTTTTTTTTTAACTAAAGTCGTTAAAAGTTTTAATATGGGGCTATCTTGTTCTCTTTACAAGATTCAGCCATTCAGGAATTCAGGCTCATAGCTGGTTACTCATGGACAACTCTAAGTTTATAAGGAGCTCCTGGTTTTCTTTAACTATTTCTCAGAGCTTGCAGTGAGGTCTTTTCTGTTAGGTGGATTGCAAATTCATTTGTAATTTGAACTAAGAGGCCATTTACCAAAATTGAAGGAACATTAATTTTGTTCCGTCTCCATGCCTGTTACATCACTCACTACATTTTTCCCCTGGAAGTCCCAAGGCCTTCTCAGTGCCTGGTGATTTTGGTTTTGTTTCTCTGTGCTTTTGGTGTCCAAGGGCCTGAAACATCAATGAGCTTTGTATGGATGGATTCACTGATTTGCCCTGGGATCAACGTAAGTACAGCAAATCAGATCATTCAGATTTGCAGCCTAAACCAGACAATTTTCATGGGATTTGGTCTATTACATCTTTCCAGAATTCTTAATGATCCTTTTTCACACCCTAGAATAGAGCATATTTTCATAAAACCCAGAGAAATGTGGTGTCTTCTAAAGATAAAATACTGTCCTTGATTTGCGTGAAGAATTTTATGAATACCAACCCAACATCTACAGGGGAATCAAAGACAATTGATGGCTGATCCTGGTTAATGTTGTATATAAAATATGGGATGTTAAAAAACTGACTGCTTCAGCTGTGGCTCTTAAGGAGTCCTGTGTCACATCATCATCACCATCATCATCATCATCTAGTGCTTTTCCACTATCTGGTGAACTGGTCTGCCATTTTGTGAAGTTCTTGAATAAACTATTTTTATGCAAGATAAGGTGAACATATGTGATTTTAGATCGCTAGGAAGAGGAGACTGAAATCTTCCCTATGTAAAGAATTCAGTCCACAGAGGAAAAAACTACCTATTTCTGCCTCCCCGTGAGCTAAGAGTTTTGTATTCTGTAAACTGTTGAGCTGCCCTGACATTAGAACTAAAAGGGTTATTTTTAAGCTGTGGTCTCGCTCACTGATTAGAAAAAAAGCGTGCAGAAAGCTGCCATTTGGCCATCTTATCTTCCTGGTATGCACATTGCATACATTAGGGGTTCTCTCCACGCTAGTTGAGCTATCAAAGAAAACGTGGATGAATTATGTAAGATTATTTCATAAACAGGAAAGATTAAATCTCTCCTCTTATGTACACATGTGTGCTTCCCTCCACTGTCAGTATGATTGGATTTTGTGCACCTCAGTGCAGAATTTGGCCATAAAAGAGGAGAGCAAAAGCAGGATAACCAAAACTGAAAGATGTGATTTAGCTGAAATAAAAACACTGTTTCCTGCAACATCCCGTTTTACAGCCTTGGAGTGTTGGGTTGGATTCTGCTTCAGTACAATTCCAGTATTATCAACAAAGACTTTGAGTACAGTTCTTAATAAAGCTGAGGTAAACAGGCTTTTAGTTGAGCCATAATTAGGTGAACTTTACAGATTATATTGACATGAAAAAAGCTACTCATTATGGTTAGAGCCAGTTTGAACAAACCCTTCAGACTGTGCTACAGCTTTCTCAGGAGCTGACCTTGCATGGGAGGCCAAGCCTAAATGCCAGATCTGATTTCACTGTGGAGATCTGGATTGAGACTTGGCACTTTGTGGCTTAGAGGAGTGTTAAAAGAGCCTGGTGTCACTGCTCAGGCAACTGCTGAATTTTTACCTTGGTGGCCTTCTGCTTTCTTGATAGACTTAAAACATGATGAAAGTAGCTGTACGACCTGGCCACAAAATATTACTGCTTTATCCAGGGAACTGAAGTGGGTCCTGGCTGAAGAACCTGTACTGGGAAGCTCTTGGAGTATTACAGGGCTGTGACTGGGAATCCTGGTTCTAAGAACAATGGGAACAGGAACCTGGAGAGCCTCTGTGGGCACTTAGACTGATCTTCAAGTTAGTTTTGCCAGATTAGGCATGGTATTTCAGCAGTGGTAAATGATAGCAATTAAGAGAAGACATCCAGCAAAAATGCTGTGACAGAACTCTTAGGAACTTGTTTATTTTAAAGCTGTTCTCTCAAGGAAAACTGAGAGAGAACACCTTTTCTCTTTTTTTTTTCCTCTGTTTTTTTTCTTTTTTAAATAAAAACTTAGTTCCTCCTCAGATATTTGGCACTCCTTAAAATCTGCTGGAGCCTGATGGACTATTCTGATGTTCTTAATGCACCTGAGAGTTACTTCCCAAACATGCCTTTCCTTATGCTAGATCTTGCCAAGATCTTTTGTATAAACCTCATTTGAAGTTTCTAGGACACGGTAACGTGGCATGAAGGAGCCCTAGAAGAATTTTCAAAATATGATTAACACCTCTTTATAAATGCCCTATCACAGAAAGATCTTGGCCAAATTGCCTGTAATTCAGCTGCAAGTATGTTCTTTGACAGCTGACCACCTGTAAAGACTTTGGAGGATAAATGACCTCTCGAGAGATAGGAGGAACTAGTCAAAAAGTATCTAATCTAGGCATTTATCTGTGCTTTGAACCATGCCTCTGAATTCTTGGGTTTACAAGAAAAAGCCAATCTTGCTTGTAGCTGTGGGCAGCCTGTCTGTGTTCTGCACAAAGCATGTGGGAGACCAGGAAATAAGCACTGGACTGATGCTCTAGGGAGGGTTTATTGGCTTGCTTAGCAGAGATGTGTCACTTGCCACTTGTGTGTTCTGCTTGATATCTTCAACTAATAGTAATGAAACCTTTATGTTCCCTTATATTGTAGCATGTTGTATGAAAGGAGCTTAATTTAAACATTTGTTTAAATGGGTTTGGGAGTGTTTTAGAAGACTTACTGGGATACATTTTTGAGTCCTTATGCTGTTAAACTTTTTTTGTACCATAGTCAAATAACCTTGCATAACTTCCATGGATTAGCTTTTCTCTAAATGATGTTTTGGTGGGAGTCTAATGTGGAGTTGCCTCATGGCTACGTTCACATGTTGTGGGCCACATTAGGAAGCTCTGAAAAGTCTATTTCTTTTACTAATCATAGAGTCATAGAATAGACTGGGTTGGAAGTGACCCTAAAGATCATCTGTTCCAATTTCCTGCCATGACACCTTCCACTGTCCCAGGCTGCTCAGAGCCCCATCCAACCTGGCCTTGGACACTTCAGGGATGTGGCAGCCCCAGCTTCTCTGGGCACCCTGTGCCAGGGCCTGACCACCCTCACAGAGAAGGATTTCTTTCTAATATCCAATCCAAACCTACTCTTTGACAGTCTGAAGCCATTCCCCCCTGTCCTGTCCCTACACACTCTCGTAAAAAGCCATCTCCATCCTTCTGGCAGGGTGCTTTATAGAAACACTTCCATGTTATCTCTTATGGGTTGCAAAACAGAAAAGCTCCAAAGTCCTTCTGGCGCAGGACTGGGTCTGGGTGATACTGTCTGAGAAGCTGGGAAGGAAAAGGTAAAAAGGCACATGTGTGTCAATGGGCTGCAGAGAAAACACACTTCCAGGAGACTTGGGGCTGTGTGATTCCATCCCCACTCGGGAGAGCGGGCGCGGTGCGAGCGGAGCTGTCAGATGTGTGCTGGATGCTGTATGTTGTGTGTGCTGGATGCTGTTAGTTGGGTGTGCTGGATGCTGTTAGTTGGGTGTGCTGGATGCTGTTAGTTGGGTGTGCTGGATGCTGTTAGTTGGGTGTGCTGGATGCTGTTAGTTGGGTGTGCTGGATGCTGTTAGTTGGGTGTGCTGGATGCTGTTAGTTGGGTGTGCTGGATGCTGTTAGTTGGGTGTGCTGGATGCTGTTAGTTGGGTGTGCTGGATGCTGTTAGTTGGGTGTGCTGGATGCTGTTAGTTGGGTGTGCTGGATGCTGTTAGTTGGGTGTGCTGGATGCTGTTAGTTGGGTGTGCTGGATGCTGTTAGTTGGGTGTGCTGGATGCTGTTAGTTGGGTGTGCTGGATGCTGTTAGTTGGGTGTGCTGGATGCTGTTAGTTGGGTGTGCTGGATGCTGTTAGTTGGGTGTGCTGGATGCTGTTAGTTGGGTGTGCTGGATGCTGTTAGTTGGGTGTGCTGGATGCTGTTAGTTGGGTGTGCTGGATGCTGTTAGTTGGGTGTGCTGGATGCTGTTAGTTGGGTGTGCTGGATGCTGTTAGTTGGGTGTGCTGGATGCTGTTAGTTGGGTGTGCTGGATGCTGTTAGTTGGGTGTGCTGGATGCTGTTAGTTGGGTGTGCTGGATGCTGTTAGTTGGGTGTGCTGGATGCTGTTAGTTGGGTGTGCTGGATGCTGTTAGTTGGGTGTGCTGGATGCTGTTAGTTGGGTGTGCTGGATGCTGTTAGTTGGGTGTGCTGGATGCTGTTAGTTGGGTGTGCTGGATGCTGTTAGTTGGGTGTGCTGGATGCTGTTAGTTGGGTGTGCTGGATGCTGTTAGTTGGGTGTGCTGGATGCTGTTAGTTGGGTGTGCTGGATGCTGTTAGTTGGGTGTGCTGGATGCTGTTAGTTGGGTGTGCTGGATGCTGTTAGTTGGGTGTGCTGGATGCTGTTAGTTGGGTGTGCTGGATGCTGTTAGTTGGGTGTGCTGGATGCTGTTAGTTGGGTGTGCTGGATGCTGTTAGTTGGGTGTGCTGGATGCTGTTTGTGTTCCGAGCTGCACTTCCCCTGGGCAGCAGCAGCACCTCTCCTCTGATACCCACCTGCCTGCTCTGCATGTGGGTGTGCACTCCTGTGCACGGGCATCTGCTTTGTGGGCACGGCGTGTGTAAATATAGGTGTAAATACCAGTGCATGTGCACACACACACACATTCACATCTCAAAATAAATACAGAAAGGAGCTTCAGAGGCAGCTGCTCTCCTTCGCTGGTGTGATGTGTGAGACATGTGCATGTGTGTGTTTATGTGCTTGTGTGGGCACAGAATGTGCATGTGTGTACAGACACAGGCAAACATGCATCACCTTCTAATGCATCAGATCAATCTGTAGCACTCACTGTGAACTTCTGCTAGAATATCAGCACAGACCTCTTGTAAAGATCATTAACTTAGTTATTCTTGCATTTTCCTGACTGTGTATTGAAATGGAGACTTAATCCAGTGGCTGAATCTGAGGCAAGTTAAATCCCTGGGAAAATCAAGGTGCATAGCTAGGCCAGCCTTTGGGTGTGCTCTGCTGGTCCTCCCCTAACATTCAGTCCTTTCAAGCCAGGACAGGCATTGCCAGATCATTCTCCTGAGCAGATGTTGGTCCAGGACAGAGCCAAATCACTGCAGCTCTTGAAAAAAGGCTTCTAGGCTGAACTTAAGGCACGCTGGAACGCTTCTGACTGTAAAATAAAGGTATTGAAGCCATCTGATTAAATGCAGATGCTTCCTCATGATTACTGAATGGCACGGTGGGAGTTTGAAGCTCACCACTAATATTGTCATTTGCAGCAAGTGCCGCTTGGCACAGAGGTGACTAAGCAGCATATTTTCACCCCAGCCTGTGTGTCTGGACACATGGCTCAGTTTTTTGCGTCAGGACATTCTGCCCTGTGGCCCTGAGGGACCCCAGGAGAGGCAGGAGCCTGCAGTCAGCACCAGGGCAGCGTGGCTGCAGCCACAGGGCCCCAGAAGGAGGGTCAGTGTGCAGAGCCCACGGCCAGCTGTTCCAGGGGGGATTACCAGGGCTGTCATGGAGAGCGCAGATGGAAGCAGCTCCATTGTCCACAGTGTGCTGGGGCACGGGCTAAAGTGGTGATCAGCCCAGAGCGGATTGGAAGGGAAAAGTTAAAAAAAAAGAGAGAAAAAAGGGAGGGGGGAAATAAAATCCCCTTGTTCTCAAAAAAATCAAAGGGATTGATGCTGTCCAATGGTGAGGGTGAGGAGGAAATAGTTCCCAAAGCTTGCTTTCATGGTTAGCAGGCATTGTAAAGATGGCACAGGTCATGTGTTGTGTGCAGCTGTTTGGAGGTTCTTACAGAACTGTTAGAGACTTAGCAAGGCCCATTATTCCAGGCACCAAGGCAGTTTTACTGGATATGGACTGCTGCAATTGTATAAGCTGTCCATTGTCTGAGTACTAATTTAGAGTGCTGCCATAAGCCAGCCATACAATCCATGAATGAATGAGTCATCCTGATGAAAAGGCTCGGGGCACACAGCTCTGACTTGTAGTCTTAAAGGAACCCGAGTGTTCAGAATGGGTCACATTTTAATGAACAAACTCGCTACCAAATATTTTAGGCTCAAACTGCTAAAATAATCCTTTTCTCTTTGGAGGCAGGTATTGAACCCAAAGACTTTGGATAGTTTTTCATTTGCCTTGCCACGCCTTAGATGTATCTTTACTTACTGATTTTATATGCTATACTTAAGTGTTAATCATGTGCTTGTATAAACATTACAGGTTTCAAGGCCACTGGGTAAGCCAGCAGTTTATGTCCTGAACTATTCCTTTAGGTGCCAAGGAGTTCCCTGATTGTTTTATAAAGAATCATTTGGCTGCAGGAAGGCAGCTGGTTTTTTGTTAATGATGTCCACATACAGATACAGACGTGTTGTTGTATTGCATCACTGTCGTTCTATCACCTTTCCTGCAAAGAATATGACAACAGTATTAGTGATGCCTCAGGTTTTAGCTTTTATATGATTCAGATTCTGTGCTGCTTTAGTGTGTGGGTCTGAGCTTCACATTAGGGGATGGTGAGCTCTCTGCACAGAGCAGGGAGAAAAACAAATTCCTTCTCTAGCTGGGGACCAAGGACAAATGACCCAAATCTCAGGCCCAAGAGCACAAACAACGTGGGCTGAAGAGAGAAAAACAAGAAGGATGGGACTTGATGGGCTAAAGCTGTAACTGGACAATGAACTCCAAGATGCAAATGGAGCAGAACTGATCAAAGTGCCAGAGCCCATGCCCGGTGTCCATTTTGTGCCCATTTTGGTTCATCTTGGGTGCAGCCCTGGCTGGGCTCTTGTGCTGCCCAAGGTGGATCCATGGAGGAAATCCTTTTAATAAATCCCTGCTTTATTCTGTAACTCTGCCCAGCCCCTGCTCCAGGTCAGCCCTCACAAGGCACCATTGGGAGATCTAACATGGTTGCAACTCTTTTGGAAAGGTACTTTTCTGTAGGATTCTTACCTGCATGGCTTAGGGTAACATCACGAAAGAGAATCTTCTCTCTGATAACAACACTCAGCCTTTGGGAACATCCAGATGGAGAGACCCAAAAGTCCTCCTGGAGTTCCCATGCATATCTTGTCCAGGTATCCTTTAGGCAGACCCTGTAAGAGCCCTGGGTGTGAAGCTGTGGGGGCATTGAGCACACACAGCACCTGCTGGGGTGATCTGGGTCCCCTCTGTTCCTCCCCTTTGCATGCCGTGGGTATGCCCTGGTCAAACACCTCAATGCTGAGCTCCTGCCCAAGGGTCACCACAGTCCAGAAACGAGGCAGAGCAGCTTTGGCAGCACCCAGAAGGTGCCTGAAGCACAGTGGCAGGGTGGTGAAAGGTGGTGCCTTCCTGTCCCACATACACTAGTTAATAAAGGGGAATAGTTTCCCCCCCCCTTGTTGTTTTTTGTTGGGTGTTTTGTTTTTTTTTTTAATGAAGTATCCTGGTGAAAGCTTAAGAAATTGAAAGAACTGGATTGGGACTTCTGTGTCCTTAATGCAATTCCCATTGTGTCACCCCCACCTCATGAGAGACAAAGCCTATCTCCTCATCTGCTGGAACTGGGCTTTAAGCAAAACAAGATGTACTGCTCATGTCATAAATGGAGGAAAAAAATAGGTGTCATAGCTCAGTGTCCTACTGAGGCTGAACACATTTGAACCTGTGTTCTGCTCCACAGATGCTTTGTGCTTTTTTAAAAAATAAAATAAAATAATTATATATATAGTAAAATAAATTAATTTTTTTTCATTGTTTCTGCCGAGTGCCATCGGGGTTAATTTGTATTGACTTCAGCAGAGCAAGGACTCAACACAAAGTTCCTACAGGTCACATTTTGCCCTTTAAAAAAATTATGATTATTACAAAGTCCCATTTCTGATCTGAATGCTTCTTAAAAGCTAAAGGCATTTAAAAGAAATCAATTATTACTTGATGTTTTCATAATGTTTATTTTACTGCTGTTTTTTTTCTGATCTAACTATCAAATTAACTTTATTGAGTCAGTTTTGTTTAATTAGTTTAATTTTACTTGTTCAGCAGCACTGCCAGAGTTGTACTTTTCAGATTCACAGCTCTGAATGAAAATATTCCCAGTGACTGGCAAGACAAAACAAAAAACAAAAGTGGAAATGGAATTACTAAAATATTTATATTTGCTTGGGTAAAATGCTTCCAGAATTGAAATTTGGAGCAGAAAACTTGTAAGGATCCTGATGACTTGGCTTGCCAACTTAAATGCATTCTTGCTGAGGTCTCAGAACTTCTGCTCACTTTGTTGTGAGTCAGGTCTGCCACACAAAGCCTGGTAGGTGTTGGTCTCTCCACAGAAACAGTGCTGTTAATAAATCATTAGTTGATCAGAAAATTCCCTTTGTTACTAAAGAGAAATGGATGGCTTAAGAGCAGAACTTAAAAGCAAAGCCTGAATGCCCAAGGTTTATGCTCAGAAGAGGTGGATAATATCACTGCAGTAACTTTGGAGCTCTTTATGGTGCTCCCTTGCATCCTTCTCTCCCAGACAAATCCCAGCTACCTTTCTCTTCACTGTGCAAATGCACAATTAAAAGCACTCAACAGGTACAGATGAATATGCTAATGTAGTGTGCTGCTGATAATTTTTTTTCATTATTGGGGAGTATGTGGAAGCACCCCAAAGAGTCAGGAGATGCTGGAAAGTTGTATTAGATGAGAATCTGCTCGCTGCCTTTGTGTAAGACAATAGATTTTGTGAATATTCTGCTTCCTCTCCAGGCAGTGAGCTACTATGGTTAACCAAAATTGTTGAGTAATTGTTCTGTGGTTGAGAACAAAATGCTGAATTAAACTGTTCCCAGCACAATAATTGTGTGATTACAGCATTTATATTGCTGGCCAAAAGAACAGTCATTAGGTTTGGAAGACTTACCAAAACCACAGTCAGAGGGAAAAAAAAATGCAAATCGCATGTAAATTGTCCTCTAATACCTATAGTGGCTTAAAAATTGATCTAGGAGTATGGTATGTGTATATTTAAAGGCAGTCAAGGCAGGAAAAAAAGACTGTACATTCAAGAACTACTTCAGACCAGGAAGAAAATCCCCCAAGATTATTCATTTCATTATGCTGTGCTTTTCCCCCTGGGGTGGGACCCTGCTTTTTGTGCATGAGGCGTGAGTTGTGCTTTGGGGTGCTTCTCTGTTCCCCCTTCTGGGAGGGGGAACCCACTGGGAAAATTAAAAACTGATTTATGATGCCCTTGTGAGGTAGGCAATTTTCTTCTCCCTTGGATCTTCAAATGCCAAGAAAACAATTGCATATAGTCTTATTTTTTCCTTTTCTTTTCCTTTTCGTTGTTTTCCTTATATTTTTAATAATAAAAGAGGTGGAGGAAGACAAGGGAGAACTGAAGGTGACAGCAAAGGAGAAGACTATACAATGTTTTGGGCAATCAAAATATTTTTACCTGCAATTTAGTGGAGTAAAAAGCTGCAGAATTTGGCTAGCTGCTTACCTGGCTGTACACAGAAATCTGATGATGAGATGTCTAAATTTTATCACTCTATCTACACTTAATTGTGCTTTAACTGTATTGCTGTCACTAGACTGTAGGCACAAAATTAGAGTTTGTCTTCAGCCCTATTCAGAAAATGTTCCCAAACAAAATCCTTGTGAATAACATTTTTTTAATGAGGATTTTGATAACAGGGGTACAAAAAGCATCAGGACATGAATGGAAGAGTGGTGACGTATCTGTTGAAATAGTATTTGTTCTGCAACTTGAATCTATTTTGCTTTTGAAATCAAACTTCTGATGGCAAACCTGAACTCTGCTGAGAAGCAATCCCACTGGCAGAAGAGACAGTCAGAAACAAGTCTGAACAGCTGAGAGATTGAAAAGAGGTCTTTATTATGCATGTCCCTGGGCAATAATTAGAGGCTATCCGACACTAAAGCTGTGTTTGCTGCAAGGATTTCTAATAACATGTGGTTGGAGTTTTCCTGACCATTTGTTCATCGTGCAGGGATTTTTAAGATCTTGCAGAAAGCAGTAAAACTCAACATACAGCAGTAATAGTGATGATGATAATAATAATGATAATCTATTGTCTTCAGGAAAGAATGACACTGAGTTGTTGTAACTACTCGTGCTCTGAAATGGATGTCACTGGAGACCACACTCACCCTGAAACATGTATCTGATTTAATAATAATAATAATAAAATTGGGGGGAAAGGAGGGGTCATTCAAAGGGTTTAGTCAGTGGATTTTAGTCTAGGATTTTATGAGCAGACCCAGGTCTACGAGAGCTTGCCCTGATCAGACCATGACGGATGCTTTTTCCCCCTGTAGTTCATTAGTTTGTGTACAGTTTTATTAACTATGTTTTATTCACTGTGTCCCTCAACCTTTCAATTTAAAGGAGGCAAGAGGAGGTACCGACTTTTAGTGCAGACTCTTTTTATTTTAGTCCTTGAAGTCTATTTTCTCTCTTTCTCTAGATAGTATGATTTTAAGTGGATGACTTTGATGAGACTTTTGTGTTTGTTTATAGCACTGCACTACTCAGCAGCCGAATGGATTTTGGATTTCTGCCCACTACATGCTATTAAATAACCCCTGTTTCTTCCTCATCGCCTACACACTGAAATTGCTGTTGTTTTTTTGTTTTTTTTAATTAATTATATTTCATTTCTCAAAGAGATACTGAGTGAAAAATACATCTTGAAACCTTAGGGGTTTGTTTGCAAAAATACCCTTAGCATTGTGTCAAAAATGAGATTACGGAACTAGCCATCATCTCTTAAGTGCAGAGATTTCCTAATTTGAACTGTTCTCCCTGTTTCAGTTGAAGAATCTGGGGTTTTGGAACAGGAAAAATACTACTGCAATTTATACATCAAAATTATTAGTTACTGGTGTTTGAATATATTATGGAAAAATCAACAAGAGGTAAAGGGAGAGGTTTAGCAGCTGGCCTTAAGACAGATGCCTCTGAATAACTTCAAATGACAAAAAATACCACCTTTTAAAGTGCAATGGCATCAGTGTACTCTTGCCACCCATTTCTTGATCTTTTCAGGAAAATGCACTAAAGAAATTTTTTGTGAATAGGCTCTCTCCCCAAAAGCTGCATTACTTCAATCTACACATGAGTAAGAACCATGGTTAGAATAAATTTTAAAAATGTTTAGAAACAACTTGGATATTATTTTAGAAAATTACTTAGAGTGAATTACCTGAGCTGCATTCTCCACCTGAAAACCATTTTAGGCAGTTTTATAGCTGAGCATTTTGCGGTCCTGTTTGCATCCTTTGCACAAAAACATTCACAGCAACGCTTTGGTGTCAGGATGAGCCCAAAGGCGCCTTGGAAGCACTGAAAGGGTGGCAAGGTGGGGGATTTCTCCAGGATTTCTCACAGACTGACCTGTCAGAAAACAGCCAGGCTTCCTCCCTGTGCTGGTGTGTAACACTGGAGTTTATTTCCTATTAGTTTACTTACTAATTTCCTTATCCTCAGCTGAATCTGTTGACTTCCAGCATTCATGGAAGTTCTTGAAAAGTCATTTTTGGATTATTACTCTTCCTCTTCTCCCCCTCTTTAAATCCCATGCCCCTTCTGAGCCTTCCCACCCATTCCTACTTGTTTTTTATAGTCTAGCCACTGATTTATAATTTTAAGATTTGCGGAGTCGATCTTGAGAAAACCGTGTGCTCCTACAGGAAAAGTCCTCTTGGTTCTACACTCCTCTCTTGACTGCTCAGACATTCTTAGGTAGGAACATCCTGTGTTAGCAAAACTGCCCTGTTTGCTCTTCTTGTGCAGCAGTGTTTCCTACCAGACCTGCTTTCCAGAGTTCCTTGGACAGCAAGCCACGATGCTGCTGCACAAAAACTTTGGGTCTGGTAAAATGAGAGCATTGAGTCACCAAAGAAGTGACTCTGAAAGGAAAGAGAGCAGGGTTAGCACACACGTGGCAAAACTCAGCCACTTCGGGCCTTTTAAACAGAGTGGAGAAAATCAGAAGGAAAATTATACAGATGACTTCTGAAAGGCTGCTGTCAACAGTGGCAAGGGAAGTATATTGCTTTGTATCCCTGATTCTTTCTGGCATGTACAAATAAACCCAGAGTCCATTATATTTTGAATAACTGAACCGATCTGTCACAGAGCAGCTCGCTGTAGAAAAGAGTACACGTGCTGCTCAAGGAATTATCCTGCACGCTGTCTTTTAAATCACATCAGGAAACCTCACACCTGTTTTCTTTTCCCTGACAAATGTTTCACTGGATAGCTTTCTGCTGGAGCCATCAGCACTAGTCCAGAGCTCATTGGGAAGAGCATTAGCCAGGCATATGGAAACTGTGCTCTGTCATATGCTGCGAGGCACATCAGGCACTCGTGGAAGTTCAGATTTTCCACTCTGAGGAAGGTGACTTTGGGGATTAACTCTTGCTCATGGCAGTTGCACTTAGGAGCCACTTGCTGGTAGCCTACAAAAACACAAACAAACAATACAGCATATAAACCAGCAGTTTTGACAGCCAGAAGTTTGTGGCAGGTTTCCCTTACAGTCCTGGTTTATTCTTCTAGGAAGGGAACTAACATTTAAACAAGGTGCTCAGGTGCTTGGAAGCTATGCTAGGAGAAACACAGTATTTGTGTGAATATTAAGTAAGGTGAAATAGGATGATGTGGACAAAACTGTGGTCATCATGCCTCAAAAGCCCATTTGCTAACTAAAGCCCATTGCTCTATAAGCCTCTTCATGAAACAAGTAGCTCCATCCACCAAACAATGAATGTTTTTCTCTTATAAAAATGAAACAGCAAATTATTTCTAGTGTTGCTCTTGAGCTGGGATTAGAAAGGGTTCTTCTGAGAGTGCACTTCAGTCTTACAGTGTAGCTGTTACCTGAATTACAGTCACTTGCTCTGAAAGTCCTGATTTTGCCAGAGAACCCCACTCACTGGGGTGTTGTATAGTGTGGAGCAGCCCTCCCTGTGTGAACTCTTTGGCTTTTGTCTTAAACCAGCTGCCTGTTGGAATGAATTCTAGTTTATGTACTTTTTATTTCAGGTAGTCTCTTCAGCTGGGCTGTTTGTTCCAATGCCTTTGTGGCAGAATTGCCCTGTAGGTAGCTTACAGTCTAAGTTGCACAAGCATGAATACTTGTTAAACCTCATCCCAGTGCAAAAAAAACCTCATCTTACTGCTTTTTTCTCCTCTCTATGTTTTTTCCATACTACATCAAATACTAAAAAAAAAAAAAAAAGGCTTCTGAAGTTCTTTATTTTAGTTACAGAAGTGAACACATGAACAAAAAAATGAGCTGCCTTTTTCCTTTGGAAGTATCCAAGGGTTTTTCCTTAATGTGAAAGGTGCTTTTGGCTTCTCTGCTGCCAAGTGCTGCTGGAGGTTTGTCTGTCAACATTGCATTTTGTTCTGTGGCATGAACTGGAGGAGGAAAGCCTTGGAAGGAAGCTATCAACATGGAAACAGCTACTGCCTGTATTATTTGGCAGTTTAAGGCACTTGGCTTTGCTTCAGTTAAAAAGGCTTAGTGTGTGTTACTTTACAGACTTCATGATGAGATGAATTTGGGATGGGTGCTGGTAGTGACACCTGGGTTCTCTTGCAGGACCGAGCAAAGGTGAAAAGTTTCCAGCCTGAAAGCCCTCGCTTTTTTAAAATGAAAAGTGCTTATGTATTTCCCTGAGATGCATTTCAGTTTTCCTGAAAGTTTGTTCCTTGTTTTTCCCACGTGCCAAGTTGCATCCCTGTTAGGGATTGCCTCCTCCATATTCCATCAAACTAACCATTTTCCCACACCATGACTCCAAATAAAACCATCCTGTGCTAGGAGAGCTGTGATGGGGAGGATGTGTGTGGTGGGCAGTGGAGGTGTCCCCCCAGATCCCCTCATTCATTCTCACTGAAAGATCACCACTGCCAGAGCATCAGAGCATGTTTTCTGCCAACAGTACCACTGTTTGCAAACAATTGTGAGAGCAGTGAGAACTGCTGAGGGAACTGAGGTGTTTGGACAGGGCGAATTTAGGTAAGTGCTGGTAGGAATTGTCTAAGCCTCATACACAGCAAAGGGAAGAATAATATTTAGGGCCCAAATCATCCACTGCAGAAGAGTTTACAAGGGGTGATTGGGAAGGAAGAATGCATCCCTACTCCATGGCATCCACCTTCTGCTTTGCATCCTGAACGTTCAGGAAGCACCCCATGAGCAGGCACCTCAAACTCAGTAGGAAGAGGGATCATCCCATAGCCTGGGTAGGCAGGGCTTCCTGCTGGATAGGCTCAGGACAGGCTTATGTCAGTTTAGGGAACTGATACAGAGAAGAGAAAGAGAAAAAAAAATTTTCTTTTCTTATCTTAAACATCACCGAAAGGGGAAATAGCAGATTGTAGTTATATGGGGACATATATTTTTATTTCCCTTAAGATAGACGTGGGGAGGGGGGTGAGGTAGAGAGAAAGAGGGCCAGCACATGTGCTAATTAAAGAATCCAGTTCTTGAGCAGAGTGTGTGTCACTGAGAGCAAGTGTTTCTAGAGGAAGGGGGACAAATGCAATTAAACATGTCATTTTTGAAGGACAGATTTGTGTTGCTGCATGTGAAATGTGCATTGCATTCTTCCCTAAACAGTAGAAGGGATGCTTAACTTATAAACAAGTCACAAGAAAGAAGATATTCGTACAACAGTTGGAAGTTAATCAAATCATTCATGTGCATCCACCATTGTAGGAATGTAAAATCTGAACTTCCTCGAGGCAGCTGAGAATAACTCAAATGAAAATAAAAATAAGTCACACTTCTACATGGAGAAACCATGTAAGAGTCCACTTCAGCAAAGATGCTCATGCAGCTCCTGAAGGGCATCTTCTGAAAAGTTCAAGAGTAAAGTACTGTTTCATCAGGTGGTAAAGCAGAGAGTGTTGCTTTTAGCAGCTATTCTTACCCACTCTGAGTAATTTGTTATCCATCACCAGCCTCACCAAAATGAATATAATTGCTTCTGAAGAACTAGAGGTGGGTGCATTAGCAGTATTTGCCCCTCAGTGGAAAATGTTATATATATATACATAGATGCTGGGAAATGCATTGAGATATTTACCTTGGTGAGAGGAAAACTTATATATAAGTTGATGCTAATAAATATGTAATGAACAGCTGCAGAAATTAAATTGGTGGGATTGTACAAAGAGAAAATAGATAAAACTAATAGCAGCTGCTATTTTAGGGGCTGAGGTTTGCTGAAAGTATGGATTTATGTTACTTGAGAAATGGTATAAGCCTTCTAAATTAAGCAAGAGTCATGTGCGAGGGGAAACTCTGAATTTTAAAAATTCTGTCTGGATGCAGGGGCATAAAGGACCAAAATAAGGTCACTCATGCTTCCCTGATTCTGGCATTCTCTAAGCCACAAATGTTTAACTTTGCCATCTTAATGTTTCTTTAAACTGTTTTCTCTTTGTAGCTATTTACATAGTGACCCAAGGCACACATGACTTTTTACAGAAAATAGAACTGTAGGTGTCAAGTGTTTGCAATCTAAATTTGTGCAAGTCACAGCAGGAGCTAGTAACAAACAGTAGGGGTATCTGTTAAAAACATACTGCTTGGTGCTTAGGTAGCTGTGGTAACCATAGTATGTTCCTAAAAGCAGATAGGAGAGCAGAATTTAGGTGGAAATACTACAGTTATAACCAAGGTGAGAATCCTGGAAATATTAACTGTGGCTGTGTTGAACGCAGCGTCTTTGTGTGGTTGGATTTGTTATGGTCAAGTCATAAAGGACATGCACAGATTTGTGAAGATGCTGGCCCAGGCTTCAACAGCTTGAATTGGTTCCAAGTTTGCCAACAGATTTCCTTTGATATGGTAAGCCATTTAGGGCCAGATATTTCAAAGGCACTGAAACAAATAAAGATACATTGAGGCTGACTTTTCAAAATCAAAAATCTCTGTAGGCAGCTGTGGGTGTCCCAGTTTCCCACTTGGACAGTAGATTTACTGTTAGTTGCTTCTCATGTGCTCATATTGGTTTTTGCATTGGTGAGTTCTTCAGGGGAGGTCTCATTTTTGGATTTTCAGTGGCAGCTATGAAGGTTTCCTGATGTCATGGTTTGACACTGGCCAAACACCAGGCACCCACAGCAGCCACTCACTCACCCTCCCCTGCCACAGCTGGGCAGAGGAGAGAAAAAAATTAATGAAGGGTTTGGGAGTTGAGATATGGACCAGGAGAAAACACTCCAAGGGCTGGGAGTGGATCTCTGCATCCCTGTGGAAGCCCAGGGGCTGTGGGTGGATCCCTGCATCCCCCATGGATCCCCAGGGGCTGTTCAGGGATCTCTGCATCCCTGTGGATCCCCAGGGTCTGTTCAGGGATCCCTGCATCCCTGTGGATCCCCAGGGGCTGTGGGTGGATTTCTCCATCCCTGTGAATCCCCACGGGCTGTGGGTGGATCCCTGCATCCCTGTGGATCCTCAGGGGCTGTGGGTGGGTTTCTCCATCCCTGTGAATCCCCACGGGCTGTGGGTGGGTTTCTCCATCCCTGTGGATCCCCAGGGGCTCGGGCACAGCTGCCTCACCGAGGTCTCACCAGGGCTGCAGAGCAATCCCAGCTCTGGCCCCTGGAGCCCCTGGAGCCCCTCCTGCCCCACTTCCCTTGGTGTCCCCAGGGTGTTTCCCTCCCCTGTTCTCACCTCCTCCTCTTCTCTGGGGAGAAAAAGCCCTCTTTGCCCTCTTTGTTTTGATTTCCTTTTTAAATCTACTATCCCAGGGGCATTACCACCATCTCTGACTGGCCCAGCCTTGGCCAGCAGCAGGTCCATCCTCAGAGCCACCAGGGACTGACCAGCAGCAGGTCCATCCTCAGAGCCACCAGGAACTGGCTCTGCTGGGTGTGCTGGGAGCTCCCAGCAGCTTCTCACAGAAACCACCTCTGTGGGCCTTGGCTGCCAAAAACCAGGCCTTGCAAAACCAACACAGCTGGGTTTGGTTTTGGCTCTGGGTTACATTTGGTTGGAGCTCCTCAAGCTCCTACAAATACATTGCCTTTAGAGAGGGTGATTAACCATCCTCATTATGAAAGAAAAAGAGCCTTGACTTTATTTGGCTGTTTGGACCCTTGTGCATCTGCTTCCTTCAAGGGTGATATTTCTCATAAACTAAATGGCCATTGGTGCTGCTTTGATCGTGACAGAGACTTGCCCCTTGTGTCAAATAATCAACTTGTCAGAGATATGAAAGTACCAATTCCTTGGCTAGAGAACTGATGGCATAGAATGTTCTGGCTCTCATGATGTTTGGTACTTTTGTTTGTTACTTTATGTGTGTTACATGCCTCTCTGTGCATGCCATACCCGTGCATTTTTTTTTCATTCAATACAAGAATATTCTGGTTAATGTGGCATTCAAATTAAAAGGAAAATCAGGGAACAGTGTGATCAGTTGATGTGGTGGCAGCAGTATGAGAAAACAGGGCCTTGGAAGATTGTACCTGTATCATCCAGACTAACACCATAAAGTAGATATGAAGTTGCAAGGTGAAATTATAGCTCGTTAAATCCATTGGGAGTTTTGTGGGGATTTAAAATACAGTTGTCTCCTTTAGGATATGACAACTGAGAAGAGGTCATGGCATAGAGAGGCTGGCCAGTGGAGAATCTTGACAGCTCTATGAATTATTAGATTGTTGAAGATTTCTTTTTATGGACATATGTCCATTAGCAGAACAAATTGAAGGGCCTGGAAAATAGCCCTGGTTTGCAGTCCATTATATTCAAATTAGAAATGCAGTACCAAGAATTTACAATCCAGAAAATACTGGAGGGGTATGTAAGCTATATAATAAAAGACATCTGAGAGGTTTAACTGATGTAGTAATACCCTGAAAAAA